>QPMI01000401.1:0-354121 GCA_004431415.1 Cyanophora paradoxa | reverse complement strand
GCCGCCCAATAGGCTATACTATGATAGCTGCAGCTAAGCTCATGATCATGATCATCGACTGCTGATCACTGAGTCATGATCATGAGCTACTAGTACTGCTGCCCGGCGGCTATAGCTAGCGCTGGCGGTACCATCGATATCAGATTAACTAAATATATTTTTCAATGCAATCGAAATTAAAGCCGGCGACCTCACACTGGCTCACCGTGGCACAGTGCTCACACCAAGCCCCAAAACCCGCGCCATGCACAGCGAGCCCAACGTTTAACCCCCAACCTCCTCGGGACCCTCGGGCTCGCCGACTTGGCGAGTCGGTTGCCCCGGCCCGCCCCGCCGCCGGGCCGCGGCCGGGCCCGCCCGCGGCGCCCTTTACGAGCGCGCCCGCTTTGCCCCTGGCAGAGCGGCGTCCTCGCACGCGTAAACGCCCCCGCCCGCGGCCGCCCCGAGGCGCGCGGCAAAGGGGCAGGACGGCCAGAGGGCCGCCGGGGATCGCGCCGCCGGCGCCGGCGCCGGAGAAGCCTCCTCCGGACCCGCCCCGACGGGGCGGGCGGGAGCGGGCGCCCCCGCCCCGCGCGCGCGCCGCCCGCCCCGCAGAGCGCTGCAAAGGGGCAGGGCGGCCAGAAGGCCGCCGCGGGCCGCGCCGGCGCCGGCGTCGTCGACGGCACCCGGACGGGGTCGCGCCGCTCCCGCCGCGGGGCTCGGGGGTGCGCGGGGCGGGGCGGGCGCCGCCGCCGGCGCGCCGCACGATCCGAAGCGCGCCGCAAACGGGCAGCGCGGCCAGAGGATCGCCGGCTCGGCCGAGCCGCCGCCGCAGCCGTCGTCCTCGTCCTCCAGGATGCCGACCACCCGCGCCACGAACTTGAGGGCGGCCGCCGCCGCCTCCGCGCGCTCCCACCAGCGGTCCTGGGGGTCCAGGCGCCCGCGGCGCACCCCGAGCACCGCCAGGCCGTCCAGCTCGCCCCGGGGGCGCTTCGACATCCGCTCGTCCCGCTCCGACAGGCGCACCTGCCCGGGCCAGTCGCACTCGGCGAAGACGCCCGCCTTGAGCTGGCCCAGCAGCTTATCGAAGAAGCCGTCGCCTGCACGACGGGCGGGGTCGGCCGCGGGGTCGCGCCGGGGGAGACGGGCGGGCGCGGCACGTACCGTATGAGACGAGGATCTGCGCGCGGGGCGGGCGCGTTCGTCGGCGGCGGCGGCGCGCCGCGGGGGGGGGGGGGGTTGGGCGCGCGGGGCGCACCTCGTCGTCGTCGTAGATGCACTTTGTGGCGTGCAGCCAGGCCGTCTGCGTGTTGCCGTCTCCGGCGATCGTGGCGTTGTTCCGCGCAAACGGATAGCCGTTGTTCGCCCAGCGGCCCGTAAAGATCGGGAGGGAGGCGTCGATGAGGCAGCTCGAGTTGATCTGGAACACGAACCTGCGTAAACGGGCCCGCCCCCCGCCCGTGAGCGGCGCGCGCGGCGCCGGCGCCGGCGGCGAGGGAAAGCGCACGTCCACCGCCCGGTCTTCTGGAGCTGGGCCCACTGGTGCGTCGGGCAGACGATCTTCCGCCTGCGCGCGCGCGTCGACGTCGTCCGGCGAAAGCGAGGGTCCAAGGGGCGGCGCGGCGCACCCGTCGTACGGGCAGATGCGCTTCCGGAGCTTTGGGTGAAAGACGAGGGCGCGGTACGCCGGGCCGAGGAGGGCGGCCCGCGCCCGCGCGGCCGGCGAAGCAACCGCGAACAGGCCCAGGGCGCCCGGGACCGCCCTGGAGGGCCCGACTCGTAGCTACGCAACAATCAGCCGCGCGGGAGGTGCCGGCCGCTCGCCGCGCGGCCCGCACCGAGGCTCGTTCGAGGTGGTCCGTGCACAGCGGCGTCCGGCACCCCGTGGACGCCCAGCATCCCCGCGCGGCGCAGCTACGGTACTGGATCGGCAGCTGTGATGCCTCCAGTAACAGGCGGGCCGAAAGCTCGCCGAGCTTGTTCGTCGGGTCGCTCTCGCGGATGATCCGGGCGCGCACCGCGGCCTCGGCGGCTAGAATGGCGGCCGTCTGGGTGGGTCGCTGCATGCCGGGGCGCCCGCCGGCGCCCCGCGGCGTTGGGACGCGCAGGCCGTTTACGCGTACCCCCCCTTCGACCAGGCCGCAGCTCGCAGGGCGGATGGAAGGGAACGGCCACAGCCGGCGCTGGGGATTGGATCTCGGCGATCCGCGTGCCCTCGGTGGAGCAGACGTCGCCGGCTTGCCCCCGGAGCCACTACGCGCTCGCTTCGATGAGCTCTACAGGCAATTCGAACCCACGAAGCTGAAGGTGAGCGACGCCGCGCGCCTCCGTGATGGCCGCGCGCGAAACGCCGACCCGCACTTCCGCGCCATGACCGCAGGGAACCGTGGAGCAGCTCAAGCCGGCCCAGATCATTGCCTTGTCGAGTATGATCAGGGCGCAACTTGGAGCGCGTGCGTCGGCCCGTCCGGGCCCCGCGCGGCCGGTTGCTGACGGGTGCTATCAGAATGCGCAGCGCTCGCCGACCCCGCCGTAAACAGCCTCTTCAGTCGCTGCCCGAAAGGATCGCACGTCGTCGCCTCCGTGCCGGCGCTGTGGATTGCGCCGGATCCCCGGAACGTTCTCTGCCCGGGGTGCGAGTCGACCATGTCCGAGCATGCGGCCGTTTACCAGCAATGCCCGCTCGCGAAGAGCTACCATGCGACCGCCGTTCCCATTAAAGTTCCCGAATTGGAGTTCTTTGATCCCCCCCACACGGTGGGAGACGCGACGGCGGTCCCCGAGCTCGCGGACATTGCCTCGGTCGTCAAGCCCAAGGCCGGCGAAGCCCCCCGGCGGCGGGACCCGGTGGGCGAAGCGTCGGCGCCGGCCGGCGGACGCGCCGTAAATGCCGCGCCCGTTCCCGCCCCAGCCCGGGCGGCCCCATCGGCTCCCACTCCCAAGCCATCAACCCCTGGCGGCGGCGGCGCGACCGGAGATGGCAAGCGGCAGGAGACCCCGGCACCGCGGGCGGCCGCCGGCGCCGCCGCGCGCGCGGCGGCTCCGGCATCGGCTCCCAAGTACGCGCCCGGGTTCCTGGCAAACCGCAGCCGTCTCATTCGAACCGCCGCGCAGGCCGGAGGCCGGGAAGTACGACTTCAAGGACACGAAGGCGGTCACGCGGTGCCTTGATAAGATCGACGAGCCGTACGTTGAGGGCGACGATCTGTCCGCCCTCCGCGCCACGCTCGCGAATGCATACAAGCGGCTCGGCTACGACATCTCCAAGTGGTGCCTCATTTCCTTTTCCCCTCTTTCCCACGCGCGAGCCGAGAGCACCCGGCGCGCAGCGATCCGCACCCGTCCAAGTTCTCCAAGGACGAAGACGAAGACGAGAGCGAGGACAATGAGGAGGAGGAGAAGGACGAGAAGAAGGAGGAGGACGACGAGAAGCCCCCCACCACCAAGCGCCCACGGCGACCCACGCCCTCGCAATCGAAGGAGGAGTTGAAGTCGGCGCCCGGACCCAGCGTATGCACCTTTCTCCACGTTTGCTAACCGGGCGCGCAGGGCTGCGAAACGAAAGGCGGGCGGCGACGGCGACAGCGGCCGGTCGACGTCGCGAGGGCGGGACATGGGCGGTGCTTCCGGCTCGAAGCCGGCGGCGGGGTGCGAACCCGCCCGCCCCCGGTTCTCGCCGCATTCTCACGTGAGAGCCGATCCAGAGGCCGCGGCGGCAAAGCACAGGCATCTTCGGGATCGCAAGGGCGCCAGGAATCGCTGGAGGACATCGGGATCAAGCTCAAACGCTCCGACATCGTGGACGAAGCCACGTTGTGCGTCCTGTTTCATTATCGATCCTCAACTTGCGTTTACCAACAGGCCTCGCCCGAGCAGAAAGGAGTCGTTCGAGACGAAGACCTTCCTCAGGGGTTTTAAAAGCGCGGAACTGATCGAGAGAATCACGAACCACCTCCCGACGGTCCACGCAAAGTTCCCCTCGATCGACAGGATCAGTGGGGACGGTCGCAAAGGCCTCGTCTCCCTCTTCATCCTCATCGGCGACCACCTCGGCTGGCCCGCCATCCACCCGTGCGTCCCCGTTGGAACCCGCCGTGTTATCACTCTCATCATCGGTTTGACCCCACCCTTGCGTCATCAGTGGGCAGGAATCTTACAAAAGGTTCCACAAGATTCAAGAGCAAGGGAAGCTCGGCGAGACCTTGTGCGCACCCCCAGCGCAAGTCCCGTCAGCTTGTATTTACCATCGTTCTCATACAGCCTGGAGGCCTACCGGGTAGCCGAAGAGCTCGAAAGAGATGAGGAGAACGACGACGGCGGTGCAGGTAAACGTGGCCGTTTACCATTCTTTCCTTTCCCTCCCCACTCCGCGGCCTCTTTACTCGCCCTTCGTCGATAACTAGGTGGTGAGGAGGAGGAGGCGGAGGAGGCGGCGGCGGAACCGGCGGAGGAGGCGGAGGAGGAGGAGGAGGTCAAGAAGAAGGGCAAGGGGGCGGGAAAACCGACCGGCCGGTGCGAAGCCGCCCCGCGTCGCCGCGCCCCACCTCGCGCTCGAATCAACCTTGCCCAGGAGTATGCCGCCCCCGCCCCCGCCAACCCGCACCGCAAGCCCCCGGCCGCGCTCCGAGCGCCAGGTCCGTCTCCATTGATCCCTCCCCGCATCTCCTACCCCTCCAACGCTGGCCGCAGCGGCGCCGGCAGTTCAAAAAAGAGCCCGCGGGCGACGAGGGGGAGAAGCCGCCCGAAAGCGATCCCCGCGGAAGGTACAAGGGCGAGCGCGGAGGCGGCGGAGATCGAACGCGACGCCCCGTCCACGTCCGCCCCGCGCCGACCCGCGCTCGTTCGACTTCCGATCCGCCCGCATCGCGCAGGCCGGCGCGAGCGCGGCGTCGGGCCGGCGTCTGCGGCCAGCCAAGGCTCGCCGGCGGCATCGCCCCGTGGCGCGCCTGCCGCAGCGACTCCCAGTGCGTCGCCCGCGTGCACGCCCCCGCCCCCGTTCCGCCCCGGCCGCCCCGCCCCGCCCCGCCCGGCCTCCGCCCCGCCCCGCCCGGCCGGCCACCCCAGGCCCGCCCTGCCCTCCCGCCCCGCCCGCCCCTCACGAGCCGGCGCGCACGCACAGGGCCAAGACGCGGCTGCCGACCCCAGCCCAAAGAGGTGCGCCCTTCCCACCACCCCGCCCCGCCACAGTTTACAACAGGACGACGCAGATGCCGGCGATCGCGGGGCGCCCGGGTCCGTCCGGCACCATGGTGCACTCGCTGGCTGCATTTTTGGCGTAGACGACAGCCGCGTGCTTACGCAGCACCGCGCAGGTCTCGTGGACCAAGAAGAGAAAATATGCTCGAGCGGTTCAGGAAAGAGAAGGAGGACAAGCTGCGCGCGGAGGCCCGCGCCGGGAAGCCAAAGGACCGACCGGCTCGGCCCAGCAAGCCTCGGGCGTCAATGCAGCCGCGCCGTCCGAGCTAGAGTCGGTGGAGAACGCCCCGACGACGCGTAGGCGGCGCCGCGCTTGCACGCCTCTAGGCTTCGATTTTAGGATCCTGAGATTCAGCCCGTGCCGCCCGCTCGGAAACCCCGTCGAAAGCCGCCGCCCGCTTGCCGCGGCGCGATCCATTGCATGATCACACCACGCTCGCTAGATGGAGGGGATGGATGGACTGCCCGGGCCGTCCTCTAGATCCCACGGCGCCTGTCTCGCCGGGGCGCGCGCCGCGACGGCCGCCTTCATACCGATCGTCGCCCCGAGGGCGGGCTGCGCGGAGCGTGGGTCGTTGCGGGGCAGGCGGGGCGGAGAGACTCGCGCGACTTGATCGCGGCGGCACGGATGAACGGCCGCGCCGGGAGGGCCGCGACGCGGGCGGGCTGCGTCTTCCCGGCTCTACGCATCCGGAATAGGCTCTAGCTCGCGTGCGCGCCGCGCAAGCCTGCCGGAGACGAGTTGGTGGGCGGGCGTGTGAGGAACGGCGGGGCCCCGCGCACCGTCTGCAAAGGCGCGGCGGGGTGGACCGCGGTCGACGAGGGGATGCGCAGGGGGTTCTAGGATGCCTGGAGCGCAACGGGATCGTCAGGGCGACCGCCGCGGCTCGCGCAGCCGAGGGAGACGCGAACCAAAGGTGGACCGCGGGCCGCCGCGCGTCCTCCGCACTCCTGATCGTCCGAGGAAAGAATCTTTCTCGCTCCGAAGAGGCGCGGGGCCGAGGGAGGGGCTAGCTACAGGCCGCACCGCACCGCGAGCGGCCGCTCGCCGCGCGCGTCGGGCGAGCGGCGGGGCGATCAGCACCGTGGAGGCACGAAAGAAGCCGCAGGAAGCGTGCAGGGACGGCCGGGCGGCGACGGGCGCGATGCGAGGAGGCGCGGGGCCGGGCTCGCCGGATTCGTCGCTTCGTCGCCAGCTAGAGGATTGAGAGGCCTCCATGTCCTCGGAGCGCGGTCGGCGAGGTCGGGAGCGGCTCGCCTGCGATCCGCCGGCTCGGATTGCGGCCCGAGGCGATGGGAGGGACTCTACGCACCCTCAAATCCCTCTGACAATGCCTGAACGCTGCTAGCGGCGAGCGTGCGACTTGAAAGGCTCGTTTGCCGACGTTTGGCGCACCGGGGGTACCACGTATTCCATTTCTCACCGGCAGGACCGCCGCGGCGGCGCGCTACCGATTCGGCCGTCGCATGCTCTCGCACGCGATCCACCGCACCTTCGCCGCTAGCTAGCCGCCTGCGATCGCAGGTTTGCGCCGCCACACCATCCCGTTCGATTCGCTGCCGCAATCGACCGTGCGATCCACGGTCGCTTGGATCGGTGCGGACCTGCTCGGGACACCGGATTCCCGCCGCCCTCGCGCTTGTAATTGGCCCCACGTGCACGCAGCCTCGCGGCGGTTCACGACGAGCCGACGGGGCGGGACGCCAGCGTACGATTGACATCGTCTAGACGGCGGACGCGGCACGGGTGCGAGGCGCCGCTCCCGTGGGCGCTCGCTCGACGCCTTCCTGACTCGCGGCCCGCGCTCGCACCCGGCCCGGCCGCGCGTGCGCAGATCGCCCGCCGTCGCGCCGGACAGCAAAGGCCGCCCGCCGCGCCGCCGAACCGCCCGCCGCTCCCTCGTCCAGGCGCTGCAAGGAGCCCTCGCCCGGGCCCGCCCCGCCCGCCGCCCCTCTGCCCGCTGGAAGGTGCGAACGCTTACTCTTTCGCATTCGACGCGACTGAAAGGGGCCGGTTTCCTGCACGCGCAGGTCTGCCGCCGCGGCCCGCTTCCCGCGCTTCGGCGGCGGCCGGCGGGGGAGAGCACGACAAACGACGGGCGGATCGCCACGGGCGGGGGCGCGTCGATGGGCACCGGCGGCCGGGGGCGCGGGTGGGCGGGCGCGGGCGTCCGTCGGCCTCCATCTGCCCCACCAGCGCCGTCGTCGTCGGCGCGGCGCGGACCGGTTCGAGCCTCTTCTTATGCGTCCCGCGCCCGTCCCTCCTCACGCCCCTCGCCTCAGGTTCTTGGGCGGGCGGCCGCGGCGGCGGCCGGTGCGCTCCCGCGCCTCCCGGCGGGTGGCGCCGCCGGCGGGGCCTCGCGGGCGGCCGCGCCGAGCCGCTGCATGACCTCCTCGGCAGACGTCGTCACGTCGATCGCCCCGTTCGTCGCGCGGTACTCGACGGGCACCGCCGCGCGCGGGTAGGTGTAATCGTCCGGCCCGCCCTCGTTCGAGGCGTCCAGAGCGTGCCGAACCTGCGCAGAACGACGAGGCGGTTCTCCTGCTGGCCCGAGGCGAGCCCCACCGTCGCCGTGAGCCTCGCAAAGACCGTCGTGGTAAGAGGTCGCCCCGCCGAGTCACCATCGCCGCCACGACGCTCCGCGCAGGCATGGGGCTCGGCGTGATCAGGCGTATGGCCAGGGGCCGGCGGAGGCGCCATCTCTCCCGCTCGCGCGGGCGCCGGCGGCCGCGGCCGCGCGGGGCGACCCGCTTCGGAGCCTCGTCCAACCCCTCGCCCTCGTCTTCCGCCGGCGGGTCCCGGACCGCCACGTCCCGCCCGCGCGGCCGCGCTCGCGGCGCGGGGCTTGGGCGTCGGATCCTCCTCCTCTTCCTCCTCATCCTCCTCGTCGTCGTCGTCGCTCCGACCGCGCGCCTTGGGCGTGCGCGGCGAGCAACGATGGCGGGAGATGCCTCTGGGGGTCCCGAAGATGCGTCGGCACTCGGGACACCAGCGCCCCTCGGCGCGGGCGAGCTCGCGCTCGACGCGCAGGCCCTCCTTCAGCTCCTCCGAGCTCCCGCCGTCCTCGCTCTCCGAGCTCCCGCCCTCCTCCCCGTCGTCCGAGGCGGCGGCGGCGGCGGCGCCGGCGGCGGCGCCGGGCTCGCCTTCCCCCTCCTCCCCGTCCCCGTCCGACGAAGACCGCCCCTCCGGCCCCTCGAGCGCGGCAACCGTCGGCTTCTCGAGTTCGCCGGCGGCGCGCTCGAGCCAGGCCAGCGCCACGCACGCCTCTTGCCCGGTGAGCGCGCGGGGCCGGGGGTGCGGGGCGGGGGCGGCGCACCTCGCGCTGCGTCTTATTGCAATCGTAGTGCATCGTCGCCGTCCGCGGGGTGTGCTGGAGGAGGCGCGCCGTCCCCTCGATGATGCTGGTGCAGACGTCGCCCTCGATCCGCCCCTGGGCCGCCTGATCGCGCACCCAGGTCGTCACGACGGCGCGCATCGTCCGCGGCGGCACGGCGACGCCCGTCCAGCGGCTCATGGCCTGCGCCGGGTGAGCCCCGCCCCGCGCCGGCGGCGCGCCTCGCCTCACCTGTTTCGCGAACAGGGTCCAGGACCCGCGGCGAAACGCATCGCCGCCGGAGGTGAAGAAGATGTACCCCTGGTCCTTGGCGCCCTCGCTCAACAGGTGACGCCGGAAGCTCTCCACGTACTCTGTTAGCGGCTCCTGACGCGCCGCGCGGCAGCGGTCGACGGAGCGCGCGCGGGGCGGGGCGGGGCGCGCACCTGGAGCTGCTGGGCGACCGGGACGATCACGGCGCCGTGCCGCTTCTGCGGATGGGGGCGTCGGCGGCGCGCGTCCCGGCGCGGCGCGGCGGGAGGCCCCCGCACCGCCGTCTTGTGGGTGAGCGCGCCCTCCTCGGAGCCGTCCTGGATCCGCATGCTCAGGATCGACATGTTCCACCGACCGTTGTCCTTGCGCAGCGTCTCGCCGATCTTCAGGTGCTGGAGGAGGCCCGGCCGCGCGGGCTGATCGAAGGAACCCAAGCAAGAGAGATTCCTCAGGTACTTCGCCTTTTGCCGCGGCCGCTCCTCGGAGCGAAACGCGGCGTAGGCCTCGACGCGCCCGCGAACGACGTCCTCGAAGCGGACCCACGTTTTCTCGTTCTCCACTTCCGTTCCGCCTTGGACTCGGCGACGAGCTGGTTCTGAGGGTGCGCGCGGCGCGTCGGCGCGCCCCCGGGGGGCGGCGGCGCGGGGCGGGAGGGAAGCTCACCCGCAGGTTGCGCAGGGCCTGACCGTGCGGGCCCTCGCTCCCCGCCGGCGCGCCGCCCCGTCCCGCGACAAAGGCGGCGAGGTTGATGAGGGTGGAGGCGTAGCTCACGAGCGTCCCGGGCAGCGTGCCCCGCTCCTCGCGCAGGAACCTGCCGCGGCGTTTGGTAAACGCCCCCCGCACCCCCCCCCCTCCACCGCGCCCGCCGCCCCGCCTCACTTGAAGAAACGAAGCACGATTTCGACCGCGTCGACCCGGCTCATCAGATCGAGGGTGAGCTCGCCCTCCAGCCCCTCGCGCATGCGGACGTAGCCCAGCAGCCGCTGAATGATGCCCAGGTCGTTCGCCAGGCTCGAGTTTTCGACGGCGTTGCCCTTGCGCGAGGCGTTCAACGGTGCCTGTCTCCACTCCCGATAGGCCGCGAGCTGCAGTTTCAGGGCCCGACTAAACGCGCCCTCGTGCAGGCGTACGGCTGCCGCGCCTCGCCGGCCGGGGCGAGCCGGTCCGGGCGACGGCGAGCGCGACGGGCGCCGGCGGCGAGCCGACGGCGGCGAGGCGGCGCGGTCGATGGGCGTGAGCGGGCGCGCGTCGCCGTCGCTGCCGCCCTCGTCGCCCTCGGCCTCGCTCTCGGACGACGACGAGCTCGCGGACGAGGACGAGGGTCCCCCGGCGCCGCCGGGCCGCGGCCTCGATGGCGCCCGCCCCGGCGGCGCGCGGCTCGATGCGGGGAGCGCGACGGCCCAGCTGTCGACGTCCTCGTCGATCTCGAACAGGCGGAGATCGCTGGTGTCGACGATGGCGCTCTCCAGCAAGGACCGGTACGCCTCTCGCCTGCGGGGGGCGGGGTTCGGCGTGGTGGGGGCGGGGCGGGGGCGGGGAGGGCCGAATAGAGGCACCTCCGTGCGATGAAGCGCGTGTTTTTAGCGCCGAGCTCGCTCGTAAACGCCTCACCAGACTTTAGGAATCCGATGGAGCCGTCGTTCAGGTACTCTTCCCACGAGTACTGCGTCGCCGCCTCCAGCGCGAGGCTCTCGGCGAACCACAGCGCCATATCCCTGGTGCGCGCGTTCGCGGCGCGTGCGCGCGCGCGGGCGAGGGCGCCGGCCTTACCGCAGGAGTGACCGTCCGTTTGCAGGCGATCGGGAAGCTCCGTGACCCACGTAAACGACGGCAAGGCCTTGCTCGCCGCCCGCCTCAACCTCGGATCCGGCGGCGCGCCGAGCGAGTCAAAGTACCTGCACCGCCTGCGGGACGCGGTGCGCGCGGTCGTGGGAGGGGCGGGGGATGGGGCGGGCGCGTATACCGGCTCGCGCCGTCGAGGGCGAGCGTGACCCAGTGCCGCGCGTCGTCCACGTCCTCTGCGCGCCGCCCTGCCCCGCCGGTGCAGCCAAAGCACAGAACGAGCCCGCCGTTTGCCGCGTGCCATAGCGCCGCTTTCGGCGCTCTCGTCGCTCATCTTGGCGTATCGCCGCAGGATCGAGACGATGGTGTCGAGGCTGGCGGGGTACAGGGCCTTGGCGCTCGCGTTGGGCTTCATGCGGTGCAGCAGGAGGGTCATCACGTTTGCGAGCATCGTATCCTACGCGCGCCCGGGGTGAGTGCGGCGCCGGAGGGGGGGGGGGGGGGGGGGCGGGGAGGGGGGTACCGTTAGCACTCCCTCTTGGAGAAGATCGCCAGGCGCCGCGCCGGCGGGCTCGGGCACCATCAAATCGATCTCCGCAGGATCGTGGCTCGGATGGCGAGCGAGGCCCTCTTGAACGCGAGGCCGAACGCGGGATCCCGGCCCGGAAGCTTGGCCAGGAGCTGCTCCGCCCCCTCGAGGCTCAGGAAGGACCACTTGCGAGCCGACCCCAGGTTCTCCTGCCCCGCCTCGCCGGAGAGCGCGAGGAAGCTGACCAGCGTTCTCGCCAGGGTGGCAAAGTGGGGGCGCCCGAGCGTCTTCGTCGTCGCGAGCCAGCGGTGCGGGCTGTTCTCTCCGAGGCTCGGGTGGCTCCTCGCGATCTCACGCCGCACGCTGGCCGTGTCCTTTGGGCCGCCGTAGATGCACTGGGCGATGCTGGCGAGCGGGATGTACCAGGGCGAGACCTCCGGAACTTCGAGCCGGCGGACCTTCAGAGCGAAGAACCTCGCCCCGTCTACGTGGAGCACCTTGACGTCGCACCGCTCGAACGTCTCCTGCGTCCGCCGCTCGATCGCCGAGGTGAGGTCCCGGTAGCAGTGCCGCAGCCGCGGGCTGTCCGACCCCTCCCAGCAGATCGACGCCAGCTCCTCGACGTGCTGGAGGGAGAGGACGCGCGGCGGGCTCTCGGTCGGGTGCAGCTGGCCCCGCGGCACGATCGCGAGCATCTCCCAGAGGAGGATGAGGCTCTCGTCTGCGGGCCGGCGATCGGCCTCGACGCGAGCCGTGCGGTCCGGTGAGCTGCCTCGCCGCCTCTTCCGCCGCCTCGGCGGTCCGTTGCCGAATATGCGCTGAACCTGGGCAGGGCGGCCGCGGGCCCGGCGTCGGTGCGGAACACGTGGAGGCGCTCGGCCCGGCGTAGGCGTCGAACGAGACCACCTCCCACGAGTCGCGCGCAAACGCGAGCGACATGGCGCCGCTGCGCCGCGGCCTGCGCGCGCCTCGATAGCAAGGGCCTGCGCGCTCCGATTTATGCGTTGAAAGAGGACGCGGGGAGCTTGCGGTTAGGGGCGGGTGCGCGTGGGCGGGGGAACGAGCGACTGAAAAAAAAAATGGGACGGCGTAAACGGGGGGGGTACGTTTGGTCCCGTAAACGCCGATCCGGCCACTCGGATTCCCGTAAACCGTGTCGAGACGATAGCTTACACGCAGCTGCGGTAGTTGCTTGGCCAGCAATCCGCAACAAGCTCGGTTCTCGGGTACCTCTATCGGCGGCGTGGTCCGCCGCTTCGGGAACTTGCACTTTCCGATCGATTCCGACACCGCCGGGCGTGTCCAAAGTCTCCGGTAAGCATTTCGACCCTTTCGGACGTCGTCTGCGGCTAACGGTCGCCGCGGCGGCCGCCCGTTGCAGGCGTCGCCTCGGGGCATGCGGGAGGCTCGCTGAAGAGAGCGCGCGATCGAGAAGGTGATCGCAGCGACCTCGGCGATGTCAGCGGCCGCGGCCGCGCCCGAGGCGCCCGTTCCCATCTGGATGGCGTCGGCGGCGTCCGCGCGTCGAGAAAGGCGCGCGCCGCGCAGCGCGGACGCATGATGAACATCTCGCTCGCCCGGGTGCGGGGGAGGGTCGGCCCCGGCGGAGCGCGGCGGCGGCGGCGGCGGCCTCGTCTGGATGAACCGAAGAGGGAGCTCCAGGCGTCCGGCCTGGCGCTCGGCGGCGCCGCGCGTCAAAGACGCCCGCGCCCGGCGGGCCCGTGTACTCGAAGAGTCTGCTCCCCGCACTTTCCCCTCCGCCCTCCCAACGGGATCCCCGCAGGCCCTACAAACGCGCCGAGCTGGTCGCGACGAGACGATACGGCTATCGATCCTTCGGCCCGTCCGGTGGCGGACCAGGTCCTGTACGTGCGTCCCGGGTCGCGGGGGCTCCCGCCGCGCGCCCCGACGGCCGCCCCCGCAGCTCCCTTTCGGCGTCGTCCCGAGGGCATGACGGGGCCGCCGGAACGGATGGAGGAGCACTTTGGCTCGGAGCTGGGCTGAGCCACCGCCCGTCGACCTGCTCGCCCTGCGCGCGATCGAGGGGCCTTTCTCGGGCGTCCGCACGGCCCGCCGCACGCCTCGGCGCTGGCGTCGTGGGCCGTATCTCCCGAGCGGCGCGTCGCGCTGCCTGCAATCTCCTCGGGGCGGCGTCGACTCGCGCTTCATCCGGCAGCAGCGGGCCGAGGTACGCGCCCCCTCCCCCCGCGCCCCGCCCGCGCCTCACGCGCCCGCAGGGCAAGTTTGCCGCCTACGTGCGCCGCTCCCGCCGGGCTGCTCCAAGGAGGACGAGGCGCGCACGACTACGTCTTGGACCGCGGGGCGCAGACGTGCATCTCCTGGGCGGCGCCCTCGCCGCCGTCCACCTCCCCGGCCTCTTCCGCGAGGGCGCCGGGATCGAGCGGGTCGCCGCCGCCGTCGCCTGCGCCTCCACGGCCTTTACGTTTTCCATCCGCCGCAGCATCATGTACAACGAAGCCCGGGTGCGGCCCGGCCCGCCCCGCCCCGCCCCCCGCGCGCGCCCCGGGCTCTGACGGGGCCCGCCGCGCAGGACCAGAAGCTGCTGGACGAGGCGCGCGAGGCGGCCGAGGCGGCGCTGCGGACGGGGCGGCTCGACGTGATGCGGGAGATTCTCGCCAAGCGGCCGAAGAGGAGGCCTCGGGCCGCCGCGACCGCGCGGCCGCGCCGGGCAAGAAGAAGAAGAAGAAGGAGCACGAGCGCGGCCCGAGGATCGTCACCGGCGTCAGCGGGGCCAGGGCGCGACCGTCCCGATCCGGTCCGCGGCCCCCGCCCCACCCCCCGCCGAACGCGCGCGGGACGCGGGGCGAGCCGACCCGCCCTTTCCCAGATCTCCGAACCCGCAGTACGGCGCGGACACGAACGCGAACCGGCGGCTGCACCTCCTCAACGGCCACCTCGTCGGCGTGCTCGAGTACCTGTTCCCGCCTCTGCGCCATCGACGTCAAGGCCGGTTGCGACATGGCGGAGATCGCCTGAAGGCTCGAACGGCACCCGTACAGCTACGGTCGCGAGCGCGTGTGCGCCGGCCCCGGCCCGCTCGTGCCCGACGCGCGGGTCGCGGGCGCGCAGGAACCTGGACGATGCACTGGATGAACCCGCCGGAAACGTGAGCTGCCGTTTACCCCTCGCTCCCTTTCCCGCCTCGTTGATGCCGACGGCCCTCTAGGATATCAAGGCCACCGGGACCGCAGCGACGCGCAGGAGCCTACGCCGCCCTCGTCTACTTTCACCCCGAGGCAAGCGGGACCGGCCCTGCACCGGCTCCGCTTTCCGGCCCTCGGCATCTCGCTCGACCTAAGGCACGGCGACGTCGTCTTTATTCGAGTGCGCGCCCTCTATCCTATCCCCCCCCTCCATGCCTGCCGATCGACGGCGCCCCGTCGACGCCGCGGCCGCCAGGGCACATGCTGGAGCACGAGGTGGTGGCGAGCGAGGGCACGGATGCGAGGTTCGCGGGCGTCCCCCGCCGGCGCCGGCCCCGGCCCGATTCCGCGCCCCCCTCGCGCAGGTACTGCATCGTCTTCACGCTGGAAAGAACCTGAAAGTAGACGCCGATTCCGGTCGAGCAGCGACTCTTCTACGTCCTCAGATAGCGACTCTTCGAGCTCGAAGACTAGCGATAACGTAGGGCGAGCCGCCGTGATGGAGGGGGGCCGGGGGGCCGGGATCGAATCGTGATGGAGCGGGCGGGCGGCCGGCGGCCGACGCGCGTGAGCTCGGGCGCGCGTTGAGGTTATGCGGCGCGCGCGGGCGGTCCGGCGCCGCCGGGAATGGAGGGGCCGGGGGGCGGGGGCCGGGGCGGGGCCGGGCCGAACGTTTAGAAGAGGGTCCTGGCTAGGAACTAAAATCAGGTGGGTGTGGTACGGGCCTGTGCGTGCATTTGCTGCATCTAGTTCCGTGCGAGCGGCCCCGGGATATCCCATTTTAATTGCCCTGACTGGTATGGAGTATGTTTCATGATTTACTTTCAATAATCTTGAAAGGGACATGATTGTAATATAATGACCATTCCCTTCATCATCAAATATCAGCATGAGATTACCTTATGCTTCTGCCTGGGTTACTGGATTGATGCAGGGATAAATAACCTCTCCATCGATTCCAAATATATTAATGCTAATGCCTGCATTTTGAGCCTCGAATTTATCAATAATCTCAGCATCACAGCAACAGGGAATGGATGTTATCGAAATTCAGAGCCAGCGATTATAAGCGATTGCTGAGTATTTCCATTTGCGATATTGTGAAAGCTCATTCCTCTTATGGAGTTTATCGCTTTTTCTGTGAATATAGCCAAAATTGCATTTTCGAAGCAGGAATCATCTATATTTCGAATATTCACTGTGGCTCTCTTCTAGCAATCCACTCTGGGGTTTGTAGAAAGCATCCACCAGTTGGAGCATAACTCATAATAGCCACTCTGAGTATTTCGATTCTTTCCAAGCGATAGCTATCAACCACATCATCTGCTCTTGACACATTTGGGCTGCTTTATTCAGCTCAGTTCGAATATTTCTCGACCTGGTTAATACAAAATAATCACTGTAAATGTATTTCGATATCCAACCTGTGGATGCTCACTTTTACGAACTTGCAGATAAAAGACAAGCGAACCTTGATTGCCCTGAATTGATCTAAACCCTGCTTTAATCGATTAGGAAGGATGTAGCAATTCTGTCCAGGAATCAATCACATCTACAACAACTTCCCTCTGGCTCTGTAAGTGAGCCAGCGATATAATTCATTCATGGCTGTTCCATCTTCTGCATCTGTTCTATTGCCTAAGCCTATCCATTCATCCAAGGTTCAATTTTATCATAAAGGTTATTTGCTTTTCTGGTTAATCTGCTTAAAGTGGGTCTGCCCTTTGCAATTAAATCTATTTCCCGTCATATTCAGCCTCTGTAATTTCATGGGCTGCATAAAGTGTTCCCAGCAATCCCATGAGTTCCCATTTCTTCTCCTTATGAGTTGTTGGTAATTCGGGCATTATTCCTAATTGTTCCTATTCTAAGGGGATATTTTATTTTAGGATGTTCTAAACGCAATTTAAAATGTTTTAATGGATCCACTGCTTCCTCTGAATGGAATCGCAAAAACCTATTAATCCTAAATCGGGATTTCGGTTTTGTAAATTGACTATCCAAGGTTCAAAGAGATACATGTAATATGCTTCTCTGTTCATTAGGTCTTCATGCCCACCTTCTTACTGAATACAGGACTGAGAACTTCACATCAGAAGCCTTGCATAGGTCTGCTGTAGATGGCATTGACCTGATTTGTGTTGTCTCCATCTTTTTGAAGTGGCTGTGAGGTTCTTCCTATGTGACTTTGTTCATTTCCTGACTCTCAATCATATAGATCGATCCAGAATCATGATCTGTTCCAGCCATTTCTTACTAGTTACATATAAATATATTTTTCTATCTCTAAATCATTTTTTGGTTGACTTAGTGGGTGGAGTTGAGGCACTTTTATTTCTTTTTAGGGCAGAGTCCTCTTTTAGAATCTGTGAAAAATGAGTCAACCCCCCACTTAGTCAACCTAATCGATAAATAAACCATAATAAAAGACTGTTTGGTCTTTTATGATAAATTTGAGTCAACTGTGAGTCCACTTTTGAGTAAACCTAAACTTCAACATCAGAGTCATAATCTGATGCATCAGGATCAGCAGCAGGTAGTTCTTGTTTCATCCTTGGATTAGCTTCTTCCTCAATAGTCTCATCATCTACAGCATCATTTCTGAATTCCTCAAATACTTGTGGAATAGGAAATGATAGTATTGTTGTGCCATTTGTAGTTTTCACTTGGATATATGTAACACTTCTCATTTCAGTATAATATCGGCGACTATTATAATCGTTTTTATATTTATTGCTGGTAATAAACTCCTGGAACCACTTCCAGGTTTCCACAAGGCTACCAACTTGCATTTATTCTCGGAAATAAGCCTCGATCCACAAGCCACTTAGTGAACATAAGAATGATTGGAGCGCACACCTGTGGGCTAAATAGTATTATTTGTAGGGGTCTATCAGCAATCCAGTTCACTCCTCACATTCAACTTTGGTTCTCAAATAGTGGGCAATGTTTCGAATATTGCAGTGATCATTAAGCATTTTACAAGTGGAAGGAAGTATGACCTATCCTTTGCGAATTTCTTACTAACTTCAACAACCACAAATCGCCTATTCCAGCTTCAATTTTCACTGGAATGTTGTTATTGCTGGTGAATATAATCCTGGCAAAGTTGCTTTTTTGTGTATGAATCTATCCCTTTGTTTCAATTACAATCTTATCAGAAGTTATGAGATCTTGAGCATTCATTATTTTCGAATGTGTCCTGCTGAGGCTTCATTCACAACAATCAAGATCTTATCCTCTATTGTGGCAAATCGACCAAACAATCTCTTTTGGCTTTCCAGTTGCATAACTTAGGGCATCTCCAAGTATCTCTTTTGGAAAGTATCAACCAACACATTTTTACCAGTTCCCTGCTCACCAATGAAGATTAAGGATACTCCATTGAGTTCCCCAGGCTTTTGCAGCATGTGGGCAAACCATTTCAACAGATATTCATAGGTATTTTGATCCTCACAGACATTAAGAACAAGTGATCAAGGAAAGGCTTAATCATCTCAGCAGTTACATCCTCTGGAGCATTTTCGAATTGCTGAATGGTCGACCTTCATCCTGGATAGAGATTAAATACAGACTTGCATTTTGCACTGAGAGTAGCAGAGGTGGAGGAAATCCATGTAAGTTGATCTTGTGGCTGTTGGATCCACAATCCATTTCCTAAATGATTGCTCCCATTTCTTCTTTCTCATTATCTGTCCCTCATTCACAATCACCTTATGCATCAAGTGGGGAAATGCTTTGTAGAGAGCTTCCCAATATCTTTGGGCATCCAGCAAAGTAGTTGTTCATCCCAGAGCATCACACAACCAACATTTTCAACATGATGCATTCGAGCATTGAAATACTCTTATGCACTTGTAATGTCAGCCAAAGGAGGATACTTGCAGTATTGTAATCGATTCATCTGTGTCCTCTGGTAGGAATGCATACTTTTGGGGAAGAGTTCCTTGAAAAGCTCATTGTTATCTTTGCTCAACAATAAACCAAGGATTTGAAGGTCAACACTTTGCCAGGCTCAGCTTCTTCTTGCTTCTGCGAAGCTGTGTAAACTTCTCCTGGCATTCATCATAATCATACTTGTCACTCTGTTCTGAGATTGGTGGAAGAGTTCAGCTTGCATTTTAGGGGTGAACTTGTTGTCTCCCAACATTGATGATGACCAGTCCTACTCAATCAAGTTTTATACTCATTAGCTCTCTCACCATTCAGACCCATTATAACACTTTGTAGCAGTTCGAAAGTAACAGGATTTCGGGTTCAGTGTCTTTTTCAGCTTCTACGTTCTCAGTCTTCACTTTATCACTTTTTGGCTCCTTTTAACTGGTTTTGGCTCAGGGCTATAATTTGCGAATGCAGAAATATTCGATTCATCCACAAGTTTAGTAGAAGCTGAGAAGAAAGATACAAGAAGTCCTCATTTCGCATAACACTTGTCACAGTCAACGAATTTCTTAAAGCAAACGTTTTATCAACATCTTTTTTGATTATTTTGAGCATCCAGAGTCTCACCTTTGCAGCAATTGAGGCAGATAGGTTCTGTGTGGAGCTGTAAACTCCACTGTCATAATCCTCATTTTTCACCAATCCCATAGCTTTGAAAAGCTTGGGGATATCTTCATGTTTGCATGCAAGCGATTTAATGATAAAGTGGGCTGAGATCTTGAACTTGGTGACATCCTCCTTGATCAAATAAACCCTTCTATGGCGAACTGCAACAGCAATATCGTTAATAGAAGTGGTCCCAGATCGCTTCCATAGCTTATCTCTCATCTCTCTTACAACAGTTTCGCCTCAGCATAGTTATCAGCAATGTTCTCCTTCAAATCAGCGAATTTATCCAGGTCCAGGTAAACTCTGGTCACTTGTTCAGGCTGAATGCATTCAGCCCAGGTCTTAACCTTGCTATTATCAATGGCTTCAAGGGCATCTTCGCAGAATCAAATACATGGGTGACCTTGTTGCGATCACCAATGAGAGTACTAAGGAATGTAGCATTTTCAACAGGGGTGGCGAATTTCTCGATTTTGTTCATTTTCGATTTTGGGGACTTCTACCTTTAACGAAGAAAATAATTTCGGAAGGAGGAATTGTCTTTTATATATATCCTATTATTTGCCAAGTCCTTAAGTAGTTTTGGGTCGGGATACTGTCTCGATATATAGGTACAGTTTTAAAAAAGAGGGAAGAAAGCTGTCATTTTTTTGCCTCCGATCAAATCGATTTCTACAAAATTTGTTTCGATCGAGAATTTATTCTTCGATATATTTCCGAGGTCTTCCAACCGGTTTATGCTCTTTGGGTTTCTTGGGCTGTTCATCTTTCTTCTTGTGGTAATATTCCAGCGCTTTTGCCTTTTTTTGCTCGCGATATTCTTCATTTTCCCTGTATTTCCTCTGGTGTCTGAGGGCAATCTTTTTGAGTTCTTCTGGTGTGTGAACTGTAGCGGCTCCTTGGGATAATCGTTCCTGCTTCTTTTTATGATAGGCTTCGCGTTTTCTTTGGGCATCTTGCTCCCTTTTCAGTCTCAGCTTCTCTGCTTTTTCATCATCTGTGAGTATCTTGCGGATATTCGGCATTTCTCTTTAATAGTAGATACGAAAATAATTTTTCCTCAATACAATCTATCTACTTTTTCCTTAAGTCATTTTTTGTTGCGAACACCAGTTCCTGTCTGTAAACTTTTATAGCTGCCTCAGTGGCATACTGAGACCGCTTTTTCTCAATTATCTTATAGACCTGGGGGTCCATTGCTACTTCAGTAGGCAAATAATATTTAATCGGTCTCCTCTGGGTCTCTGCTCCTCTTTTTGGGCTTTTCTGCGATAATAGGATGCCAGGGCTTGTTGCTTTTATACTCTCTATATGCTGGGTCCTCTCTATATCGTTTCTGCATTGCTAGAATGTGTCTAATAGAACCCTCAGTAACAGGTTCATCACTGGTAAACTCGATTAAACTAATAGTATCCTCCATTTATATTCCCAGAGAAAACGTTTTCTGCTGGCAGAGAACTTCTCCTTGGATACTCCTGTTGCTCATATGTATACTCTGTGGGGTCTGCTGGCATTGACTCCACAGAAACTGTAGACCTCCTTCTCTCTCTTGCTTCTGAGGCATTATCCTCAGTATCTGACATCTCAAACTCCACTGTTGTCACAAGCATCCACTGTGGCAATTGCTCACCACATGCAGACTGAACATCTCGAAAAACTTTCGTATTATATCCATGTCTCTAATAAAACAGAGAAATTAAAGCCAAACTCGTCTTTTATATACTGTGGGGCTACTCCCTTTTCTACTTCAGCTTTGGTGGCACCAGGTTCAATGGTTCCCTTTGGGTCTTTGTTTTCATTTCATCTACTGCCTGCTCATCGATTTGGTTCTCTTTCTTAGCAATAAACTGTTTATCTGGGACACCAGTAATGCCCATTTTATAAACTTCCTTTCGAAGCATCTCCTTTAGCTTGGCTCTCTCTTTCTTCTCAGTAACATACTGCTCCAAGGCACTTGATTTGGCTTCCAGATCTTTGAGTTTAGCAGTCATCTCATCCCATTGAGCCTTGGGAATTCGATGAATATTTTGAGTGGGAGCAGTCTTGTATGTGACTTCACCAGCCATAGACTGAATTACCTTGTCTGATTCCTTACTAAGACCCTCACCTTTGCGAGCCAGTGAAAGATCTTGCAAGCCTAAACCTTTATCATCAGCAGCACCAATAATTCGCCTGGCACCCTCAGCAACAGCTTCATTTTGAGGCTTCTCAGGTGAATGTTGAGTTGGTCACTGGTTGAAGCCTGTGGGGCTTTGTCATCGACTGATTCCTCATAGGCAGCATTGAGGGGTCTTCTTGTTGTGAGGGCTTCACCTTTCATACCATTGAATTTCATTGGTTCAGTGTTAATGGATCCATTGTTTCCACCACCTGAATAGCCAACAGCCCCAGCTGGGATCCCTATCTTTCGTTTGGGAGGCATTGTATCTTTATTAGAATGAGAGATAATTTTATAAACCGCGTTTATATCGCATCAATTTATTGCTATGGACTTGGCTTTTCACTTCTTTGGGGCTTCCTCTTTCTCTGGTGGTTTCAGTTCATCTTCTTTCTTTTTTGGCTTTCTGTGGAAGCGAGGAAATGGGAAATCTTTCACAAGCTCAGCTTTATCTACATAGTATTTAACTGAGTAGTTTGCAGAGGACCAAAATATACTGATAGGAGTGAACATACTCTTCAAACATCTTGTAAAATCCTTTTTTCGCATTATATTGTATTCTTCCTCTATGGCTTCAAGTTCTTTGCGATTGCAGCACTTAGAAAACAGCATAATCGAATTAACTCGAATAGTCGAAGAGACTTTTCTTAGCTTTTGTGTGATGCAGATAATGGATATTTTCGAATGGCGACCTCTGGAATACAGAGAGACCATTTCTCTTGTGTTAAATCAATTATCTCATTATCGATTAAATCATCTAACCAACACACATGGTTAACAGGTTCACCTTTTTCTATTTTCTCTGCCTTTCATCTAGCAATTTAAATGTAAGGGGCATCCCATTTCCAGTTGCATGTTGCAACTATCCCAGAAATGATTGAAGCTGGTCCACTCACAACTACACAACATCAATCTTTGGCATCATGTAATTGCTTTAACCAATACTTTACACATTCGCTTTTTACCAGTACAACTTTTGCCTATAAAATGGCTCTGAACATTTATCATTTCAGAAACATTAAACTCTTCTAAATCTTGTCATTGTTGTATATCTTCTAAATAAAGACAGATAAAAATAATGCAGGGAGACTGAATATCGTAACAATCTATAAATTGATTCTACGAACACCTGAACCGTCTATAATGAGGAAACTATGCATGAAGCGCGAACATTAACATCGATTTACCTTATCTGGGCATGTAGAGGTGAGGAATGAAGATGAGGAATTTGTCATCAACAAACCACTGGCAATATTTCGAATCGCCTTTTCTCCATCAAGGCAGAAATAATCCTGAAAGGACATAGCGATCAGCAACCTTATCCATGTTAGAGCATTTGAAGGCATCAGCAATTAGCTCAGCACCTTTGAGTAGGGAAATTGGCTCAGTGGCAAAAAGTCGCTGACCATTTATTTCAGTGAAATGTTATGTCTTTGGAGTTGGCATAGGTCTTAAGAACACTGTGGGAGCCATTGGATTTGTCAACAGTTCATTATCACGAACTGAAACAAGCAGAGCATAACAAGACCTGAGATTTGAGAGAGGTTAATTCGATTGGGTTGGGCATTGCCCTTGGCAGAAAGCATAGCATCTACAAATCCAATATCAAGGGAGGGAATAGCCATGCCAGTAGTCTTTACTTTTTCAATTACAGTAGCGAAAAGCTCATCAGAAACATTAATAGCATGCATGTAAAGGCGAGGAGAAGTAATTGAAATACAGGGTTGTTGCACCAAGACTGAAAGTGTGATGTTTTGACCAACATGGGCAGTGTAGCATTGCAGTTCCAAGACCATCATCTTCTGTCTTATCAGCAGCTGTCCAACAACAGGGAGAGACGACCACCATAGGAAGTTTCAACATAACCCTTTCCAGCATCCTTAAACCAAACAGTAACAACCATTTCACCAGATAAAGCACCAAGGGGAAGGTAGTGATTTAGCCAAGGCACTGGGATTTCAACGAAAAATGAGCCACCAAGTCGGTTGGTTCCATGAGCAGGGATGCCATGAACCATGCCCATTGATCGTTTCTTTTTAGCTAGTTGATCCTCCGAATAATAGACCAGGGGGAAATGAGCAAGGAAATCAGGGAATATGGTAGGTGTAAGATCCATAGGTAATTTCAAGTCGCTGAACTAAAGCACCAACTGGGCGAGTGTATCCATTGCGAACTAGATCTATCACCAGCAAAAGTGATCTGGAAGGTCGAAAGCAAGTTCGAGTTTTCCACAGAAATTGTAGCGAGGTAGCTTGAAGGAAATGCGATTTCCAACATTATTCTCAAAAGTATTGCTGGGATTCACAACAACTAGAACTGGCTTAGACTTGGATTCGAGACCAAGCATAAGGGAGTTATCCAGGAAAAAGGCTTTCGCCTCCTCTGGGGTTGTTAGGGCTTCTTTCAGCGAAAGTCTTTGAAGAGTGGAAGTGATATCCATTATTCTCTTTTATTATACTGCAACATAAAAAATCTACCAATGATCCTTAATTTATGCGAAGTTTGTAATAACTGGATAGGAAGGGTGAAGCTGTGACATTCGCATCTTAAAGTATTCATAAACTGGGTCCCCTGCTGGCTCATCACCATAGCGAATTTCAAAGGTCAGATGAACAGGTTGACCCTCAAAATCAATTGGTTCATTAATAGCATTACAATATCAACCGAGAAAGTGGATAATCCAACCTTCTTATTATAGTATTTGTAAAGTGGATGAGCCTCTGTGAATTGTAAACTACATGCTCACCATAATCTTTGTCAGGGACCACTATTTTGTGAAAGTAACCAGTCAGAAGACCATCCCCACATTGCACCAGATCACCCAGCTCCTTTACTCTCACAAACAAAACACTGTCCCTGGTCTTCTCAGGCTCAAAAGAAGATATAATGCCATTCACTCGACCACCAGTAAAGATTCCATCAGTGAGAGCATCATAACCTGTGATTGGATTGGGGAATTACCATATCTTCCAGGATCAAGACCAAGCAGTCTAGCTGAACTCAACAGCTTTTGGATTGTTTGTTGGCTTGGGTTCACAGCTACTGAGAAAGCCAAGTAAAATGGTACTGCTGAGTGGAATATAATTCGTTTCAGTGATTCATCCCATTTGCAGCGAATGGATGGTTGGGGATTTCTGCCTTCGAATTTAGAGTTAATTACATTCACCAGTTGTTGGTGGCTTTGGATGGGGGGTGTTTCGACTTATAATGAATTGTTTCCATTGTTCATAGTCAGCAGCTGGGCGAACTGTTGGAATTCCTGAGCTTCCAGCTCCAGGAGTTTGTTCAGAATAATAAATGCTAAATGCATTGTCAACTGTCACATCTCCTGCTTTGGTTTCACCACTCACCATAGGGATGCTGTTATAAAATTCGGCTGAGACCAGTCTCACAGCCCTCACATTCTCATAACTACTGGGGAGTCTAGCCACAAAGCTTGATGTGGGACCATCACCAGAGATTGTATTAAATGAGCTAACCTCGATGTAATCCACAGGCATTCTTCTTTTATCTATATTTATATATTAAAATGAACCGCTGTTAATATTGATAGCAGGGATAGAAGCCAAGGACAAAATGAAAACTCTTACAGGGTCACCCTCACAACTCCAGTAGAGAGACCAAGGAATGCAGGGTTCTATATGCAGAGATTCCAAACAGTATCTATAACAGTGTGGGAACTGATCATCTAACAGTTCAGTTTAATTACCAAGATGGTTCATACAATGAAATCATCACACAACAAGTGTATCCCCTTCCCAGTGGCTACATAATCAGGGTCATTTTGGGGTCACACACCCTTATAATTATGGGCTGAACTATTCAAGCTTCCAAACCATTGCAGGCAAAACAGTAGCTTTTGAGTTCAAGATATTCTATAACCCAACTACCTATAAAGTGGAGTTTTACAGTAACCATGAGTTTCGTTTTATTGCAAGCAACCAGAGAATAGGGAAGCTTTTGGGTGTGAGTTCTACTGAATACACCAATGGGTATTATAGCACTCCTCCTGTTGGTGGATCACCCTATCGACCTGAGAACCTTTTAAAGTATGATGGCAAACCTATTACACCTGATCACCCAGCATGGGGAATCACCTTTCAGGACCCAGACTCTCTCTAAGCCCTTGCAATATTATTTTGACAGCAGGAAGATGTCTGATATGAATGCTGAGCAGTATCTGTACATGCATATTAAAGAGCTGTCCCCTTTGCCAGCAGACACAATATAATTCCGAAATCGCAACCACAAAACCAGGGGCAATCCTTAGATTGCAATTGAGTAAAGATATAGGGCTATGTTTACCATAGTGGTGAACATGCAGAATTCATTCAATAAATGACAGAAACCTGGTGATAAGGGAACTCACAGTTGAGTTTAAAGATTACTTTGGTGAACTGATTGATATGAATGGAATCGATAATTCTTTTCAGTTGGAGTTTATCGAATAAAGGCACCTGTAAAGTCAACTCTCATTGTGGGAGCATTCACATACACAAGGGGATAAATGCGAATATACTTGATTCTGAGAGAAAAACCTAAAAAGCATCCTTGATGCTGAGAAATCCACTCAATAGAGCCAACATCACCTGAGTTGTGAGCATTGTTAATGTTCTCACAGACATATATTTTGTTTTGCCCATCTGATCGAATAAAAGACCAGTTGATCCCATCAGTGGATGTTGCCACATTGAAAGTCTTAATAAAAGCATTGGTGTCCCTGACATACCAATCACAGAGAGAGTTCAAAAGTATATGGGAAAGCAACTTGAAGGTATTCAGTGGGGGTTTCCCATATCTGCTCAGGAGCATAGGCTCCAGCTTCCCAGCCAAATGCTGAAGGTCTAGCCATGAAAGCTCTTTACCTGTCACAGAGGATGAGGCAGTGAATCATCATCTGCAAGCTACCAATTGCATCCAAAGGAGGTATAGTAGTGAGAGTATAAGCCTTTGAAGGGTTCTTTATTCATAGTTTGCTACTAGAATGCTGCAAAGCTTATTAATCATATCATTGTTTGCTTAATGTATGTTTCAAATGCAAGCATATCTGGGATTTAGAAGTGTCATCAAGGGAGCTTACTATATGGATTTGGAAGTGGGACTGATAGCCTATATCTCCCATAATCTGATCATAGTAGGGTACAACTCCTCCATCTTATCAAGGGCAGAAAGCTCACTTGCAGCCATGAGCATGTTAATCAATGGGCTTCCATCTGTTGAGGCAATCCATGAGAGAATGCCCAGCTGTTTACAGTCTCATAAGCATAACCCACATAATCAGACTCTAAATGTGGGTCCACCTCCACAAGATATACTTATTACTATATATCATCATCATCACTGTAAATCTTCTTTGCATGGCTGTAACCACACACACTGGGATTATTGTTTCCCGAAATGGCACCATCAATAGACAGACATATACTCCCCGATTGAAATCAACAATGCTTACAGGAGAGAAATATGTAGGAGCAGCAGAAGTAGCCCTAGCAGCAATCTTACAAGGCATAAAGTTGTAATTGTTGTCATTTGTGATAAATATTGGTTTCATATTCTGAGTCATCAAAGGTGATCACAATGTCCTTTAGGGAATCCTGTATTCACCAGTAACTGAATTGATTGCAGTCTCCAAGGGTCCCACATCATGTTATTAAAAAGGGCATTTTCGATATATTTCGAGGATTTGCGAAAATCAAGGGCAGTTGAGTTAGGTAAATATTGTGTAAATCGTTTGCTGTCAGTTTAGGTTCACCTGGTTTATCAGGATGCCTTATATTCAAACCTATTGCAATGATCCCACCAGTGGAAGTGTTCCACTCACAAGATCCACAAGATCGATTATTCTCTGCCAGTTCGATTTTCGATTTCTTTAGCAGCCTGGTTATGATAATGCCCCTTGCACCTCCCCTGACAAACTGAGAACTACTTTGAGAGGCATCTTTTACTTATCAGGAATTTTATAAATCCATATAGTAAAAGCCATGAGCTTCAATTACCCACCAAATCTAGAAACATTCAAGATGATAATGCAAGCAGCACCAAGCATGTGAACTTTGATAACATTAAAGTAAAGGGTTCAGTTTCAATCGACCACAGCTCCGATAATTCATCCAAGACTCAATCAAGGGAGCATGCTGTGAATCAAACCGATCCAGATAAAGAATGTCAGTGTTGCTTTTAGTTTGGGTAATGTGAAAGCAACCAAGTAGCAGAGATCAAAGCAACAAGAAGGAGACCTAGGAAACTCAAAACCAGTGGCACTCACCCAGATATACCTTCTAGGTTGATAGTGGTCGATTGATTTTCAATGTTCAAGATGAGCAGGGCAAACAGAACACAGGTTTGCGAATTTACAATGAGGGCAGCACTGCAAAAGCTGAGGTCCCCCAAGTATTGCAAGTGGGTCCCATTGCCAACACAAATCAGGTCTCCTACACAAATGATGTCTACCCCAAGGATATTACATATGACTTTGCAAGGAATGAGCCTTTGGGTTCTTTACTCCAAAAGATGTCCATCAAAAAAAGCCATCAATTACAATCAACAGTAAGCCCCAGTCAGCCAGTAGCAATCCATTTACATCCTGATCTTGTTGAAATGGATAGGCACCTTTTGCTTTGTATAGCAATGTGAAAGACCTTGGAATTCGAACCAGCAATGGCGAAATATCCATGGCAGCAATGTGTATGCAAATGGAGAGAAGCTTGTTAGTGAGAAGACCATAAGAGAGATCTTGAGTATTATGGACCTGTCCCAGTTCCTTCCTCTTCCATGGGATCCACCGGATTTAACACCGAAAAAGCAACCAGGCAGAGAGTAACAGCAGATGAGACAGTTGCTTTTGGGCAGCATATTGTTAGTTGGGAGCAAGTTCGCAATAAACCTATAATTGAACCCAGAAAGCAAATAGATGAGCAGTATTTACCTCCTGAAGTCGATATATTAGAGCTTGATGAATATCAATTCGTTCCAGATGAGGAAGAATATTTACCAGATGGTTTTGACCCACAAGAATAATAATATGATCAGTTTGACCCAATGAGAGGAGATACTACCAGATGGCTTAGATCCCCAAGAGTTTGAGTATGAGCAGAACTATGAACCTGATGAAGAGTATTTGCCAGATGGGCATGATCCACCAGCTGTTGATTATGAGCAACCTTATGAACCCATGAGGATTACTACCAGATGGATTTCGACCTGAGACTGGGAGTTCTTTCCTGATTATGAAACAAATTAATATAAACCTGCAAAGTATCCCCCAGAGGATCACAATCAGACTGGGATGAGAATCTTAGGCAAACCACAGAAATACCCCACCAGAAGACCACAGGCATGATGGGGTGATATTGATGGGATTCCGATAAGTTTGCAGCAAGCAACCATGAACACACTGGGATGAGATCAATGACCAACCAGAATTCGCAAAGTTGAGCCTCTTGATAACTTGGGGGTTTCTCTTATCAGACTTGTAATGTCCAGAAAGAATCTTTTTGAATGAACACTATGTACATGTGAATGGGACACTTGCAAATTCAGCTATGAGAGGACCACTTCATATAGGACATTACCAGGCTCTTTGAAACCCCACCACCACCAGGAGCAACCATACAAATATCTTTGTGTCAAGCTACATGGAGGCTGACATTCCACAGATACATTCAGAGTCCAAAGACCCAGCAACCTACCAAAATTACAACTCTGCTATACAGGTTCATGTAGCAGATGTAAGCAGTTTAGATGGCTCAAGACCAATGATAGTTTTCAGTCGAGATAAGTATTCCTACATTCCCATAGTGGAACTGCAAATGATAATTATGGAAGGGCAGAGCTTGCATGGATTAAAACAGATTATGGTGGGTTCTGGAAGCCAATCAGAGGATGGCAGCAAAAACATACACAATGAAAATATTTCGAGAGTGGTCACAGAGGATTACCTACTGCTGTAATACTTGTAAATTCGTAACTCTTGCTATGCTTGGAGATTATGTAACAAAATCTGAACTTGCTGATGAATTATCTAAGTATCTTCCACTTGTTGTGGGACAATCACAGGAAACCTTACAGTAAATAGTAATATTACAGTAGCAATATAGAGACCAGTAACCTAAAGTGAATGGAATTCTTACAGTTGGTTCATATGCGTTTACTACATTGCAAGAGTTGAACAAAGATTACTACAAATAACAGCCAGCAATGATCCAGCTTCAAATATTCCCAATTGCATTTTGCATGGAAAGCATCAGGAACAGAAGGTCAAGTGCAGGTTCTACACTTCTTATATAGAGTATCAAGTTCGATCCCATCGCTCACGGTGAGCGCCACAGGCAACCCCTTTTATGCTTCAATATATCTACAAATAATCAGATGAGTTTAACATGCGCTTTGAATACCTCAGTCACAGCATCTTCAATAGTCAAGGTAGAATAATAGATTGGTCGCAAGTTTGACATATTTCTATGTGGGTAGATACCATCCCACAAACAGTTTATCACATGCTCACATAGATATTTCAAAGACAGTTACTCCTTCGAGAATTATTAGATATGGAGCGAGATTCTCCACCACATTAGGGACAACTGATTTCATCATTAATGGGGTCAATCAGACTCAAATGGCTTTTACAATTCCTTCTCTGATTAATAAATGGTATTATGCAGATCAAACACTTACATCAGACAGCTATTCAGTTGGATTAAATGGTGTTGATATTGGGACTGTTACAGGAGTAAATTACTTACCTGATTCAACAGTGACTACTTTTAGAATCGGAACCCTTTTTTAGCGGTAGTGTTAGTGAAGTTATTGTTTTCAACAGAGCATTAACCACAGCAGAAAGGCAACAAGTAAGGTATTACATTCAACAAATGTATGGATTCCCAATTATCACCTCTGACATTTACAGAGGTTAAGATCACATCACCCGAAACAGTAATTGATTATCTACAGTAACAAGTAATGCAAATTTACACATCATCCAACGTCGAATGTGGTTCAAGGTTGGATACAAAACCACACACACACCAAAGGGCAAATCACAGATTTCGCCCATACTCACACCAAAGATCAGATCACAGATTTTGCCCATACTCACACCAAAGATCAGATCACAGACTTTGCCATACTCACACCAAAGATCAGATCACAGATTTGCACACACTCATTTATGGGAGCATATCACAAATCCTCCGTTAACCTTTCCTCGGATTCACACACTCATGATTATTCCGAAATTACAAACTCTAACCACAGGCACCATGGAGTGAAATAGATGAAAAACCACGTTTGCATCAACAGGCGATTTAGTAAATGGTGATGGATTTATGGGTCAGTTTCTACAAAGTGATACCATCGCTGAAAGATTACAATTAAGTGAATTTACTGAATCGCAAAGGAATAGATGCGGGAACACTATGGATGGCGAACTATATATTAAACAACTTCGAGGATACAAATGGTTTCAGCAGGTGGGGTGGGGTTATAGACACCAAACAGGAATCTTTTGACAAGTTATTATAATGATGATATCCATTAACAGCAGGTTTACCACCACTTCCATTAGATCCTGTGAGTTATGATGATAAAGACGCCATCTTACAAGTGAATGTTACAGATGTAAGCGCAACCGATGGATCAAGACCGAAAATAATATTTAGTCGCTCCAAATTCAATTACGCACCTCTTGCAGGACAACCAAAAGATGATTTCGGGAAAGTGAGATGGCGTGGATCAAAACAACAACAGGGCGCCTTAGAAGTCAATCAGAGAATGGCGGCGAAAAACTTACACAATGAAACCCTTTCGGGTGTTGTAACAGATGATTACCTTGAAAGCAAAAATTATGTAGATGATACAGAACTTGCAAATATCCTCGAAAACTACGTGACAAAACCAGAACTTGATGTATATGTGACTGAACCTGAACTTAACTAGCACTATCAAATTACCTCCCTCTCAAAGGTGGAACCATCGCCAGCAACTGGTGGTGACAAGCAACCTTACTGTGGGTGGAAAGATTAAAATGGGAACCAATAGCTATTTAGAATCTTTCAGTGAAACGTATTATAGAGTTACAGCAAGCAGTGACCCAGCTTCACAAATTCCGAATTGTCTTTTTGCATGGAAAGCATCAGGTGTTCATGGTGAATCGGCAGCCACTTCCAATCTTTTTAATAGAGTCCCAAATTCTTTGATTCCATCAATTAACGTGGTTCGGGAACCAGTTCGTATTTTACATCAAATGCAGCAATCAACAACCAATTCACTATAACAACTCCTTCCGGAACCAGTATGTCCGCATTTTCCTATCCAAATGTAACAATTGATTGGTCATCAGGACTCACATACTTTGTAATAGGTAAATACCACCAAACATCCTCTGTTGTTGATCATCATTTACGAATATGGAAGACAGATTTATCAAACAGAAGTGTTCAGTTTGGTGTTAAGTCGAATACAATAATTGGAATGACAAGTTTTGCAATAGAGGGAGTCCAACAACCAACCCCTTCTATCACAGTTCCCTCTTTGATCAATAAATGGTATTACATAGACCAAACAATCACTTCTGATTCTTATTCGGTAGGTTTGAATGGTGTAGATATCCAAACTGTTACAGGGACTAACTATTTACCTGATTCCATAGTAAACTTTTTTGGATTTGGACAAATTGTTGGAGGTAGTATTGCTGAAATTATAGTATTCAACAGAGCATTGACAAATGATGAAAAACGTGATGTGAGGTATTATATTCAACAAATGTATGGCTTCCCAAATACTCAACCAATCTTAACTCGGGAAACTCTTAATATTGTAGGAAAAGACAGATTAACTCTTAGCAACTTGCACATGCCCATACACACTCACACAAAATCACAAATAACAGATTTTGACCACACACATTCACGATTACAGATACCCGATTTTGCACATCTTCACACAAAAGATGAGATTTCAGATTTCGCCCATACTCACACAAGAGATCAAATAACAAATTTCGCCCACTCTCATTTATGGGCGGAGATCACAGACAAACCAACATTTGCTACTGTTGCAACAAGTGGAAATTATGATGATTTAATTAATAAACCAACATTCTCTACTCCTACTGACTTTGATGCTATAAGTGTTCTTGGCGATTATTTTTTGAAATCCGCTGATTGGACAAATGAATCATATATAAGTTACTACACGGGAGCATACACAGCAGCTCAAAATGATTTAGTATGTAATAGCTACATGTATTGGGATATTCCAACAGGAATGAAAACATGCTACATTTTTTATATAGCGCACTTCAACTGTCGATATTTTGACATTAAAGGGTTTAATATAAATGAAGGTTTTCAAACCACAATGCGAGTAAATGCATATGCACAATCATACAACTTAAATACATTCAGGCTATATGTTGCTGTAAATTGCGAGATGTTCACAAAAATTGGTGTTCAAGGTGTTTTAGGAAGAATATACTTACTTGGTATTATTGGTTGGAGCAAAACCCAGCTTCGTCAGGAAATAGCGGTTATCTCCATTGGGATAATATCTATGGAAAACCAACAGCTACTAACACAGTTGGCGCACACAGTCATTCAAAGACCGATATAACAGATTTTGCCCATACTCACACAAAATCGGAGATCACAGATTTCCCAACCTTAGACCCGTTTGTAGCCAATACGATCACAGGTAACACAATTACAGCAACAATACCATGTATGTGGGATCCGGTCAAATTTACCAACCGAATGCACCTCTTTATTTAGAACAATGGTTTTTCCACAATTCCGCAAATATTTACGATAAAACGTTATTATGTCGGGGAAATGCTTACGCAAGAGCATATTATGCAATGGATGAAACAGATAATACAAAGATTGCAAAACTTGTTTCAGAACAACGGGTCAATAAAGACCAGTATATTCAAACAGGGAGTTTCTCAAAATCTTTAACAATCACAGGTCCAGGTCATTGGGGATTTCCACAGGTTGTCACATTCCCAAAAGCATTTGCGGCAGCCCCAGAAGTGGTTCTCAATCTTAAACAAGGGTATAATGGTGGTTCATATGTATTGGTATATGGTGTCACAAGTTCCACAACAACAACATTTACTATTCATGCAACAATTTCGGCAAATTCTGCATTTAATGAAAGCATTGGACTTTTCCACTATCAAATGAGTTATATTGCAACAGGAAAGATGGTAGCATAAAACTTCGTTTATTTTTCTTTCCTTCTTAGTAAAAGAAGCAATGGGCGAATATAATCGTGTGCAACTGCCTATATATTCCCTTGGATCCCTGCAATGCATTTTCGCCAGCATGAAGTAAATGATGAGGTTCGTGTTTAGAATCCACAGAGAGACCCAACTCCAATGGTAACTCCTTTGATAAAAATTCGATTATTCGAGTTAAAGAGCTGAGAGCTGATAAGAATTCAGGTGTGGTTAAAACCACTCGACTTCTTGTGACTAATGCAAACTTCTTCCAACCTACTAATGGAGGTCCAGATGCTTACAGTGTTGATCTGAAAGCCCTTGATTTCGATAAGAATTCTGCTGCTGTTACTGTGAGATCAGGAGGAGCATTTATTGGTGGAGGTTGCAGAGTTTCAGGTCAGCTTTCATCCTCCATTTCGTATAATGATGTCCCAGATACTCTAGAGCAAAATGTGGAAGACCCCCAACGAATTCGATTATATACTCCTGTCGCACAGCAGCCATTAATTCAATTTTACATTGGATATACTGTTACTCTTGAAAACTCGGAATTAATTGAAGGAACCAAAAGAGTACTGAGAGGTCTTGCGATTCCATCTGCAATGCTTTCCCTTTGTAGAGCCAACAACAATCAAGTAGGTCATAAATACTATTTCAATGTTCAGGGATATAATCATTTCGGTTATGGCTACTGTGTTTATAATAATAATTTCACCTTTGACTTGTTTGTTACAGATATTGGGTTATATACTATAACTCTTATCGGTTTGAGAACAGATATAGCCGCTGTATCAGCTCTTAGAGGTGTAACTCCTGATACTCTTTCAGTTACAGGGTTTTATTCGGAACCAGATATTATTGATGACCCAACCCCATAAAAGATATATCCCTTTAATGTAAAATGGCTGAGCAACCCCCACTTGAACGAATTATTACACCTCAGCTATCATTAGCTGCACCAGCAAACCATGTTCTGCAGCATGCTACCTTTGATGATGTTGAGGGTCTCCAATCCACAGAGGTCCAACCTACAATGAATACATTTGGTTCCACCCACAAGCTGAGATTACAGGAACTCAGATGTGATAAAAATAATGGAATAGTTAAGACAACTAAGCTACTTGTCACAAATGCAAACTTTTCTGCTCATTATGGAGACCCAGATAGCTATGGAGATCCTCTGTCTACTTATTCTTTTGAATCTAGGTCGGGAGCTATTAACTGCAAATCGGGGGGAGCTTATATTGGTGATGGTCTTAGGGTTGGTGGGGCTGTTGGAGCGCCTTTATTTGTGAATGATCAACCCAATCCCATTGATCCCAATACAAGAATTCGAACCTATGTCCCCAGCATGAATGCCCCATACATTATAAAGATATTCCCCATTGTTGTAAATGAACAAACAGCAGTAGTAGACTCTCTTGTTGAAATTGGTGACCACTACAAGGTAGTTGTGGATATCCCACCAGATGTTTATGCTCTTTGTCAAGTAGAGGGTGGAACTCCTAATTTTGCAGTTGTGATCACCCCATATGATAATTTTGGTATTGCTTATCATGGAGTCAATTTCGGTTTAGAAGATTACCAGTTCCTGGTTAGAGCCACCAAGTTTGGTATCTACAAGTGTGTATTATATGCTGAGAGAACCGATTTTATTGCAAAGCAGAATACCTATGCTGAATACTATGGGACAAATCGATATTTCCCCATTTTTGGGCAGGATACTGCTCCATAAGAATATTGGTTATATATAGAGTATGGATAGTAAAACAAAAAAGTTTATTGATGCTGCTATGACAGTTCATGGTAAAGATAAATTCGATTACAGTGAGACACATTACATCAAAGCTCAAGAGAAAGTATCTGTTAGATGTTTGCAATGTAACAAGGTGATCCTAACATATCCCTTTAATCATGTGAAGGGATCAGGGTGTAGGGACTGTAACAAAAGAAAGAGTCAAGCACACAGGAAAAGGGCTACTTCATCAATCAGAGTAGAGTATAGGGATATTTGCATTAGGTTTGACTAGTTAATTTTTCTAAGGTATTCTTAATGGAGACTAAATACAGAGGCTTTCATGTTATGCTTGATTACAAGGCTAAATCAGCTATTGCAACAGGACATGAGCATGTAAGCTTCCTAGGTAATTGGATTATGGGAACCCTTGAACAAGCAGTATTAAGACAAGGCATTAGGATTGTTCATAAACACTGTGAGATATTTGATGGCAAACTATCACCTCCTGGTTTTGCTTTGGTTCTGCTATTAGATGAAAGCCATTGTACAGCTCATTGTTATTCCAATGAAGGCATGTTAGCAATTGATATATTCAGTTGTGGTAAAGAAGCTCAGCATAAAACACAATCAGTAGCAGATGAGATCGATAAAACAATGAATTTCCTCACATTTGAGAAGACTGAGAGACATAAACATGATAGATTCCCGTTTTAATGGGTTTCTATAATGATAAACAGGGTAATTTATCTTTTTTATTACAATAGCTTTCTACAATGATTATTTTCCGGATTCCGGACATTGTTTACAATAGAATTCTACTGTATGATGTAGCCAAAATATGAATGCATCCTAAACCTACAAATGTAAGATTTCGAATACTATTCGATTTCATTACAGTAAAACTCAACATTCCCCTTGATTCCCCCTATTATATAATATTTATATTAAAGTGGACTCAAGGTTGACTCATATTAATCGTAAAAGTAGTAATAGTATATGGATTTTGTTACGAATTCAATGCAAGGGTTGACTAAGTGGGTTGAGTTGACTCAAATTTCACAGGAAATATTTGGGACCAAAAGTTTTCTAAAAAGGATTTCAAAAAATGTGTCAACTCCCCCCACTTAGTCAACCCTGACCATAAACAGTAAGGATTATAGCAAACATGTATCACAAAGTGAACATTTTGAGTCCACTTAGAAGATCCACTTTTGAAATCAAAGTTGATTTTGCTTGAAATTTCAAAGTTGATCTAAAAGTGAGTCCACCCTGATTGATTATGGTAACAAAGTTGACTAAGTTGACTAAGTTGAGTCATCTTAAGAAATTCAAGGAGACTAAGAGTTCAAAATGTTTATGAAAAGTGAGTCAACTTAGACCACTTATGGTAACAAAGTTAAATATTTAATTGATTTAATCGGAAAAGAACATGATTTAATCGAATTTATTGATATAATTCCGATTAAATTCATTTAGGATTCAATTAAGATCAATCGAAGTTATTGATATAATTCCGATTAACTACAATTAAGATACAATATCGATTAATCGAGTTTATCGATATAACATCGATTAAATAAATTGAAAATGCATATAAAAATATGAAAATTCATATGAAAATTCAAATAAATTAATCGATTTTATTGATATAACATCGAATCACACATATGAATATTCATATTTTAATCCTGAGGCGGAACGCCGAGGGATTAAAATATGAATATTCATATGTGTCGCTGATCATGAGCCGCATGCGTCGCGCGCACGCAGCGACTGCGTCCGACGCCGCGACCCTGAGTTCGAGTTCGGGGCAGACTCGGATATTCAACTCGTTATCTCTCAGCCCGTTCCCAGGAGGACCTGTTGACATCGCGCTGAAACCCTACACCGCCTACCAGATGCACGCGTGGTGCACAAGTTTCAATTGCAAAACGTTTTTGATCGCGCACACAAGCTATAAATGTTTTTCAGGCGCGTCTCGCTGCCTGCGGAGGACTCGAGCTGCAGCTTGAAACACACGTGGCTCGAGATCGATGGCCAGGCAAGCGGATGGTTCGATGTGATGTATGTGCGTGTACTTGATCTACCAGTGCTTCTTGACCGTCGGCTACCGTTTCAAAATCTGCGCCTTCGGCATCGCTTGACCCGCGTTGTCGTTAGGTTTTCGAGATTACGAGCAGCTCCGTTCGCTTTGTCGCACACGAGACCCCTTACCCGAAATCTGGGGTTGGCTGGGGCAAGCCTACGTGCGCTCACTTTAAATTTGCTTGACACAAAGGTTTTAATTCTTAAATCTTTTTATGATTTCATTATTTGCTGCTCAGATTGTCAGCCGTAAATTTCCCTGCATTCACCGCGACACCTGGGGCCGAGCTTGTCGCCATCTTCCACTCCAACCACCAGAATCAAGGCAGTAAGGGAACTGCCGATGCGGCGGACCCGGTGCCGGGCGGCGCTTTCCGCGCAAGTGTTTCGGGTGAGAGCACGCACTCACGATCAGTTTTTGCTCTGGATTTCTTTTCGTCCTAAATTAAAACGCGCGCAGCGGTGTGCGGGACTCTTCCGGGGCGGTGGCAGCGACATCAACGACACAGACAATCAAGGGAGTGCACAACGGCGGGCCTTTCAACGAAGTGGCCGGCTGGCGTGTCCCCGAACCACTTATATCAGCCCTCTCTGTAAAAATTAATCATCACAGCTAACGCCGCGAGCCCCTCAGGAACTTCTACGCCCCGTCGGACTCGGAAAGCGTTCAAATCACGTTCACATCGGTCAAGTTCAACGCCTCCGAGCCGACCGCGAACTCCCTAAAGGTGCACACGCATGCAAGTCGCTGAAGATATGGACGTCGTGTATGAGTTAATATTCATATTTCCGATACCGATGACAGTTGATCGACTACGGCGTCAATCCGCCGAGGCTCCTCGCGGACTCGGTGGTCGCGGGGACCACTTACACAAGCGAGTCGAGCCGGTTGTTCCTTTTCGCCTGGTACCCCGGCGACGACTTCCACTCTGCTGCGTTAGAAGCGAGGAACCACGTCAACGCGGAGCTATATTTTACCGCCGAGTACAGTTCGAAGGCAAAGACAAGTGGTGCGTCTGATCATGAGATCTCACGCCAGGCTATAGCTAATTAAATATATAAAAATGGCTCGATTTCGATTTTGTGCGCAGTGACGCCGTCAAGCCCCGCGACTCTGACCTCAACCCGGGAAACTCGGAACTTTACATCTGGTACTTTACACCCAGACATCGGAGCACCCGCCGAAATAGGAATCAAAAATTACTCTGGCGACTTCATGGGAGCTTGGTGCGACCGATGACATTCCCGATCGCGCGAGCTCGTTCGGCTATGTATATTCGTTCTTCCCAATTCGAGTTGATCTCATTGTGGTCTTTCAGGTACGCAAAGATGCCAAATGTGTCTAGGTTGATCGAGTCTGGATGCGGAGCCCGCTCCACTCTCTCCCTCCGCTGGCTCGAACTCGATGGCGAACTCTGCTTCTGCGACGCCATGTTTGTGCGTGGAGGACGGTTATTATAATGCGCCGATACGATTCCTGACATCGCGAGTGCACGTGTAGGTTTTTGAGGTCACGCCAACTTCTACCAGGCAGCTGCCCTCCCATCCGAGCTATCCCCGATCGGGACTTGGATGGGGCACCACGACCTACCCCCCCCTTGCGGCCATGCCGACTACGGGAGCCGAGCTGCTCGTTGTATTCCACTCGGACGGATTTTACCAGGCACGCACACGCAATTGTTTTGCATTGTTCCGAAGCGTCCGACCATGACTGACACGATCGATGTTCAATAATCAGGGCTCACGGTCCTACGACGTCGATGCTTACGAAGTGGAGCCGGCTGGCGCTTTTGTGGCCGATGTCCGAGGTGAGCGGGATATTGAAACCAGACTATATAATTGTAATTATGCTCAACGGTATCCTAAATGCGATCATGGTCAATCCCAGTCATATGCGACAAAGGCGTCTTCACTGCGACACGAAACGTTTCAACACCAATAGAATTCGCTATGGGTGGTAATCTCCCCTATCCGGAAAACGAGAAGGCCGGCTGGTGAGTCACGTGCATGTATATGTATGCACATGCACGTGCAAGATAGCGAACTGCTGTCCGTGAGCCACGCGTCTCAACAACATTGAACGCAGGCTGGTCAAGGCGCCTGGTGAGGATGACTTTGTCGAGATTAATGCCGAGAGACTCCTCACTTCGAGTTTGGGAAGACTATGGGTGCGTGCGAGTGCCACGGCGCGGTAGGAAAGCAGTTGCCGAATATTAAAGTTCGTGTGGGGTGGGACCGCATGCACAGGTCTTCGACGTCGGCGTGCAGCCGCCTGTGCTCCTTGCCGCTCGCACTTCAGGATCGACGGCCTGGTTTACCGCAAATTCGAGCTCTGTATTCCTTTACACCGCCGGCAGCAACTACACATTCAGCATAAACATAAGAGCGCAACAAAAGAGCACGTGTACGTGGCTCAATTCTCCTAGCTAAAGTCCGGATCCGTACGCAAGCTGTATGATTCAAGCTCTTTGCAGTCAACACGACCTTCCTGTCGCCCGCGGCAACCGTCAGCGGATTCACCATCCAGAACCTCGCCACCCAGCCAGTCCGCACTTCGGTGCAGTCGATCGCGATTCCCAGCATGACAAGCTCCAGCACATCCATTCGGCTGCTGTGAGGCTCTCTATATCTTTAGAAACTAAGCGGATGCGCAAATCGCAATCGAACCATATATATAACAGGTATCTGAAGGCTGCAAGCGATGCAATTGCCAGCTGCGTCTCTGCCCACGGCGTTCCTTCGCTCGCAATTTCCTTCCCCAAGTTCTCTGTCGAAAATTGCGCGCCGAACATGTGTGACTGGCTCTCGGTAAGCATGCAAGGCCAGCGCTATCGGAGTGTCTCGATGAATTGCCATCAACATTTTGCTGCAGATGACTCAATTGGATGGCTCGCAATCTTCTTCTCCCCTTGGCATTCCGAAAGGCTACGGCGTCATGCCCGTCAGCATTCCGACCTTGACGACCAGCCCGAACCACACGGAGGTGGCGATGTTCGCGCTGTACAACGGAGGGAACAACGGCGATGGAATCGAGGCGAGCGTGTCACGTGCGCACCTTCGCTGCCTTTCAGCTTCCTTCAAATATATTTCCGCGCCTCACACGGGCGGCAGTTTCCTGCGCTACGCCGACTCCAACGCCGTCTCCGAGCCCGAGCCCGAGCCCGTCGCCCTCCGCGACGCCCAGCGCTAGCCCATCGCCCACGCCCGCCGCGGAAACCGCAGTCGAGCTCCCCGCAACCGTGGCCACCCCGACGCCGGCGCCGGTGGCCGCCGTGGAAGCACCGCCCGTCCCAACTCCCGCTCCTGTTCCTGTCGCCGCCGGTGCGCACGGCCGCTCTATAGCTTGTTAGGGCACATTCGCCGAGCCCCATAACTAAATATTAATATTCGAATACAGGCGCGCCGCCATCCGGGGGGACGTGCACCGCGAGTCCGGCAACCGTCAAGGCCGTTGTCGACAAAGTGACGGTCAGTCGTATGCGCGCAGCGAGCGCTGCGGCTACCCTTGCAATCGCACTATAACTATCTCGACTGGTACTGATATCCGACCTGGTGCAGGTCTCATGCTCCGGCTGGGTTGGGAGCACTCTGCCCCTCAGCTTTTCGCTCAGCGCCAAGGGCTTCAACGCGCCTCTCGCACGCAACTCTCTCAACGAAACCTTCGACTTCTTCTTCCCCGCGGTAGCTAGAGCTGCCTCCAGGCCCTTTCGGCCTCCACCTGATCGAAGTTCACCGGTACCATGGCCAGGGCGCCACTGCTAACGGCCCCATCACGACGACGCTCACGGTCACTGTGACGGACGCCAGCCGCGACAAGCTCTCCACTCAGTATGCCATCGACGGTCAAATCACAGTCAACCCGCTCGTCGATACCAGCGCCAGCCCCGTCGCCCAATTTGACGTGCGCGGATGCGCGTGCATTTGAGAGAGCAATATTAATCATTTACTCCAATCTGTGCACACAGCAAATGCTTGTGGAGTTCGACAAACAGATGGCCGCTATCGTCGCTGTAAGTGTATTTCGGAACTAGCTATAGCAAAAGCGAATTCTTCTTATATAATTATCAATCGATTTCGCAGGACTCGAATATTCCGTTTGCGGAGAAGATGGCGAAGATTCTGGCGAACATCGAGTCCCTCAAGACGTACTACTCCAAGGCCACAAACACGACACTTCGGCATCGGCATCAGATGCGCATGCGCCGCTCCCTCCGGCAGGCGGACATCCTTGCCAAATTTTCGACCGCCCTGACCACCGCGATGAACGTGCGCGATTCAATTGTTTTATTGATCGATGGGATATATATCGATCGTAAGTCTGACGTCAACGTTCGCGGTTACCGGTACCAGACCGTGACGACCGAGGCGAAGAGGGCCGGTGTCGATCTGAAGGATCCTGCGGTGAGCGTCCGTTTCATGCAATTAGGAATTCTAGCGACGCTCAATTGCAACCTTCATGCTTGACATCTTTACTCGATGGCGCAGACCGCCGGCGCTCTTGTTACCTTCTTCGCCGCCGTCGCGCCCATTGCGTCCAAGACCGGAGCTCTTCAGGTACGTCTGCAAACGAATAAAGATTTTGAATTACACCAGCACATAGAAATGCGCTGAGTTCTGCGCAGGAAGAGGATGCTATCAAGGGCACCACGCTCTTGATGGAAGTCATTCAACTGAACCCGGTACGCTCTCGAGCTCGCACAATATTCAAATGCACGCGCTCGCGTGTGCACGATAGCTGAACCTCGAGGTCTATTTCTCCAGACTCTCGCAAGCACGCCTGGAGTGGATGCAGCGGTGCGTTTGAAGCGTGCGTTTCGAATTACCATCCCCAGCACCTGAAGGCTCCAATTGCAGGCCCTCCAGTCCAGCCTCGCCGGCATGCTCGCGGCCCTGCCGGCCACGTCCACCCTCGCCGCCACGCTCCGCACCCAGACCCAGGCCGCCCTCGCCACCGTTTCCACTCAGGTATCCGTGCTCGCAGCTGCAAAGCTGCTGCGCAGCTCGCCCCTGACGCGCAGCAGATCACGCTAAGCGACGCGAACGCCAAGTGCGGCGTGCAGGAGCGCGCGTCCGACATCGACCCGTACCGCTTCAAGGTCTGCCCGGGGACGGCGGCGTCGCTCACCGTCACCGTGGGATCGGCTACCGTGCGCTGGCTTGTGTTCCCGCCCACCATTTCGAAATCATAACTATAATTCGCATCTTCGAATTCCGCAGTTCGTGTTCCCGGCCAGCGCGTCGACGAGCGATTTCCAGGTCTCCGTCTCCACTCCGGACGCCGGAGACTTCCCTGGCCCCTCGGCCAACAACCGCGTCGCCTCCGCCGTCTACGACATCACCGCGACAAAGCTCGGCAGCGACGGCAAGGCCGTCTTCATCAAGGACTTCCCCGACAAGATCCGCTTCGAGATGCCGGCGACGCTCTCGGTCGGGGGCGGCCAGAGCGTCTCCCTGGCCTTCTACGACGAGGCCGGGAAGAAGTGGACCACGTGCAGTCCCGCGACGAGCGCCCCCGGGTCGGCCAAGTACACCGCCACATGCGACCACCTCACGCCGGCGCGCCGCTTTGCGCTGCCAGCTGCGTGCCGTCGTCGAAACGCTGACGTGTGCACCGCAGTTCACGCTAATTGCCGGCGGCAGCACGGTTTTGTCGGCGAACGTACCGTACTGGCCGTCGGCCAGTGTGCAGCTCGTCCCTTCGGTAGTCGCGGCTGTTCTGGGGGCAGTTGTGGCCGCTTTCGTCGCACTTCGCGGCGCGCGTTGATTCTGCTAATACGTTCGAATCCGGAACGCGTACGCGTTGATTCTTCTGATGTCCGCAGCAATGCTCTGCAGCTGCTCTACTCGCATTAATATTCATATGTGCATAATCCGATATCGATAAATATATATTGATCTCATGCTAGCTATATATAGTCTTTTTTTAGGTGCACTTAGATCAGTGTTTCGTCGCTTTCGTCCTAGCTTTACGCAGCTAGCCGGCGCCATGAGAATAAACGGTTTTGCTTTACAATGTTGCAATTGCAATGTGCAGCTAACGTCGATTCAATTGCAATGTGATGCGCAAAACGGCAAGTTCGTTAGCCAGAAGTTAGGCCGGATGCGGCACCTCGCAATGGTACCGGTACCCTGCCCGATTCGTGATGGTCGTGAGCTTGCAATTGATCATGACAGTCAGTCGGTCGAGAATTCGAATTTCTTCAGCTAGCGCTACGTCAAATGTTCGATTGTTGACCCCGAATCGCTGGCCCTGCCTAGCAGCGATACAGATTAATTCGCTGATTAGCGCCGTGAACCAAATTAACGGCGTCATGAAAACCCGCGATCGCGAGCTTGGGAGGAAGATATCCACGGCCGGAGCGGTGCCAACCGAAGGAACTGCCCCTCGAGCGCGGCAGTGTTCCCGACAGCCGCCTCAAACGCAGGATCAACATCCGTTGCCATGGGGAGCTCGAGAAATGCCGGCAACGCGGTCGGCGTTGGCGCCCCTCCCCAAAACGCGTGCGGGCCTGCCGCAGTGCGAGCAGCGTCGGGTTATATAATTAGGGGCGGCAAAAATTAAACACGAATTATTGACGAGATTTAAAGCTGCCATGCGATGGCCATGGCCAGCTGCATGCGCAGTGCGGCCGGAGGCTGGCAGTCGCGGGATTCTAGTTGTTACCTGGATCGTGCACGTGGGGGGGTATATGCATGCGGGCGGGGTCGACGTCGACGTGGTCGTCGCCAACTTGAGCGATCTGCCGGTGAAGCACATGCATGTGCGTGGGAGCTGCTTCCGCATCGCGAGCATTCACATCTGCGCATGCACCAATTCGAAATCAACTTGCAGTTGGCACGTGCACGGTCGAAAACGAATGCGGGGCCCATGGCCAGACGCAGGGATCCGGAGCTCATGATCAAGGCCATGCCGCAGTGCATGTGGCGCCGGCGGCATATACATCGCTATGGTCACCAGGCAGAGATTATTTAGTGATCATGACTTATCAGCGACTGACCTGAATGTTGCACGTCTGGCCATGGCGAACAGTAACTATAACCGGAAGCTCCGGGCGGCGAATGCACGCGCACGTGCATTTCTGTACGCACGTGCGCATGAAATATCAAGTGATCAAACAACTTAAGGAAATAAAATCGGCTAACCTGTACGGGAGACATTGGAGAGTGCAAATTCGGAGGGGCTGATGTTGAGGACAGAGTCGAATGGATATCGATGCGCACGGCCGACGTGCACGAAAGAGAGGCCGAGATCTTGATGTGCATGATACATGTCTTGCTTGCGTAGGTCGCCGCAATCATGATCAGCGCGGACTCCGTTTTCGTGCACTTGGCCCCACGACTCTTCGGGGCGCACGACGCGGAGTGTTGCAGCTGCAGCTGGCCGGAGAACGCGGCAAGCGGCCGGGCTTGGAGATGCGGAGCGGATCTCCGCACCAGGGTCGATCGCGACTTGGGCGTGCAGCCGCGCATGCAGGTCCAGCTGCAAGACGTGGGAATCCATCGAGCACGCATATGCATACGGCCACATGTGTGCAGATGCTAATGCGCCCGGCCGCTGATTCCAATCACGTTTCTGACGCCGACATACGTGGTGATACGCACACGAATTTCGAAAGACGCTTCTGTGGTACCAGTGCACTGCAGCTGGCCCAGTGGGCCCAGTGGGCCCAGTCCCGGAGTCCGGTGACATGAGTTCACAAACTACTGGTAATTATATATAATATAATCATTGAATTAATATCCCGAAAGTTCCATTCTGGACCGTCGCCGGTCCGTCGGACCAATTTCTGCCACAATTTTCTGGTGACATGTTTTTTTGGTGACATACATGTGACATGTACTGCTTATCATTTTGTTTTTGAGAGTACCGTATTTCTGATACAGAAACTGAACTTACGGAAGGTTCCGGGGATGTGCAACGTCAACATTGAACACTCGAAGGAGTCGGAAATTCGATTCCTCGGATCCACAATGATTCCACATTATTAAGAAGGAATCAGTTCCAATTTCCAAAGAGCTAGAAAACCGTTCGAATTCATGATCAATGGCTTCATTTTCATTTACCGGGTATAGCTTCCGAAGTTCATGATCAACAGTTCGGGCCTAGGCCTCGTAAGAGTCTCGCAGAGTCAGACTCTCAGCTGCAGCCTGCACTGGCCCTGCAGCCTGCATGCAGCCTGCAGAAAGTCGTCACTGATCATGATCATGATTCATGAGTCAGTGAGTGACAGTGACCCGTCACGGCGTCGATCGCCGTACGCGTCGATTCGCCGAGTCCGATCCGATCGATCGCGGCGACTCGAGCTCGCGAGTCCGCAGCTGTTCGACAACCGCGACATTGCGGCGACAAGCAGCTCGTCTAAATTTGTCCACGTCTTTTATGGTGGGTGGGCAAACGTCTAAGTTTGAACCCGTCTATAATAACGTTCTCCAAATTGGTATACGTACCGGTCCTCGCAGTCGCAAAGACTCGCAAATTAAGTTGCAATACTACTTAGAAATGAAGTTAGTATCTTAGTACGCAGCAATAGTACTGTAATACGGTAGGTTTTTGTCATATGCATGGATTCTTTGATCTTTTGTGACGATGCCATCATGCCAACATTGCCAAGATACCTCCCGCAAGTTGACGCAACGTTAACTTCGAGATCTGTCGAAGATTCCTACCGATTCCTGCCGATTCCTACGTTTACAGATGCATCTTGAACGCCGTGACGAATTTCGAACACATTTCGAATGAACATGAACGAAGTTCCACGAACAGCCTTTAATTTAGATGTTGAACTCAGTGACTGATCATGAACGAACATGAACAAAGAAACCGCTGTACATGTTCATGAACACGGCCCGTCGCGGATCCGATGATCCGGTCGCGGACTCCGGAGTCCGGACTCCGGACTTCTTCGGCAAGGCGCCCAGCCCCCGGGCCCCGGGCCCCCGGCCCCCGGCCGCGGCCGGGGCGGCCCCGCCGGCCGCGGCCGCCGGGCCGGGGCCCGGGCCGGGGGCCGGGGGGGCGACTCGGGCCGCGAGCTCGAGTCGGGCGATCGCGAGGACTCGCGAATCGCGATCGAGGACTCCCGCAGAGGAGCTCGGAGTTTGAACTTTGAACGTTATCAGCGTTACTAAGTTAACTGAAAATGAACACGGGGGTTAGCCACTGAGTGCACGTGAACGAACGAACACTACTTGTACTACATATAGTAGTACTGAACGTATACGTATACGTAATTATCCGTTGAACGTTTTAACGCGGCGAATTTGTTCGAAATGCCGCAGTGCGCGGCCGGCCCCCGGCCCCCGACCCCCCGGCCCGGCCGGCCCCCGGCCCGGGCCGGGCCGGGGCCCGGGACCGAGGAGTCTCTCTGCAATCTTGAGTCATCCGAATCCGATCCGGTCCGATGATCCGGTTCGGAGAATCCGGAATTCAATCTTTTATAATTAGATCTGCATTATAATATTGTATTTTGAGAGACTAAGGTGGGGCGAGCCCCCCCGGCAACCCCCCCCCCGTTGGAACTGTAAAGCAGGAAATATTTAAGAGGTTGGCTATTAATAGTACCAAAGTTCTAAAGCCTGATCATGACTACCTAAGGTTTGTTCTAAATGATCAGGCTTTAGAACTTTGGTACTATATATTAATAGACAACCTCTTAAATATTTCCTGCCAGGCTGCTTTACAGTAATAATTAATTAGTTTTGATCAGAGTCATTGGACCGGCCGCGGACTTGATATTCAGAGTCTGACCGGCGACCGGTACCGGCCCGCGGAGTCATGAATCTCATGATCCGATATCGATGATCATGGTCATGAGCCTCGGAGTCATGGCTCTTGAAACCTATGATCATGATTGCACTTGCACGCGTCGTACGACGGTAATTGCGATTGTCGTGTCGGAGGAATCGAACTAACTCAAAAATAATCGTTGAACACGTGCACAGATTAAAGTGCCCTCCGCTGATCATGAATTCCAATTCGCGACATTAAAATTCAAGATCAGCTGAAGCTGCAATGAAAGATCACGATCACGCTAAACAGCAAATCAAGCAAGGGTTGCAAGATCTCTAAAAGCGAAGCCCGAAGCCCAAAGTAGAAACGATCTACCGAGTATCCCCCCCCCCCCCCCTTCCCCCTGCCCAGAAAATCTAAACGATGTACAGCCAGGGTGGCCCGACTCGAGCTCTAGATCTAGCCCGGCGGTGGGGCCGGCAGAGACCTCCTAACAGTATAGCCAGCGGACGTTGCAGCGAGCCGCCGCCCGGGCCGAGCCGAGCTCAGGCGGCCGAGACGCCGGCAACGGGGGCGGCCGGGGCGGCGGCCTCGCTCGGGGGGCGGGCGCGCCACAGGCGGAGAGCGTTGTCCGAGCCGCCCGACGCGATCGCGAGGTCGTCCTGCGCGCGGCGGCGGTCGGACCGGGCCGGGCGGGGCGGGGCGGGGGGGCGGGGGCGGGGGGCGGGGGAGGGGGGGGGGGGGGGCCGACGTGGGAGACTGCGACGCAGTTGACGTGGCCCGTGTGCCCGACCAGCTGCGCCACCTGCGCCGGCGCCGCGTCGGACGTCGGCGCGACCCGGAGCGCGCGGGGCGCCGGCTCGGACCTTGGCCCCCGTGCGGTAGTCCCAGACGCGGACGCTCTGGTCCAGGGCGCCCCCCGACGCCAGGAACGCCCCGCTCTGCCGCCCCGGTGAGGGCGCCGGAAGCGAAAGGGGCGGGCGAGGGCGGCGCGTCGCACGTGGGCGAAGGCGAGAGAGGAGACGTCGCCGATGTGGCCGCGGAGCCGCAGCACCGAGGCCCCCGTCTGCCCGTAGCGGAGGAGGTTTGGGTGGTCCCGTCAGGGGGGGGAGAAGGGGCCGGGGGGTACGGCACCTTGCCGTCGTGGAGGCGGATCGCGTCGTGCGCGGAGCTGCAGTGGCCCCCGGAGGCGATCAGGGCGCCCTCCTGCGGCAAGGGTACGCGAAATCGCGTGGGCGAGCGTTCGTCCGGCCGGGGCGCGGGGCCGCCGGAGGGCGCGCGGGGTACCGGGGAGAGGGAGATGGCGCGGATCGAATCCTCGGCGTGCCCGTCGATCTCGAGGATCTGCTTGGCGCTCCTGCGGGGCCCGGGTTCGAATCCAGGCGGCGGGGCGGGGCGGGGCGGGGCTGGTGGCACCGCATGTTGAAGACGCGGACGAGGCCGTCCTCGCAGCCCGAGAGGAGGGACGAGCCGTGCTGGGGCGGCCGCGGGCGTCAGGGCCGAGGGCAGCGTTCCGCTGGGTCCGGGGGCCGGTGCCGGGGCCGGGCACCGGGGAGAAGGTGAGGGAGGAGACGGCGCCGCCGAGCTTCTTGAGGGTGCGGAGCTCGCGGCCGCTGCGCGCGTCCCAGAGCTTGATCGTGCAGTCCGCCGACCCCGAGGCCACGACGCCCCCGTCCTGCCACGCCCGGTCGATATCGACCCCGACCGGCCCAATCGATCCCGATCGGGGCGCACGGGGGAGACGGCGAGGCTCTCGACGGCGTCCTCGTGGCCGGCGAGCTGCAGCAGCGCCGCGCCGGTTGCCAGGTCGTGCACCCGCACCTGCCGGTCCCCGCCCCCGCTGACCAGCTGCCCCGCCGCGCTCGCCAGCACCGCGTTCACGTGCAGGCCCTGTTGTCCCCGGGCCCGCGTCACAGTCACTCGAGGGTCGGCGCCGCGGCCGCAGCCGCGGCCGGCGCACTAGTCCTGACCTCGTGTACGTTAGCCCAGATCCGAAGCGGGTCGTCAGCGTGGCGCTCCACGGCATTCCAGGCACGAATCGAGCCGTCGTGCGAGCCGCTGACCGCGATCTTGCCGTCCTGCGATCGGCGGCCGATCAATCATCTTGTTTAAACTTTAACTGATCTGTAGTTGACAGCCGAGGCCGCGTAATCAACACTTGACAGCAAAATCCAAGCCGGCCAGGCGGGAACACGGCCGATCGCAGGGCCGAGTACGCACCGTGGAGAAACAAACGCAGTGGACCCAGTCCGAGTGGCCTTCCAGGACCCTCTCCTCGACAGCGCCCGCCCAGGCCTTCAAAAGTCCCTCGTCGCTGGCGCCGGCGGCCATCGTCGCGGTTACGGCTGCTGGGCTGAAAGGGAGCGATCGCCGCGGTCTGGGCTTCGGTACAGGCGATCCTAAGCCTGGCGAGCTGGTTGGAGCTGCTGATAAGGCTGGTACGTCGAGCCGTCAAGTCACGGTCCCCAGGGCCAGTTGATCTCTCCCACGTACCCCGAGCCCGGAGGCGCTCGAAGCCTGTGGACTGGACTGGCCCCCTTTGGCTGCTGTGCGATCTCTAGATAGATCTGTGCAGCAAATCGCTGCTCGCCGAGTCGTCCCGAGGGAGCACGCGGGTCGACCTGGCGGCGGCAACCGTCTAGCAGCTGCAGACGCCCCACTGGGTCTTCTTCGAGCGTAGCAGTTGATTCGCACATCGGCTGCCGCCACGCTCGGTGGGGCACGCGAGGACTAAATGGCCGCGTCGGCGCGGAGCGGGTCGCGCCCCGCGTCCGCGCCCGCCGCGAAGCAGGAGCACTTTCTTTACGTTAGCTACGCCTTTCAAGATCGGGCCGCGGTCGAGGAGGTCAAGAAGGTGGGCGCCGGCCGCGGGCCCGCCGGTCCCCGACGCGCGCGGCCTTCCGAGCGGCCGTTCGCGCGCGCACGCAGGGCGTCGAGGAGGGTCTGCGCGACGATGGCGGGTACTCGTGCTGGTGAGAGCGGCGCCAGCGCTCTCGCGTCGGGCTCGCCCTTCAGCCGCGCGCGGCTGACTGCAGCACCGGCGGGCGCAGGCTCGACGAGCGGCGTCTGGACTACGGCCTCGAGAAGCGGGTGTGAACGAAGCAGGCCCCGCGGCGCGCCGCGCCGCGCGCCGGCCGACGGCGCCGCGATCCACGCAGGATCTCGTCCGCCGCATGATCCAGAAGGCACGCCGGCGCCCCGCCCCGCCGCTTCGCGAGCCGCGCCGCCTCGCGCCGCCGACCCCTCGACCGCGCGCGCAGAGCAAAGCCTTCCTCATCTGCCTCTCCTCCTCCTCCGCCGTCTCCTCGCTCTGCTTCGAGGAGATCACGTGGGCGCACACGGCCGGCAAGCGGTGCGCCGGCCCCCCGGCCCGGCGCAGAGCTCGAAGTCTCCAGCGCCCCGCCCCGAGACGCGGCCGGCCCCGCCCGCAGGCTCTTCCCGATCTGGCTGGAGAGCCCCAAGGGCATGCGCTTCACCTCCCAGTCCAAGCTCAAGGAGCTCCTCGAGAGGCGCCGGCCCCGCCCCGGATCGGGCCCCGGCCGGACCCGAACCTCGCGCAGGTTCAAGTTCAAGATGCCGGGGGTACAGGAGCCCAGCGTGCCGGAGCAGGTGGACGTCACCGTCCGCGCCCTGCAGCAGTTCTTCGCGACCCTTCGGAGGCGCAACCAGGTACCCCGTACCCCTTCGTACACGTGCCACCGTACCCCGAGCCGGCCTCTCCCCTCCCGCAGTACTCACAGCACGGAAAGGAGATCGACCTCGCCGACAGCCTGCCGGCCGGCGTGCGGCTGTGCGCACGCCCGTGCCCCTCTGGCCCCCTGCACCCGCCGCCCTCGCGAGCGGCCCGGGGCCGGGGGCAGGTGGGCGCTGGACCGGATGCGGGCGAACAACGGGGTCATGCCCGAGGACGTGCTCGCGATCCTGCGGCAGCACGCGTACGCCCTGGCCGACCCGGGCGCCGCCTCCGCCCGCTCCCGCGCCGACGGGCCCCGCACCCTCCACGTCACCGGCAAGAGGCCCGCGCGCCCCCGCACCGCCCCACTCCACCCACTCCGCCCCGCCCCCCGCGGGAGATGTGCGTACCCCTCACACGCCCCTCCTCTGCCCTCCAGGTCCGGCGGCGGCTTCTCCCGCATCTCGAACGCGCTGAAGGCGGCGAACCCGGTGCCCGCCGCCCGCTCCGCCTCGTCCCAGCGCCCCGCCCGCGCCCACCGCTCCTGACCACACCCCCCCACTACACTTTGAGCGCAGGGCGACACGGTGGTGATCGAGCCGGGGATCTACGAGGAACACATCGTCCTGGCGCGCGCCCGCCCGCAGCCCGCGGCGCCTCCCCTCTCGCCTCGCGCTGAGGCCTCCTCCTCCTTCCCTCCCCGGACAGGACAAGGAGCTGCGGATCGTGGGCGGGGGCCCCGACGAGCACGCGGTGGTCATCGAGGCGCAGGGCCACCCCGCCCTCGCCTGGTGCCCCCGCGCCCGCCCCCCGCCCCTCGCCTCCCCCTCCTCGCGCCTGAGTGAGGTCGCGCAGCCACGCGGGGGCGGCGGCGGTGGAGAACCTGACGCTCTCGATGGCGAGCGGGCGCGACGGCCTCTCCACCGTCGAGATCACCAAGGGGTCCGCCGGCCCCGCCCTGCCCCGCCCCGCCCCGCCCCGCCTTTTTCTGCGTCCCCGCGGGGCGCCCCACCCCGCCGTTGCTGCGTCCGGCCGGCGCCCCGCTCCCCGCCCCGTCCCTTTCCCTCGCATCCATAGCTACTGCGCGCGGCGGCGGGAGCGCGGGGCCGGCCAGCGACGCTTCTGCCACCGCCTTCGCCCCGCAGGCGGGTCCGCATCTCGCGCTGCGCCATCCGGTGCCCGCACCGGTGCGCCCGGGCCCGACCCAGACCCGGCCTGCTCAGCGCGGCGGCTCGCCGCCGCGCGGCGCCGGGGCCGACGGGGCGGCGGCGGCGGCAGCGGGGCGGCGGCCATCTCCGCCTCGCGCCTCGCGGAGCCGACGGTGCGCGCCGCCCGTGGCCATTCCCGGCACGGCACGGCTGAGCGCGGCCCGCTCCAGATCGAGTTCTGCACCATCCGCGAATGCGTCAACGCCGGGGTGCGCACCCGACCCCCTGCCTGACCCCGCCCCCGCCCCCGCACCCGCCCCGCCCCCGCACCCGCCCCGCCCAAACGCCCCCGCGTCCGCGCAGGTCATCATCGACCGAGAGGTCCGGCGCCGGGGCCAGGGCCTCCCCAACCGCCGAGCGCCGGACCATGCCGCTGACGTCGATCCGCGCCGCGCCGCGGCTCGCCTCGCCCTCAGATCACGGCCCTGCTGCAGGACTGCCGCCTGGACGCCATCGCGGGGGACGGTGCCCGCGCACCGTGCCCCCGCCTCCGCCTGAGCCGACGAAAGCGCTCTTGCAGGCATCATCATCCACCCCGCCACCACCGCGCAGGTTCGCGACTGCAGCGCGCTCCGCGGCCGGCTAGAGCCGCCGTCCGCGGCGGCCGAGCGCGGGCGCCTCTGACGCCGGGCGCGGGCGGGGCAGGTGCGGCGCAACGTGATCCGAAAGTGCGGGGGCGCCGGCATCCGCCTGCACTACCAGGCCGGCGGCTCCATCGAGGTCAGATCACATCTGATCTGATCTGATCCGATCCGATCCGATCCGATCCGATGCGGGGCGGGCGGCAGGGGAACCTGATCGAGCTGTGCAAGGGGGAGACGATCCTCTCGGAGGGCAAGAGCGCCATCGACGCCGTCATCGCCGGCAACGGTTCGAGCGGCCCCCAGGCCCAGCCTAGCCTCGCCTCCCCGTAGGCCGCGCTGGCTCCCTGGGCGGCTCCCTGGGTCACGACAGGCCGCCCCGGCTCCCCGGGCTTTGCTTTTGGCCCAGGGCCCGGCCTGCGCGCGCGCAACCTGACCGCCGCCGCGCGCGGGCGCGCCGCTCGCCGCGCAGACCTCTTCCACAACGACACGAAGTCCATCGCCGCGATCAAGGAGGTGGGCGAACCCTTCCAAGGGATCTCTAGATCCGTCTATCTATCTCTCGCTGTCGCCCCCCGGGCCCGGCGAGACGAGGCGCGCGGCAGGTCCCCCGCATCTACTTCACGGCCAACAGCTTCTTCTTCAAGCTCGAGAACGTGCGCCGCCGCCGCCGGCCTTCTTCGAGCCTCCTCTACCCCGCCTGATCATGACCCGGATCCCGCCGCGCGGCCAGGAACCGTACCGGCTGCCCGCGGGGGGCCTGTGACACTGGCCGGCCGCGGGCGCTGGATCCGAACCGCGACGCGACAGGGGCGCCTGAGACGGGGGCGCGGGAGATTATTGCAGTGTTTTCATCTTAGTTTATTACAGGCTATTGAGGACTTGCGCCGATCCGAGGCTGCCGGCCTGCAGCGGCGCGCTTGCGCGGCTTAAGCTTCGAATTCGAATTCCGAGGCCCAGCGCTAGCTGCAGGCTCCGTGAGACTCCGGGGCTCGCTCCAAGGCACGGCACAGCAGAGTCGGCGGTGTTAGCTAGCGTACGCTTCATGCCAGCACCAGCTCTAGCTAAGCTAAGCTCTAGCTAACTCGATCAAGCGCACGGCGCCGGCTGCTTTCGGCGAAGGCGAGCGGGGTACGTGCACGAGCTAGTCGGGTACGGCAGAAATGCAGAGCTTCGCGGTGGGCTGGCTTCCCGCGCCACCGCCCACGATCGGCGTAGCGTCTACAGCGCACAGGCGCATCTGCGATCGTCCAGACACGCAGCTCGACCGAAATCTGCTTGATTCTCGAGGGCCGAGCGGCCTCCTGCGGCGTCCTCCTCGGCGGCTCCGAGAGCCAGCGCCAGGCGTACACTTTGACTGCGATCCAGCTCGGATCCCAGCGCAGCCAGGTCGGGGTTTCGTCGCAGCTAGCTCACGAAGTCCCGCGACGCCCGAGTCGCGAAGAGCAGCGCCGCTTCAGTCCCCTGGCAGCGCATCCGGCGGACAAAGCGGCCCGCTCGCGTCGCAACCCGCGATTGACGGGTCCAACCCCCAAGCCGCGGAGAGCGCGCGGCCGGCGTACGGGGGCTTCGACAGGGGGCGGGACCCCTTTGAAGAGACCCTCAAGCGGATCATAGCGCGGGCGCTCCTGCCGATCAACCCGCGCGATGTCGCCGAGGAGGTCCGCGCCCCCTCCGCGGCCCGAACCGACCGTCCGCGCGGCCCCTGACCCCCGCGCCGGCGCAGGCGGACGCGATCCGCGCGATCCGCGACGATCTGGCGGCGGTCTTCGAGGTGGAGGAGTACGTGAGCACAACGTTCGAGCGGGCGTACAACAAGGCCGTGCACGTCCTCGTCTACTCCCAGGGCTCCTTCGAGCGCGCCGAGAGCCTCGCCCGCGTCGCCGGCCGCGCTGGCGCCCGCGTCACCGCCGCGCTCGTCGTACCCCTCGTCTCCTTCGCGGTGCGGGGCGCCCCCCGCGCCCCCTTCGCCCCTTTCGTCGTTGGTCCGAGCGCGCGGGGGCACAGGTGGGCGCCGACGTGAGCGAGCGGTGGGAACGCATCCACCAGTTCTACCTCGACGAGCGCGACTCCAAAGAGCAGGAGAACGAGAAGCTCCAGGTGCGCGGTACCCCTTCAGACGGCCTGGGGTACCACGCCGCTCATCGTTCGTCTCGTCGCAGTCGCTCATCGCGACCGGTATGGCGATGCGGGGCCGGTTCAAGGAGGCTCGAGAGGCCCTCAGCAATCCCGAGCACAGGCACCAGTACCCCTGGACGCTCCTGTACGCCGCCGGCAACCTGGCCAGGCTCGCCGTGGGGGGGTACCCCGGGCCCCGGCGGCTCTCTGCGGCCGAGCGCGAGAAGTGGGACGGGTACGCGCGCCGCGTCGCCGACGTGGTAGCCATCTACGGCGCCGAGGAGACGAACGCGAACATGGTATCCCCTCGCCCCCTCCCCCCCTCCCCGTTTCATTTCCCCTCCAACGCGTCACCTTTCTCTTCCTCCAGGTCCGGGACTGGGCCCTGCGGCTTGCCTCCCGGTCCGCGGCTCCGCCGCAGTACCCCCTCCGCGCGCCTTGAAGTCGGTACCCCGGGTCGGCAGGTCGGTGTCGCCGACGCAGTTCGACGGGGCGGTTCAGCTCCTGGCGGGGCCCATGTTCAAGATCGGGCGGGGGCCCGACTTCGTCCTCGGGGCCCTCCAGGTACCCCCCCCTCGCGCCCCCCCCCTTCCGCTTCGTTCGTTTATGTACCCCACCGCAGGGCGCCCGCGAGGCCGGGAACGTCGCGGGGGCGGAATCCCTGCTGAAGACGTACGCCGCCGACTACTGGGAGCGCGAGGACGGCGGGCGCGCGGCGTACCCCCCTCCCGCCTCTTCCTCCGGCCCTGACATGCGGGGGGGGGGGTACAGGATGGAGGACTTCGCCTTCGAGATCTCGATCGAGCTGGCGCGGCTCTACCTCAGTGCGCTGGGCGGGGCACAGGGCAGGGGCCGGGGCCCTCGATTCTTCGCGCCCCGCTGACGCCCCGCCGCCCCGCCCCGCCCGCAGCGCACTGCGGCGCGCTGCAGTCCCTCGCGGAGGTACCCCTCCCCCTTCTCCTTCTTCCCTTCCCTTTCCGCCGGCGGCGGGGCGACGCGGCGGGGCAGGCGGCGGGGCGGTCGGCGGGGCAGGAGGCGGCGGCGGGGAGGCGGCGGCGGCGGCGGCGCGGCGGGAGGAGGCGGGGCGGGCGGCCGGGGAGGTCGCCGTGTACGAGCGCAAGGCCCGCAGCACCATCGCCCGCGCCGGCCGCGAGGTGCGCAGCTCCGCCGCCGCCCGCCCCCCGCCCTCCGCCTCCTCTCCCTCGTCTGATCTCGGGCCGCGCCGCGCCGGGCAGGTGCGGAGCAAAGGGGACATCCAGCAGCTGACGGGTCTCATCGAGGAGTGCCTCCTCGTGGTGCGTGCCGCCCGCCTCGCTCGCCACGAGGGGCCGGGCCCCTCCCCCCGCCCCCTCTGAGGCGGCGTGCGGGGCCGGCCGGGCGGCAGCTGGGCCCCGGCTCGCTCGCGGAGCTCTTCGAGATCGTGTCGCGCAAGGGCCCCAAGAACGTGCCCCTCTGGGACCTCAACGGCTTCTGCATGCGGTCCGCCCTCCCGCCCCGCCCCGCCCCTCGCCTCCCCTCTGCCTCACGCCCCCTCCCTCGCGCAGGTGGGCGAGCTGTCTGCTGGACGTCGGGAGCGAAGAGTCCGTCAAGGAGCTCGAGGCGCGCCCGCGCCCCGCCCCCTCCCCTCCCCTCACTCCCGCCCTCACCCCCCCGGGCAGCACGTGGCGCGCATCTGCGAGCCGCTGGTGGAGGCCGGCAACGCGCACGCCCTCTCCTGGATGAAGGCTGCCGGCCGCCTCCTCCAGGCCCGCCGAGCCCGAAAACGATCCGACCCGGTCTGATCCGAACCTTCTTCTCGCGCAGGACGAGGCGTTCGAGCGGGCGGTGCAGAACCTCTCCCGCATGCACGCCTCCGGCCGCACCGGGCCCTCCGAGGCCTACTCCGCCCTCGTCCGCCCCCGCCCCGTACCCCGCCCTCGTACCCCGCCGGCCCCCTCTCACCCGCGCCCCCCCTCAGGTGCGCGCCGTCCGCGCGAGGAATGGGCGCGCGCGCGCCGCGACGGTGCGCCCGCGCGCGGCCGCCGGCTCCCGGTACCCCCCTCAACTCCTCTCCCCCTCGCTCTCAGATGGCGACGCTGCTGGAGGAGGCCGCCGGCCTCGGGCGGGACCGCCTCTGGTGCCGTACCCCCCCTCCCGCCTCGCTCGGCGCGTACCCCCCGGCCTTGCTTAGCCGCGGCAGGGCGGACGTGCACATCGTGGCGATCTGGTTCAGCCTGGGCGACTTCGCGCGCGCCTGGGAGGGCCTGCGCTACGCCGAGGCCGGTGCGCTTTCGCTGTACCCCCCCGGCTCCCTCTCTCCGTCCCCCGTACCCCCCTGAGCCCCGGGCAGAGTTCGACGCGAGGGCGGTGGCGGCGCGCGCGGTGGGGCGGCGGCCCACCGCCGCCGACCGCAACCAGCTCAAGGTCCGCCCCCCGTACCCCCCTTGTCACTTTCCCCCCTTGACTTCGTGCCCAGTACCTGTACGACGCGGCGGCGCTGGCGCTGGCGCGGCGGGGCGGCACCTCCGCCTCCTACGCCCGCAGCGTCCAGGCGGGCCCCCTCCCCCTTCCCCCTCTCCTCTCTCTGGTACCCCCCTGAGAGACGGGCCGGGGTACAGGAGCGGGCGCGGGCGCGGAGCATCCGGCTGCACGACTCGGTGCTGAACCGCGTTGCGCGGGCCTCGCGGGGCCCGCTCGTCTCCACGGCGGTCGTCCTGCAGCCGACGGACCCCGACCCGCTGCTCCTCCCCGCCGAGGAGGCCGGCCTCGTCTCCCCCGTCCTATTCCGCCGGCGCCGGCCCCACAGGGACCACGGCGGGGACGGGGGGGAGGAGGGCCGGCGCGAGGCCCGGGGCGAGGATCCGGAGGGCGGCCCCGCCCCCGACGTCGACGCTTAGGTCGCCGGGGAGCCGTCTTCTTCTTTTCTTGCTTTTTAGAAAGGATGCAGAAGGGCCGGAGCGCGCTCCGCGATTTCGGTTTTTAGAGCAAGTAGACTCAGAAGCACCGCACACGCTTGGCATACGCAGGCCCGCTTGACTTCGAACGCTCGAGCTACACGCGCCTCGCGGGAAGGGGCCTCAGAGGGGTCGGTCGAGGGCGCCCGGCGGCCGCCACGCGACGTCGTCCACGGAGAGGGCGTACCCCCCCAGGCGGTCGTCCTCCGGCTGCGCCAGCCGCCCCCCGGCCCCGTCCGCCTTCGACGGGTCCCCGCAGACGTACCCCCGCTCGTGGGGGTACCGCGACCGCGCGCCGCGGAGGGAGGGGAAGCGGGCGCGGAGGGGCTCCAGGGCCGCCTCCTGCTGCGGGGGTGTACCCCCCACCCCGAAGAGGAGGGCGTACGCCAGCAGGGGTAGGGCCGCGGCCGCCTCCGCGAGCGGCGCCAGCCAGTGAGGCGCCCCAGCGCTCAGCTGCAGACGTGGGTCGGTCAGCTTTTCGAGAGGGGGGAAGAGCGAAGGGAGGGGTACAGCCTCACCTCGAGCACGAGGGCGCGGAGGGCGGGGCAGGCGGTGGGGAGGCGGCGGAGGGGGGTAAGGGCGGCGTCGGAGGGGGACACGAAGGACAGCCGGAGGGCCTCCAGGCGGGGCAGGGGTACGGCGAGCAGCGCCTCCAGGCTACCCCCCTCCAGCGGCGTCTCCCGCGGCACGAGCAGCGAGATCCGCACCAGCCTACGTATCCCTCGCGTGAGACGCCCTGAGCCCGGGGTACGCGGGCGGCGCGGCGGGCGCACGAGAGGGCGGGGTGGGCGTGGCCGGGAGGGGGGGCGTGGGAGGGGAGGACCGCCTCGATGGCGGGGGCGGGGGCCGGCCCCCAGTGAAGCGATTCGAGGGGCAGGCCCGCCAGCGCCTGCCGCCCCGGCCCGCTCGAAAACGCGCCGAGCGGCGATTCGACCCCGCGGGCGCACCGCGAGGGGAACGACGTACGCGTCCCCGCGGCCTGACCCGGGGGGCCCCGTGAGGCTGACCCGCCGCAGCCGGGGGGCGATAGCGCTGGCATGCGCGCTGCCCCCGATCGGGGAGCGCAGCAGGACACCTGGTCGGGCGCGCGGCCGGGCGCCCCCGTGAGCGAGGGCGCGAGGGCACGGCGGCGGATCGGAGTCGCCTCACCGGAGGAACCGCTCAGGTCGAGCTCCTCGAGGGGCAAGGGCCGCGAAGAGCAGGCGGAGGCCATGACGTCGAGGAGCGGCAGGTAGCTGAGCCGCAGGCGGGCGAGGCTGAGGGAGCGCAGCCCGCCGCCGCGCAGGCGCAGGAAAGTCTCCAGCGCGCCGCTCGAGAGGTGCCGGCACGCCGAGAGGTTCACCCGCTCCAGAACCGAGCACCCTGGCGCGCGCTGGCGAGTCGGGCGGCGGTGCGCGTTGCGGACCGCGACGCGTCGCACCGCGGGCCACGGCGAGCAGGGACTCGTTTGTGATGGAGCAGCCGGCGACGTCCAGCGCAGTGAGCAGCGGCAGCCGCGTCGACGCGTATGCGCACGCCTGGTTCGCGCGCCGCGGCTGCAGCGACGCCGTGCCGAGCTCCAGGCCCCCCTCCCGCAGCACCGCCGACGCCTCCCTCCACCACGCGCGGCACACGCGGGAGACTCGCAGGATGGAGAGCGCGTCGGGGCGCAGCGCCTCCAGCACCGAACGCAGGACGTCCGCGGGCAGCTCGCTCCATCTGCAGCCGGCGCCGCCCCGCGCGTCGCTCCCGCTTGACTCGGCCGTGCGCTGGCGCTTACAGGGCGGCATCGCTTCTCAGTCTGATCGCTCTAATAAACTGTTCGCATTCGCTTCACGGCGATTGAGCAGCGAGCTTATAGCTCAGAGTCGGTCAAGGGTATTCGAATTCGTGCATTGCAATTGGTGCGCGAACTCCCAAGGCTGGGCGCGCTGCATAGCGGGGGCTCTAGCCGCGTGTCTAGCGTGCACGATTTGAAACAAAAAGCTGCAGCAAAGAAAACATGCAAGACGCAGAGGTTCAAAGAAGAGAAAGGGGGGCGGGTTGGGAGCAGATCGCCGCTGGCCGAGTAGCGCCGACTCGGCTAGCCCCTTGGCCTCAGCACGGCTAGCTCGCCCTCCAGCGCCTTCTTCTCTGCCCGCGCGTGCTGCAGCTGCCGCAGCGCCTCGTCTCTGCGCGACCCGCCCCGCAGATCAAATTTCGCACGACCGGCAGCCCCGCCCCGCCGGATCGCACCGTTCTCTCCTCGCCTGCCGGATCTCCGCAGCAAGCTTCGTTTCGTCTGTGGCGTGACCGGCGGCCGCGGGCGCGTGCCCGTTGCCCGTTTGGAGCTGCGCCACGCGCTGCGCCAGCCTGCGCGCCGCATCGATCGGCCGGGAGGGTGCGCAGGCGGGTCCGTCGCGCACCGCTCGCAGCCCGCGCACGGCCGCTTCTCCTCCTTCGAGGGCGAGCGGTGCTCCGGCGACAGAAGCGGCACGACCAGACCGCGGATCTGCGCGCCCGGCCCAGTCAGGGGCGAGAAGCTGGCACCCAGGGGGAGCCGGAGGCGCCGGGGCAGGCAGCACCTCGTCGGAGAGGGAGCAGAGGCGCTCGCACTGGCGTGCCGTTTCGAGGGCGGCGGTGGCGAGCGAGGCGAGCAGCCTCTGCTCCTGCGCCTCCAGCGCCGCCGGCGTGCTCGCCTCCGCCCCCGCCGCGACCTCCGCCCTGTGCCTCTGGAACTGCGCGCGCCCCGGCTCGCGGCGCCCCCGGCGAGGGCGGCGCGGGGCGCGAGGAAGCGAGGGCGCACCGCCGCTGCGAAGGAGGACTCTCCTACCTGCAGCTGCCTCGCGCACTCGCTCGCGTCCGCTATCCTCCGCACGGCCGCCTCCACAGTGCCGAGCAGCGCGGCGCCGCCGCTCTGCAGCGCCGGCGCGTGCTGCGCGTGCGCCTGCGTGGGGACGATGGGCGTGCCGGGGCGGTTGGCGCCCGAGGGCGACTGGGCGGAGAGGAGGCCGCCCTCCTTGTAGGTCTTCCAGGCGAGGCCCTCGCGCGCGAGCTCGCGCAGCAGCGCGTCCGAGAGCTCGTTCAGGAGGAGCTCCCGCCGCCGGAGCGCGTCCATCAGCTCCAGCTTGAACAGCATGTCGTCCCCGTGCGGCGTCGTGCTCCCCGGCGTCGCCGCCGCCGTCCCGCCTCCCAGCAGCACCTTCGCCACCGGCGGGTCGGGCTTCACCACCGCTGAGAGGTCCAGCTTCGGCACGGGCGGGTGGTGCTTCTTCTTGCTTAGCGGCGTCGTTGCCCCGCCCGTCGACGGCGGCGCTGCCGGCGCCCGTGAGCGGAGCGCAGCCGCCGCGCGCGCTTCGGGCCGCGCGCACCGGCGGGGGGCGGGAGGTTCGGCGGGATCTTGTCCGTCGGGATGCCGATGAGCGGCCGCGCCTGGCTGTATATCTGCCGGAAGCGCTCGAACCAGGCGGATGGCACGCGCCCCTGCCGCTCGCTCGACACAGCGTCCTCCCAGCGGCGCGTAAGCTGTGCGGGTGTGAGAGGCAGCAGCGGAGACGGAGGAAGGGCCGCAGGCGCGCCTCGTCCACGTCCTCCTTCTGCTCGGCTTTCAAACCGTCGAGCTCACCACGCACTTCGCGGTCCTGCGAAGCCCAGCGACGTGAGACGCAACACGGAGGCGGGGACCAATCGACGGCCGGGCTCACCTGGAAGTTGCGCTCGTTCCGCACCGCACGCGGAGTCTCATCTGTGCTCAAGTGCGAGTGCTGCGCAGGCTGGAACGCTCAGCGCGGGACGGGCCGTCGCGGAGCAATGCGGAGGCGCACGTTCTGAACCGGCGTTTGCCGCGACTGATTCTGTCGCTTCTTGAGCGACTCCTGCACCTTGGCAGCCACATCCTCCTGCGCGTGGAAACCGCTCAGCGGCCGCCAGCCACGGGGGGCGGCCGGCACTTGGCCAGCTGCAGCAAGTATTCAAAAGCGCGCCTGCAGCAACACAAGCTGAAGAATAATCTTCTCCCGACCGATGGTTCGCAACAATCTGAGGTGCGTGAGCCGACCGTGGCGGCCACGCGTGTCTGGCGTCGCACCGAAGGGCCAGGTCGCTCTCTTCGTGGCGGCGCAGGAAGTGCGAGAGGCCTTCGAGGGCCAGCGTCTCAGCGGATCCGCCTCCGAGCTGCATCCCGCCGTTGGCGCGCCGCGAAGTCGCCAAAGTCGTAAGCAGGGGTACCCTGCCTTCGTTCGCGCGCCAAGCCCTCGTCCAACCGGGCCCTCGTTCGACTTATTGTCGAATTAGAGGAGCAGCCGTGGCGAAAGCCGTTCTTTCTACGGCCCCCGTCGCCTCTCGTGGCCCGAGCGCGCCATTCACCCACCCGCGCACGCGGGCGCCCAGGAGCACACGCGGATTGATCTGAAGGCATTTCACGCCACCGCCGCCCGGCGGTGCCTGTTCCGCAGCTAGCCGCTGCGGAGCGAAATCTCGGCCCGCTCCGATGTCGGGCGGTACGTCGACCGGCGCAACGCCCATGGAGACGGAGGAGGCGTCCGCCGGCTACAACAGCGACAGCGCTCCGCTGGCAGACGCGCCAGATGTCGAGATGGCGAACTCCGGCAGCCGCCGCGGTAGCAGCTCGGGCGACGTGACGATGACCTCCCATGACGCTCCGCCCGCTGCGGAAGCGGCCGAAGCACCGCCAGAGGCGACAACTGCCGTTGGAGCGCTTTTGGACCTGGCACAGAGCGCGCCGGCGGCGGCTGGCGCCACGCCGCCCACCGCCCCTGCGGCGCCCAGCCCAACTCCGGCGGCCAAGCCAGCGAGTCCCGTCCCGCAGGCACCGGCAGCAGTCGGACCCGGCCCGCCTGCACCGACGACCCCCGCCGGATCCTCGGCGCTCCGCCTGTTCGCCTCCACCCCCACCCAGAGCTCGAGCGCCGGAAGGCCGTTCCGCTTCGGCACGGGTCCGGACGGCTCTGCACCCGTCCCCGCGGCCCCGGCCGTCTCGGGGCGGCCCGGGGCGGCGCCCAGCGCGTCGGCAGTCTTCGCCCTGGCGACGAACGGGGCGCCGCCGCCGACCCCGCCCGCCATCGGAGTTGCCGTCCAGCCCCGCCGCCTCGCCTCCCCCGGGCCCGGGCCACAACCCTCTACCCCCACCTCCCTCCCCAGCACCGTGCGCCTGCGCCCCGCGTCCGCTTCCGCCCGCGCCCGACTCGCACGCAGGTCTCCAGCCCCGTCCCGGGCCCCTCCGAAGCCCCTCCCGCCGTCCCCGTCGTCGTCGGCGTGCCCCGTCCCTCGGGTGAGAGTTTTCCTGTACCCCCCACCCTCCAGGCTGCCCTCGGCACGCCGTTGATGCGCCGCAGGCCCCTCGCCCGTGGCGGCCTCGATCGCGCGTCCCCGCACCGAGCCCCAGTCCCTCCACCGGCCCCCCACCGGCTACGCTCCGCCTCAGCCCTCGGCCTCCTTGGCAAAGCCTTCTCTTCCAGCCCCCCATGCCCCTCCCCACGCCCCTCCCCACGCCCCTCCCCACGCCCCTTCCCACGCCCCTCCCCACGCCCCGTCCCACGCCCCGTCCCACGCCCCTCCCCACGCCCCACCCACGGCCCGCCCGCGGGTGCCTCTCCCCCGCCGTCGCCGGCCCCTCCGTGCACCGTCCCCTCCCCCAGCCGCAGCCGCCGCCGTGCGGTCTGTCCAGCCCCCACCGCCCGTCAAGCCGGCCGGCCCGCCTCCGCCCATGCACCACTCCGCCCCCGCTCCCCACTCGGCCGCAACGCCCGCCGCCGGCCACTCGCCGGGCGAGCAGCCGCCTGTGCCGGGGGCGGCGCCGGCGGGGCCCGGGGCGCAGCAGCAGCAGCAGCAGCAGCAGAATCTCCTCCTGAACGCCCTCCAGGGGCTGGCCGGCCTGCAGGGTTTGCAGGGCTTACAGGGGCTCCAAGGTCTCCAAGGCCTGCAAGGACTCCAGGGGCTCCAGGGGCTTCAGGGGCTCCAGGGGCTCCAGGGCGCCCTGAACGGGTCCCTGGGCGGCGGCGCCGGCAACCCCCTCGCCGGCCTCTCCCCCCTCCTCCCCAACCTCCTCGGCTCCTCCATCCTCCCCTCCCTCGTACCCAACTCCATCCTCTCCCTCCCCAGCCTTCCCAACCTCGGTACCCCCATGGCGACGGAGGCGGCCCCGGGGGCGAGCGCGGCCTCCGCGGCGGCGCCCATACCCCCTGCCAAGGTCGTCATCCCCGTCGCCCCCGCCACACCCTACCACGGCCCCTCCACCGGCCGACGGCCGAACATCATCCTGGTCAGCCGGGCGCGGGCGCTCCCTTATCCCACCGCCCCGAGTCGAACCCGCGCCGCAGGGCCTCACGGGCAGCGTCGCCGCCATCAAGGCCGCGGAGCTCGCCGTGCGCCTCGCCGAGTTCGCGGACGTGCGCTCGAATCCCGCCCGGCCCCGTTTGCCTTCTTCTCCCCCGGTTCGAATCCGAGCAGGTCCGGGTGCTCTCAACGGACCGGGCGGACCACTTCCTGAGGCTGGCACCCATCCCCGTGAACGAGTCGACGCTCGCCTGCCTCAACAACTCGGACGAGTGGACCGCCTGGTCCCAGCGCGGCGACCCCGTCGTCCACATCGAGGTACCCCCACCCCCCCACCATATCCTCCCGTCCGAGCCGAGCCCCGGGCGCTGCAGCTGCGGCGGTGGGCGGACCTTCTGCTCATCGCGCCGCTCTCGGCGAACACGCTGGCCAAGGTCTCCAACGGCCTCTGCGACAACCTCCTCACCTGCGTCGCCCGCGCCTGGGACTTCAACCGCCCCTTCATGGCGCGCTCATTCTTGTCGGGCCCAGCCCAGCCGCGTTCTCATCCCGTACCCCCCCCCCGGCCCCGCAGGTCGCCCCCGCGATGAACACGTGCATGTGGGAGCACCCGATCACGGCCGAGCAGGCGGGCGCTGGCCCCTCCGCCGCCCGCCGCCCTCCGCCCCCTCTGAGCCCCGCGCCGCAGCTGCGGAAGCTGCGGTCGTGGGGCGTGATCGTCCTCGAGCCCGTCTCCAAGGTGCTCGCCTGCGGGGACAAAGGTGCCTCCCCGCCCCGTCCCGCCCCGCCCCGTTCGAAGGCAGCTGCGCCTGACCGCTCGCTTTCGGCATGGAAGGCATGGGCGCCATGATGGAGGTCGACGGCATCGTGGCGAACGTGAAGCGCTTCCTCAGCTGAGCTCAGCTGAGCCTTTCCCACCCGGCGCGGCGGGCCGGCCGGCCCGGGGCGCTCCGATCCCGTCCACCGCACCGCGCGGCCTTTCATAATAATTCCTCTCCTTATTCAAGAACCACAGAGGCAGTCCAGTCCAGTTTCTTTGATTTCAATATGCATACGTATACGTGACACTGTGACAAGAACGCGCGCACGGCCGCGGCCGATCACGAATCGAGGCCGCTGATCTCTGCGAGCTGTTCCAGAGACTTGATTCCCGGGTACAGCTCTCCGTTGATCTCCCTGCGGCGCATCGCTCGAGCTCGCGGCGGCGGGAGGGAGCACTGGGTAGATAGCGAATTGGGGCGCACCAGGTGGGGTACCCCTTCACGCCCCGCTCCTTGCAGGTGGCGGGTACACCGTTCTGGACCCGCGCGTCGCACTCGACGTAATCCAGCATGGCGAAAGCTTCGGGCCCCAGCAGGGCCTTTTGTTCCGCACAGCTGCGCGTGCACGCGCAGTGAGGCTAGAAGCGGGGGCGGGATGGGGCGCGCAAGGGGGCGGCGCACTGGGTACACCAGAAGGCACCTGAGGGGGAAGGAATGAGCTCGAGCTGCAGAGGCTTTGGAGGGCACAGGCGAACCGTAAAAGCGGGCGCCGAGGCGCTGGAGGTGGGAGGCGAGGGCGAGGGCGGCGGGACTGGATGGCTCCTGGGAGGCAGATGGGGTCGAGGAGGAAGAGGAGGAGATGGCTGTATCGGAAGACAAGGGGGGTAGGACGTCCTCGGCAGGGGGCGCGGCGAGGGCGAGGAAGAGGGCGGCCGAGAGGGCGCCGGCGGCGGGGAGCTTCCATGCGCGGGAGCCGACGGCGGAAACGGAGAAGAGGAGGAGGGACGTGGCGACGGATCCGAGGCAGTAGATGCACCACTCGTCGATCACGACGGCCATCAGGTACACAAAGTAGACGCTCGCCGCCGCCAGCGCCCCGGAGACGAACTGCAGGCCGAGCGCCGACACGCGGGCGAGGCCAGCGCCCTCTTCGGAGCCTTCGCTTCCCTGTCCGACGAGCGAGGGCCCGGCGGCCAAAGCCAGCGCGGTTGCTGCCGGCGGCGCTCACGTCAGCGGGGGCGACCGCCCGCCGCCGCGGGGCTCGCACCGTACGCCGCGAGGCCCATGACAGGAAGCGGGAAGCCGAAGACTCGTGCGTACTCGCTCGTCAAGACCAGCGTGCAGCCGGCGGTCGGGCAGACGACGCTTTGCGCCGCGACGGTCAGGTACGCCGTGTCCGCGAGGCCCATCGCGGCGAGCACGGTGGAAGCCAGACGCTGGTTGCTGGAGAGCTCGGACACCATCAGCGGCGCGCCCCCGCCGCGCTCCGCGGCCTGGAAATCGCGCTGCGGGAAGCGCAGCCGGTGCCGCGTGCGCGTCCCGTGCAGCGCGAGCCGCCGGTGTTTATTCAGCGTGCTCGTCGCGCAGCTGGTACCGGCCCGGCATACGTCAGCACCGCAGCGGCGCAGCGGCGCGATACCGGCCGGCAGCGGCGCGGCGAAGGCAGCCCGGCCCCGCGCGCCGCCGAACATCGCTATGTGGCTCTCGCTGGTCCCGGAACAATCGCTGGCACCGACGCAATCGGGACGCGACGGAATCGGACGGATCGCTTGCCGGGTACGGTCGAACTTGACCCGAAGCAGCGAAGCAAGCGCAGCCGACCCCTGCACAACCGCATCGGCCACGTATAGGCGCTCTTCGTCTCCCTCTCATCAGCCGCCAGCCTCGACCGCCGGCGAGTACCGAGGCAGCGCTCTTCCAGAAGCTCACAGCGGTCGTGTCGGTCTGGACAGCAAAGGAGGCAGACTTCTAGATAGTTTAAATACGCGCACAGGCGCGCTCGTCGCGCGGAGTCACACGTGCGATGAACTTCGACGAGAAGGCCGGGCTGGTGTGGGCGCCCTGCGGCGCTGGCAAGTGGTCGCAGACGAGGAATGAGGTCCACATCATGCTGCCTGCACCGCCAGGTGTGCGCAGCCGCGCGCGCGAACCCGCACTCGCCGATCAGACCCGCGCAGGAACGCGCGGGAAGGACGTGCTCGTCGAGTTCAAGCCGTCGAGCCTCAAGGCGGGGCTCAAGGGGCAGCCGCTCATGATCGAAGGCCAGCTTGGGGGCCTCACCAAGCCGGAGGACTCCATCTGGACCCTCGGTTCGCCTTCTGTCTGCGTTCTTCACCTCGGGCTTGAGGGCGGCGCGCAGAGGACGTGACCCAGCGCCCCGAAGACGGAAAAGAGATTCGGATCGTCTTGCAGAAGGGAAAGGAGCACGACGTGTGGAACTTTTTGGTGCCCGCGCATGGCCTCGACCCTTTCAAGGCAGAGGAGATGCAGAAGAAGATGATGCTGGAGAAGTTCCAGGCCGAGGTGAGCTGGCGAATGACGTATTGAGAGACTATCTTCCGATGGGAACCTGATGACCAATGTACTCCATTCCGCAGTCACCTGGCTTCGACTTCTCTGGAGCAGAGTTCACAGGGCAGGTCCCCTCCAACCCCTACTTCATGGACCGAAATAGCTAAAGCGCTTCAACTTGAATTTATAAGCATGACTTCAATTTTGGAGCACGAAGGATCTTCTGTCAGCTGAAGGATGAGATGCAGCATAAGAGGGACACCGATAGCGAAAACGTGCAATCAATGAGCTCGCAATTAATGAGCTCGGAGGGTCACCGGGGTTTCCTCGCGACAGGGTTTCAAGTTTATGATTTCAGTATGTACAGGGGAATGCACTGTCGGAAATCTAGCTATGAATCTACTTGCTACTACTAGACATTGCCTTCTTCGCTGCCTGCAAGCGCTGCTTGTGCAAGTCCGTCATCTACGGACCCGCGTGAGGGCGATTCTGTGCGTTGCGGTCATCAGCAGAGCGCACCGCAGCCTTCTTGGTCGGTCGAATATCGTCCAGAGAGGATGTAAAGCCCGGGACGCTAATGTTGTAGTTCTTCTCTGCGGGTGGGGTCAGCTGGGGATGGGAGACTCCAGCGGCTGCCGCGGCGGACCAAGGTGCAGTTTCAGATCCTTGACATCAAGGATTTCCGACTTTCTGTGCTTCGCGAGGCTGCAGGCCATCGCAGTGACGCTGCTCAAGAAGTCGTCGGCGATTTCAAGGAGCATCTGCGAGAGCGAGCCGCCTTAGCCATGCTACCGCTGCGCGCGTCGAGTTTAGCTAACCTCCTCCACATCCGGGTCGAGCTTCTCGTTCGGATTGATCTGGAGCCGAGGTGAGCGTGCGCGACGCGAGAAGAGTGCATGCGAGGCGTTTCATTCAAATGCGGTCTACCTTGTCAACGAGGTCCTGCAGCTTCCGTTTCGGCACGGGCTGCGGCGGCGGCTCGGCGAGACCCCGCCCGCCGACGACGGGCCTGGCGGGGTTCATCGCTGGCACGCAAGCTCACGCTTCCGCTGCAAGCCGAGCTTCTCGATCAGATTCTCGAAGGCTCAAGCCAGTTCCGCTCGCCAAGAACCCAGGTCTAGACTGATTTCCACGTACCCCGACGATCGAACCCTGCCTCGCGGCGGCGGAAGCAGCGCGATCGAATCCACCTGCGCTAGTGCTTTTAGAAAGTGTAGCGATGGAGCGGGCTCTACAGACCGCCCGGTTCTTCGACGCCTGTCTCGACCTCATCCCGGCGCAGTTCTACATGCCCCGCGATGATGCGGATTGGGTAAGCGTGCCCGGCGCCGTTCCAGAGCTAGCCGCTCACGGCGCTCTCAGGCCCCGAAGCTCGGCAAGAACAAGAAGCGCAAGGCGCCAAAGCAAGAGCAGAAGGAGGCGAGCGCCAAGATCCGGAAGAAGGCGAAGGTATGCTAGCTACGCACGATTGCGCGCACGCTCGCTGGCTGACTCGCCGCACCAGTTCGATCCCGAGCAGGCGAAGTCGATCTCGGAGCTGCAGCGGCTCCAGAAGGAGAACGAACCCAAGGGTGTGCATGCGCGTGCGCTTGTGAGCGACGTACGCGTGATCATCCTCGCCGAGCAGCCGAGCGCCCGCTGAAAACGGGGGCCGCGTCAATCGAGGAGTTGCGCGAGCGCTTGCACAAGCGCCTCGAGGACCTGCGGCAAAGGAGGCATGCGGAGGAGCAGAGGAAGCAGCAGCGGGAGCCGAAGCGCAAGGAACCGAAGAAGAAGGAGCCGAAGGCGAAAAAGGCGAAGAAGGAGAGTTCGCAGCACGAGGGCGAGCACGAGCATCGTGAGTCCCTTGTTTTAGCTCTGCTTCGCCCGTTCACCGCTCCCCCGCACAGAGCCGTCCGGTTCCGAGGACGAGGCTCCAGCTAAGCCTGCCCCCAAGCCACTGCCTAGCGTGGTTAGCCTGCACTGGTCAAGTCCTGCATTCGTCGCACAAAATAACACTTCATTTGCAGAAGGATGCGGAACTTCAATTCGGCAAGGTCGAGTTCGCCGGAAAGAGGCCAATGCCCACAACCATTCTGCAGAAGGAAAGGAAAGAGAAGCACAAGAGCAAGGCGGCCCTCTTGAAGAAGGTAACACCGTCTTGTCAGACAACTCAATAAATCCCGAGTCTTTTTGCAGGCAGAGACGGAGAAGGAGCAGCTTCAGGCGTTAAAGGGCACTGAGGAGGGACACGTGCGTCTGCCATCATCCAGGCATCCGTGTGCCAGCGCTCATTCCTCGCAGTCTCTTGCAATAGATAAGGCGTACGAAAAGTCGATGCTTCGGGCACAGGGCGAGAAGGTCCGCTTTTGATTGGACTGGGCTCCAGTGCTCATTTTGATGCTGGGGGTACAGGTTAAGGACTCGCCGGCACTCATTAAGAAGAGCATGAAGCGAGAACAGAAGCTCAAGGTTAAGAGCGCCCAGAAATGGTGCGCTCAAAGCTCTCTTCTATTGATTGTAATCAGCTGATTGGATCCCTCTGTCTGCAGGCAAGAGCGCAAGAAGGCAGAGAAGGACTCACAGGAGCAGCGGGCCAAGCAGCGGATGGAGAATATTAAGAACAGAAAAGTTGATAAGTCCAAGGACAAGAAGGACAAGAAGGACAAGAAGGACAAGGTACGGTTTTTGCAGCATTTCTGCTTGCTCTATCTCTGACAGGAAGTGCAGAAGAAGGGTGGATCTGCACAGAAGAAGCGCAGGCCAGGCTTCGAGGGCAGGAAAAAGAGCTTCCTCAATGCCAAGGGGGGTTCCTAGTCCCTGGTGCTGTGTAGCCAGGAAATGCATTTACATTTACAGAGCTTGTGTATTTCAGCGACATTGGATGCTCATGGTGGGAGGAACGATACGGGTGAAAGGAAGAATTCTTGGCATAAACACAATTGCAACACGGACTGCACAATGCTACAAATATGAATTCGAATCATCTCTAAGCTAGAGGTGTGTACTCAGATTGATTTCTGAACCTGGCAAGCGTTGCATGCCAGAGAGCGTTCATGTATGCAGGGATTGATCGCCAGAACTCGACATTGGGGATCGCCTGCACAAATAATCATGAACAAAAAATTTGTGGCGAGTTTGATCATGGCAAGTCAAAACAGAAGCTCACCTCAATGCCTGAGACACCAAGGGTTCTGCGCTTCCAGGCTATCCCCACGCCGCAGTACACGCCCAATGCCAGCAGGAAGAACACGAAGAAGATGAAGAGCACACTGCTGTGCCCGGAGGATGGAGTGACACAAACAGCTTTCGAGGACACGGCGACAGTGAAGAGACCAGTGTCTTCCGCGTATACAGGGTCTCCTGCGATCTGAACCGAATCCGCCTGATCGTCGCAAAGGACCTTAACCCTGCGAAATTCAATCCAGTCAGTGTGACAGATGCCAACTGGTTAAAATCGAGATAAAAATACCAGAGGTCTTTCGTCTGTACGACATAGCCTGGCGCATCCCCAGTCGTCAATGCGACAACCTCGGGATCGGCGGCGCCCAGGGCAGTGCAGTCCCAGCTCCCGTCCGACGCGTTCTTGACGACAGCAAAGCCGAGGGACGTCGCAGTTCCGCAGCTTGCCATTTCCGGGTTCACGGTCGCATCTACCGAGGCGCCACAGATCTGCCGAGCGCGCACGTTGATCATGAGAGCTAGTTATAACGCAGTACTGTCACAGGCGGCCCCCGCGCGAAGCCACGCGAACCTGAAAGAAGACTTCGAGCCCGCTGTCGGCTGTGCCCGACTTGTAGTACGCGGGATCCTTCGCGTTTAGCTGAGCAAGATCAACGGGTTCATCGCCTCGTGTCTGCGCATGCGTCCCGCCGATCCGGTCAGATGGCGTCGCGCCGGCGGGGTGCCTCGCGAAGCTATGCGCAATTTGGCAGCGCAATATGAGGTCGCAGTCTAAATGTTGTCGCATGCAGTAGACAGCTCGTGTATCGTGTGTCGTGCGCGCGGCCGGCGCGCGAGTCGCAGCGTCTTGCTCACCACACAGGAGGCCGCGAAGGCGCTTGCAAACAGGCAAACGAGGAGAACGCCGGCGAGTACGGCCGCCAACGTCGACGTGCTACGCCCGGCGCCGACGACGCGCGTTGGCCGCATATTCCAACCGCGGCGATGTCGGCCGCTGCCGACCTTCGCTAGCGCACACACTAGAAGGTGCCGAGCGGCGATACTGAAGCGCTGGTGCTGGTGGTCTAGCCTGGCCCAAGGGCGCCTCCGGTCGCCGGGACCTGTACCCGGGCTCCGCAGCTCTCTCGCCAGTGGCCTAGCTTGGTACTCCAAAGCGCCGGCTATGGCTGAAGCAGCTGCGGCCGCCTTCGTGCGGATCGGGCTCGACGAGAAGACCGCCAAGCAGGTCTCGGCGAACGAGAAGGTTACCGCCGCGCTCCTGGCTGTCATCGACGAGGTGCGGGTGCTGTGCAGCGCTCTGGCGGTTGGCGCCGACTTACGGAGCGCGCAGGCCGGCGTCTCCGGCGGCTGCGACAAGGCGGCTGGCGTGCTGCTCTACGCGCTCTCCACCAAGTGCCCGGCGCCTGCAATCCGACACCGGCGCACACTTGCGCAGTACATTGCGACTGGCAAGATCCGCATATCGCCCCAGTTCGATGCCGCGATCGAGTTCCTGAAGGCGACTGGCAACGCGGACCTCGACATCGCAAGCTTCGAGGCTAGCACCGGCGTCGGTGCGTGCTCATTGCGCTTCCTGGCGATGCCGTGCTCTTGTGCCGTGGCCCGCGCGCACGGTCGCGCTCAAGCAAGCGGCAGGTGTTGTCATCACGCCCGACCAAATTGCTTCGGCTGTCAAGGCGGTCATCGAAGCAAACAAAGAAAAGCTCCTAGAGGACCGCTACAGGTTCCCTGTCGGTCTGCTGCTGAAGGGCGCGAACGAGCGGCTCAAGTGGGCGGAGGGAGGCGCCGTGAAGAACGAGATTGACGCCCAGGTCGCTGCCCTGCTCGGGCCCAAGACGGAGGATGATCTGGCAGAGAAGCCGAAGGTATCCTGCTACGGCGCGCTCGCGTGCTTCGCTCGGCGCCGACTGCGCGTTCGCAGGTGAAAAAGAAGCCCGCCGAGAAGAAGGAGGCGGCGCCTACTGCTGAGAAGGAGGCGGCGCCGGCGCCGAAGAAGGAGAAGTGGGATTTTGCCGCCCGCGAGCTCGATGCGGCGAAGAACACGCCGGAGCTGCTCGAGAAGCACCGGAAGGCGACGGGCGGCCGCGTGGTTTCCCGCTTCCCGCCCGAGCCGAATGTGCGCTGGGCCTGATCCGAGGCTTCTTCCTCTTTCTTCTTACCCTCCACTTTTTTTGCAGGGCCACCTCCACCTTGGCCACGCCAAGGCGATGTGGGTGGACTTCGGGTACGCGGCTGAGGCCGGTGGTGACTGCATCATGCGCTTCGACGATACCAACCCCGAGGCGGAGAAGAAGGAGTACATCGAGAGCATTCTCGAGGTGCATGCCGCGCAGTGCAAGAGATTGGCGCTGGCCTCATGGCGAGCTCGCACAGGACGTGCACTGGATGGGCTGGAAGCCGGCCAAGGTCACGTACTCGTCTGACTACTTCGGAGAACTCTACGACCTGGCCGTCGAGCTCATCAAGCGCGGCAAGGCCTACGTTGACCACCAGACGCCCGAGGAGATGTCCTCCTATCGCGGTCCGCTCTCTTCTGCTTGGGTACTTTCTGGTCTGAAGTCCTCTTGCAGATAAAAAGATGAACAGCCCGTGGCGCGATCGCTCTGTCGAGGAGAACCTCAAGCTTTTCGAGGATATGCGCAAGGGCAAGTTCGGCGAGGGGCAGGTCACCCTCCGCATGAAGGGCGACATGACTCACCCCAACCCCTGTGCGCATCCAATGCTTGGTGTCGTGTCACGTCTTCTCTCTCTCATCCGCGCTGCAGGCATGCGTGATCTGGTGGCGTACCGTGTGAAGCTCTGCCCACACCCTCACTCTGGTGACAAGTGGTGCATCTATCCTTCCTATGACTACACACATTGCCTTGTGGACTCGCTGGAGAACATCACACACTCGCTGTGCACACTCGAGTTTGAGGTCCGCCCTTGCTCTTTCCGTGGGAGCTTTCTTCTCTAAGTGCAACGAATGCAGATTCGTCGTGACACATACTACTGGTTGCTTGAAGCGCTGGACCTTTACAGGCCACACGTGTGGGAGTACAACCGGCTGAACCTTTCACACAATGTTGTTTCGAAGCGCAAGCTGCTCCAGCTCGTGAACGAGAAGCACGTGACAGGCTGGGATGACCCTCGGCTCCTGACGATCAAGGGACTTCGGAGGAGGGGCTACACTGCATCTGCGCTAAACAAGTTCTGTGACATGGTCGGCGTTTCTCGCAGCGATCAGTTCATCTCTTACAGGGTGTGCATCGCTATGCAGATCCTGCGTTGCCTGCAATTTCTAACAGACACTCAGACGCTTGAGGGGGTTGTTCGGGATGAGTGTGATGAGCAGTGCAGCCGCGCTATGGCCGTTCTGGCGCCATTGAAGGTCACTATTACCAACTGGCCCCAGGGCAAGGTCCGGATCTCTTTAGTCCACATTTCTGTCTGTTCTCTTTCTCAATTGGGATGCAGGTTGAGCAAATCCAGATCGCAAACCACCCCAAGTACCCCGAGCGTGGCACCCACACTGTCGCAATGACGGGAACTGTCTACATCGAGCAAACTGATTTCCGGCTCGAGGACTCAAAGGTTTGTCCTTTTAAAACATTGGTCAGATTTGCTTCGTCCTGACTTGCGACCCAGGACTATTTTGGCCTCGCACCAAACAAGGAGGTCATGCTCCGTTATGCAATCAATATCACCTGCAAGGATGTGAAGAAGAGTGCAACTGGCGAAGTTGTGGAGCTGCTCTGCGAGGCAGACTTCTCGAAGGCACGCAAGCCCAAAGGTGTCCTGCACTGGGTTTCAGAGTCTGCACCCGGCCAGGTGAACACCTGTGTGCTGTCTCTATTTGCTGTTCAGCTCACTGTTTTCCAGGCACCTGCTAAGGCTGAGGTCCGGCTGTACGACACCCTGTTCTCTGTTGAGGACCCTGCCAGCCATCCGAACTGGTTGACAGCGCTGAACCCCAACTCGCTCGTTGTCACTCGTGCCTATCTCGACCCATTCCTTGCAGGTGAGCTGTACTTTCCTAGATTCTCTTGCAAAGCTTATCTTTTTGCAGGAGCCCGTGAGGCCGAGCGGTTCCAGTTTGAGCGCCAGGGCTACTTCGTTGTGGACCCTGACTCGAAGCCTGGCAACCTTGTCTTCAACCGGATCTGCACACTTAGGGACTCTTATCACAAGTAGGCACACAGATAGCGCCCGCAGATTTGTGCTTCACACTATGCAATGCTGTTGTGAAATCATACATAATTATTCTAGAACTCTATAGCTAGAATTCTAACTGCTGCACGGCAGCAAGCGAACAAGGTAGACAGCCTATGCAAGTGGCTTGTAGTTCAGGGCACCGGTTGCGATGCCTGTGATGCGCAAGGGAACAACCTGCAGCATCTGCTTGGCAAGTTCCGCTTCGGCCTGGTAATTGCTGGTTGTCAGTGTCATTCATTTGTGGCTCTGCATACAAAGCGAGCACCTTGAAACACGAAGGGTTGTGCTTGTTGCAGTAGTTGACACACCACTCGTATTCTTTCAATCCCTTCTTCATGTTCTCGATAATCTCCTCCCGCAGAGATGGAGAGGCAGGGGGGCAAAGCCTAGTCCAACTGTGGAATGCCATCAGCAGCAATCACGCATCACAAGCACCCCGAAACATCTTACATTCTTGCTGAGCAGAAGTGGGCAGTCAGAACAAGGTATTCGTAGTTTGATGGCGGCGGATCAGGGAAGACTCCTTCTGATGTCTCGAAGCTTTTCAGGAACAAAGCATAGTACTTCAGGCCTGCCTTGCCCCTGGGAGAACATTAGCGTAATTTTTAGAAGACCACTTCTTGCAAACCATTCTGTAATTTTTTTCATTGCAGACGCGTCCTTTCGCGGGTTGTAGTCCTCTTCAACTTCAAAAGTTGCATAAATCTTTGCATCCATTGCCTCGCGCCAGATCTCTGCAAGCTCCATCGTATAATCCTTCCAGATTTCATCATAGGCCTTCGGGTTGATTGCATCGATGATAGGCTCCAGGAGAGCTGCCCTTCGCTTCGTCATGATCCTGTGGAAGATGCATTACTTTCAACTGTAGCAATCATTCAGGGCGAACTCCGCACAGGGCTCTGCTGGCGTCCATCTCGAAGGTGGCGAGGTACTTGTACAGCTGTGATTGGTCCTGCAGCCCTTGTCTTTGAGTCGGCACGGAAACTTTTCTATGCATCTGCACATACCCAAAGAATGTTGCAGTGATCCGTGACGTAGCCATCAAGGACGAAGAACATCTTCGCCTTTTCAAGCCAGTCTTGCCCAGGCTTGAACACTTCACGGGCCTAAAACAGGATCATCGGATTGAGAGACAATGGGTCGACCAATTATAGCATCACCTCCTCGTAGGAGTTGATTGGTGCATCTAAAGTTGCACTGGGTAGCTTGAGGGATGCGAATATAGACTCAATCTACGGATAATGTCAGCAAGCACACAGAAATTGCAAAATTCATGCACCTCGTCATTGGCTTCCTTTGAAGCGGACCCAGAGTCCTTCGTTTGCATACAGTGAGCATGATGAAAGCTTCTAAGTTTCTAAATTAGGGCATCCATACCGCAGAGGAAAGCTGGACGGGTATTCCTGTGTTGCTGGCCTCCTCAACAGCTGCCTTTCGCTTTTCATACGCGGCCTGTGGACGGTTCAATTCCCTAAGATGTTTGATAGACTATAAACGCACTTTTAACCTGTCCACGTGGAGCTTGCCCCATCTGAAGACAGCATGTGAGCTAACTGGGGGCAAGAAAAAAAAAGAAACAGGATGCAAACCCCAATGCTAGCCTGCCACCATACTCGCCATCTGTATCATTTTTTATTGAAGCAGCAGCATGCAGGCAGCGCTCTGCGGTGCTGAGAAAGGATCACTCGTTTTTCATGTTTAGATTGAAATTGATCCAACAAGTCTGCTCACCCGAAGTGCCCAACAGCACGATGATATGCTGAAAGGTTCACACAGTTCAGGGCCCAGTCCTGCATGAATCATGAGCTAGGTTTTGCAATAATTCATTATAACCGGAAGCACACCTGATGGTCAAAGGAGCCCGACTCCAGCTGTCGTTTCAATGTGATGGCACAGTACTTTGCAGACTGCAGGGTCACAAATCGTCAAGCTGGGTCAATCCAAGGTCCCATAATATAGATACCGCTTTGGGCTTTTTGAGATTAGCCGCAACCTGCAATCCAAAGTCAGTATGTAATGCTACAAGCAAAGGAAAGTGCACTGGACCTGTGCAAGGTAATAGTAGGACATTGTGTGCTCGTCCTCAATGGTGCGTTTCGCGTTCTCAGAGGACGCCTCCGTAGATGCGCTGTGGCCGTATGATCAAAGAAGGTCCGTGGAAGCGAGGCAAGGAGAGGGCACACAGACCTGGGAGTCGGTAAGCTGGGCTTCTTGCGCCTGTACGCATCGAGGGCCTTCTGCAGGAACTCATCCGCCTTCGAGTACTCTCCGCGGTCATTCCAAAGGACGCCAAGCCGATTGTACAGGTCGACGAGGTAGCGTGCCCTGTACTCGATCTTGACCCAAGATGTCGCGTCGTTCGCCTCGGAGGCAGCAGAAGGCGCCTCGCCACCGTCCGAATCCGGCGTCGGATCCAGAATCTTTAGCGCAGCCGTGAGGCTGGCTTCGCCGGATGCGAGCTCCTCGGTGTCTAGAAAATTGATCCCGAGATGGTAGTCGACAATGCCTAGCGCCTGCCCAGCAGCGTGAATTCATGCTGATACAAGATGCAAGAGCATAAACGCGCCTGTACGCATGCGGGGACGTCCGGGAAGGCCTGCAGGCGGGCGCGCAGTGTTTCCTGCCCGAGGTTGGCGCGCGCTCGGCGCAGTCGCGGCGCGCGGCTCCCGCACCAGCTCGGCGCGCCCCTCGTACTTGTGGCAATAAGGCGTCTCCTTCGGCGCCTGGAGGGAAGAGAGGCGCGCCGCTTCCGCCGTGCGCTTCTCAAACTCATGTCGAACTGTGTCGACGTCCCCCATGCTGCGAGCGCGCCGCACGCGCTGTAGTGATCGTGCGATTCGAGTGTGAGATTACGGCGTCGCTTTTGTCGCTCGCGTTCGTGTGCTGGCTACCCAGACCACTGGTACCCACCGCGGCCGCCGCGGCGGCGGCGCCGCTACAACCAACTGGACGCCGCGGACGTAGCTACGCGGCCCCCGCCTGAACTGCAGCACTAGCAAGCTGCACACCCGCAGTCTCGCTTAGAACGCTCAGTGCTTCAGATGAGATAACTAGCTTTCAAAGTTCCGCGCCGCAGCGCTGGCACCCCGCTAGCGCCCCGCGCCGCCTGTCCTTCAAAGTAATCATGCCATTCTACACAGCGATCTCGAATCACTTCTTCTTGCCAGCAGCGGCAGCGGCAGCCTTGAGGTCCTCCTCCAGCGACCTGACCTTCTTCGGGGGCGTGGTCCACGCGGCCCACTGCTCTTCCGACATCTCGATGAACTCGGTGTTCTCTCCGGCCTCCACCTCGATGACTCCTTCCTCGCCATAGACCTGTTCCATGAGCTCCGGTCTACGGCTTATGTCAGGGAGGTCTGGGGGCGGGGGGCCGCCACGCGAGAGGGCGGATAGAGCGACGCACGTCGAGCGCCCCCGATCGAGGTTTGCAGCTGGGAACACGATCGGCTGCGGCCGCTGCGCCTGAGGGGAGGTCAGAGGGCAAAGCGCACGCGCGGGCGGGGGCCGGGCCGGGCTGTTCTGACCGTGTGCTCGTGGTTGGCATCCGGGAAGATCCGCAGCCGCTCCTCCCACCTATTCCGAAGCCTATTCCGTGGGAGCATTGTGTGCACGGCGATGCGAATGAGCTCCTCCGGCTTCCGCTCGAGCATCGTCTTGGCCGGAGTCTTTCGGTGCGGCATGTCACAACCCGCGCGCCGCGCACAGGCGCCGGGGCCCGCACCTCCTTCAGGCCTCCAGGATAGCCAGAGTGCTTGTAGTAGATCTTGCCGTTTGGCCTCCCGTTCAGCTTGTTCCCTGTGAGAGCGATGTGCCGCGCGTTCGTCACGACGACGAAGTCCCCGCAGTCCGCCGACGGATCGTATATCGGCTTCCATTTGCCCATTAGCAGCCGCGCGATCTGCGACGACAGCCGCCCGAGGATCTGCGCGGCGGGGGTCACAGGCGTCGCAGCGGCGAGGCGGCACACGCCGCGCTCCCGGGCGGCGCACCTGGTCACGGGCATCCACGAGATGCCACTTTCGCAGCATGTTCTGCGACGCCAGCTCGTTGATTACGTGCCTCTGCGGCGGCCGTCAGAAGCGACGGACTCGAGCGCGCAGGAGCCTGCTGACCCTCACTTGCCCCGCCATCGCGCTGGCGTATCGATCTCTGCCGTGCGGCGAACTACCCAAGAGCGGGGGGGTCCGAGTTTGCCGGGTACACAGGCGAATCGACGTCGAGATGCCAAGCGCCGCCTTCCTTGCGCCGGCGCCAGTGCGGAGATCTTCAGCCGGTTCTTCGTGGCTTGGCGGTTTGACTCGCGCCTGCCACGCCCCCGAAGCGAAAAGTTTGTCGGGCGCCTGCGCCGGGGCGGTCGGCTCGCTTTGCTGGCATCTACAAGGACCTACGACGTCGCGGGTGCAGCCACTGCCCCCCAACGGTCTGAGAACCTTCGTGGCTTCGGCGGGTGCACGCGGGCCTGTGCGGCCGAAGCGCGCACCGCGGATGCTGTACGTGCGCGCGGAAGCACCCGAACCTGCCACTGTCCAGGATAGTACGCAATCGTCGAGCCCTGTCGCCGGATTCGAGCCGCTCCCGAATCAAGGAGATTCCCCTGCGTCGGTGCGCTTGCTGCCGGCGTCTCGCTCAGACCGCTTATTTACACATATCGATGCGACAGAGCAAGTGGGAGAACGTCCGGGCGAAGACCCCGGCACCCATCATAGAGACAGCGGAGAGCCTCGCCGCCTTGGCCGACATATCTGAGGGCGTCCCCGGGCTGGCGCTTGACAGCACTGGACATGTAAGCTCGAGCAAAGAGAATCCTGATCTTGGCAAGCGCGTCGCCGGCGGTCTGGCTCTGTTCGCTGCGTCTGGCCTCGGCGTCGCCGCTACGCGTGCGCGCGCGTGCCGAGTCCTTCGAACCAGCCGCGCCGGTCGCTGACTCCAATCTCTTGGGTCGCAGTCGCCATTCAAAACGCCGACAAGCTCGAGAGCTATCTGAGCGAGCTGACCTCGTACGTCGACCAGCTCGGCCCGCTGGGCCCGGCCGCCTACGGAGCCGCGTACGGTGCGTCCGCATCCCTGCCACCCAACCGCGACGCTTCCGCACGCCTGCTGACCACCTGCTCGGCCTGGGCAGTCGTGCTCGAGATCCTGGCGCTCCCCGCCATCCCTTTCACCCTCACCGCCGGCTTTCTCTTCGGGCCGGTGGTCGGCACCGCCACGATCTCGGTCAGCGGCGCCCCGCAGCCCGCTCTAGACCCCCGCCGCGCCGCTCGCCGCCGCCGACGCGGCCGCAGGTCGCCGCGACGGTCGCCGCGTCGCTATCCTTCCTCATCGGGCGCTACCTGGCGCGCGACTACGTCTTCTCCATCGCGAAGAAGTACAAGCAGTTCCTCGGTGCACTCGTCCCGCCCCGCCTCGCCCCGCCCCGAGCCCTGCGGCTGACACGTACGCGGCCGCGCGCGCGCGCTCCTCAGCGATCGACCATGCGATCAAGAAGGAGTCCTTCAAAGTCGTGGCCCTCCTGCGCCTCTCCCCTCTCCTGCCGTTCAGGTGCGGCGCTCCCGCCGCCGCGCGGCCGCCCTCCCTCCCCCCCAGTTCTGACGCGCGGGGCGCGCAGCATCTCGAACTACCTGTACGGCCTGACGAGCGTCGAGTTCACGCCCTACGTCTTTGCCTCGTGGCTCGGGATGCTCCCTGTGCGCCCCCGTCCCCTCCCTCCGCCGCGCCGCCCTCGCCCCGGCTCACCTGATTCGGCGGGCGCTCCAGGGCACGATCGCGTACGTGTACACGGGCTCGGTGGGCAAGATGGCGCTCGGGGTGGACCAGGAGGGCAGCGGGGGGGTAAACCCGCTGCTCGTCGGGCTCGGCCTCGCCGCCACCGTCGGAGTCATCGCCCTCATCTCGCGCGTCGCCAAGTGCGCCGGCCCCTCGCCCCCCCCTCCCCGCTTCGCCGGGCCTCTCCCTCACGCCCCGGGCCGCGCTCGCAGGGACGCCCTTCACGAGGCTGATCCCGAGCTCGAGACCGAGGAGCCCGTCGCCCACTGACGCCGCAAAAGGCGCCCGGACAAGGCCAGGGTAGAGAGAGAGGACGCGTATCTTTCCTTAGCTTAGGCAGGGTACCTCCCCTCGGCTGTATTATAATCGTGTCATGCATTTTTCTGCATTTCGATCCTTCAGGTCTAGGCCTTCGGTGCTCCGCATCGTGTAAGTAGGTCCCGGAGGCCACCATAGCTATAGTACTAGTGCATACTTGTGCAGTTTTAGCTGAGCCTCGTCTCAATGTGATTCTTAATTGGAAGAAGCATTTTTTTTCAATACCGCCGCGGCCGCGCCGGCAATGATCCCGCCCCCCTCCGTTGCTGGAGGCTCCTAATCTGTTTGGCGTGTTTTTGAAACGAAACTAGGCGCAGGCTACTCTCAGCGTTCAACAACAACAACGAGGGCAAGCGGCCGGCGCGCCGCTCACTAAGCCCGCCTGCGCGCTCTACCCCCGGGGGGTCGCGGGGTCGATCGCCCCATCACCAGCAGTCCTCGAGGTAGCGGCTGCTGGCGCGCATCTCGTTGACGTACTCCTCGGCGGCCTCGCGCCCCATCGGGGCGCCGCCCTCGCCGCCGAAGCGCTCGAGGGCGCCGACGACGGCCTCGCGGACGGCGCGGGGCATGCCGCCCTTGCCCGAGCCGCAGACGAGGAAGGAGCCGCCCCTGTGGGCGAGCAGCGCGGCGAGCTCGCGCGCCGTCTCCTCCTCCGCGAGGCGCTGCTGGACGTAGAACTTGTCGGGACCCTCGCGGGAGAAGGCGGTGGCGAGGCGCGTGAGCGTCCCGTCCTGCACGAAGGCCCGCAGCTCCTCCTCGTAGATGAAGTCCTGGTCCGCGCGGCGGCACCCGAAGACGAGCAGCGCCGGGCCCACCTCGCTCCCGTGGCTCTTCTCCACGAACCGCTCCTGCGGGGCGGGGCTCGGGCGGGGGCGGCGGGGCGGGGGCGGGAGGGCGGGCGGGGGCGGGCCTGGAGGAAGCCAACGAAGGGACCGAGGCCGGAGCCGGTGGCGACGAGGGCGAGGGGCACCTTGTGGTCCGTCGGCGCCACGAAGCGCGACTTGCGCACGAACACCGGCACCGAATCGTTCTGCGGGGGCGCGACCGCTGTGTCAGGCGGAGGCAGGGCGCTCGCTCGCTCGGGGAGGGGCCGGCGGCGGCGCTCGCACCGTGGCGAGGCGGGCGAGGAAAGCGGACGTGACGCCCTCCTGGAGCTTGCCGCTGGGGGTCTGGTACCGGAGGACCTGCGCGGGGCGCGGGGCGCGGGGCGCGGTCAGAGGCGGGGGGCGGGCGGGCGGGCCGGGCTCGGGTCGGGCGCGCCTTGACGGCGATGGCGATGGAGTCGGGCTTGAGGGCGTGGGAGGAGGCGATGGAGTAGAGGGCGGGGCGCAGCCGCGGCAGGTGCGCGACGAGCAGCTCCAGCGCGGGGCGCGCCGACGGGAACTCGGTCAGCACCTCGATGGGCGTCCGCCGCTCCGAGCCGAGCCACGCCTTGTACTCCCCCTCGTCTCCCGCCAGCCGCTCCAGCCGCGCCTTCTCCCCCGCGTCGCCCGCCGTCGCCGCCAGCGCCCCCAGGAACTTCTGCGGCGCTGCGCACGCGCGTCAGGCCCCCGCGGCGGCGGCGGCGGGCTGCGGGGCCGGAGGAGGAGGAGGAGGGGGGGCGCACATGGCTTCGTCGCGTCGATAACGCGCGTGAGGAGCGCTCGCCGCGTCCTCGGCACGCCGTGCAGGTCCTTCGGCACGTCTGCGGGGCGGGGCGGGTGCTCAGCACCGCGGTGGCGATCGCCGGCCCGGGCCCGGCCCCCGCCCCCGCTCCGGCGCGGACGCACCGGCGCCCTCGACGCGGACGACCTCGTCCAGGGACTGGGCGATCCCGAGGCGCTCCGCCAGCCGCTTCACCAGCTTCGCCGGCGTCTGCGCGGGAGCGGGCGGCGCCGCCCGGTCGGATTCCGGCCTCTTCTTCTTCTTCACGGCCCGAGGAGGGGGGAGGTATGCGCACCACGGGGACGACGCCGAGGTACCAGCCGGCCTCGTAGACGGTGGGCCCCGGAAGCTCGAACTCGACGTGGCGCGTGCTCTCGTCCGAGCTCGAGGCCTGTAGCTCGCGGTTCTGCGTCACCTTGCCCCACACGAGCGTCTCCCCCGGCGAGAGCGCCGACGCCTGCAGCGCCCGCGTGTCCTCCGCGTCCCCCACCGGCGCCACGTCCACCGGCACCAGCCGCCAGGGGCCCTCCGTCGAGGGCGGGCCCGGCGGCGGGCCCGGCTGGTGCGCCGCCGGCGGCGACGGCCGCGCCGAGGGCATGGACGCCATCGAGGTCGGCTTGTTGGGCGACGGGGTCGGCTCCCAGTCCGCCGGGCTCGTCAGCGCCGACACCGACGGCGGCTTCTTGATCGCCGGCCAGAGCCCCTTCTCCCACTCGTCCCAGTCGTTGTCCAGGCTAGGTACGTCCGCCTCGCCCCTCCGGCAGACCGGGTTGGCCCCCAGGGACTGCAGGCGCTGCGCACGGGCGGCTCAGCGGCGCGCGAGGCGGGGAAAAGGGAGGGGAAGGGATCCGCGGACCGCAAACAGCTTCTTAGGGAAGCTCTGATACGTGGCGTACACGCTGTGCCCGCAGCCGAAGAGCGCGAAGCGCAGCGCATTGAGGGAGCCCTTGGGCCGCGAGTTGGACGTCAGCCACGCCCAGAAGTGAGTCGCCATGTCCGGCGGATCGCCCTCGCCGTATGAGGAAGTAATGAAAATGACCACCCGCTTCTCTCTGCGGCGGTGCGGCGCTCAGCGGCGACCGCGACCCTGGCACGCGCGACCGCGCACGAGCAGAGGGAGGCCGGGCTCTGCAGCTGGTCGATCGCTATCACTTTGGAAGTGAAGTTGTGGTTCGCTGCGTTCTTCGCGAGCTGCCTAGCTAGCCGCTCGCAGTTTCCAGACTGAATCGGGCGTTAGAGCGGACGAGAGGTCCGGGCACCGGCCCGGCGGCGGCCCGGATGAGCAAACCTGAGTAGCGTATATGACTAATATCGAGGATGAAGCCGCAGGTTTCGAGGACTGCCCGTTCTGCTGCTGTGAACTCGGATTCTGTGGCGCGGCCTGCTGTGTGTCCTTTTGCCTTCCGTCTACGGCGGCGAATTTCGAATGAGCGAGTGCACCGGCACAGATGTAAGGGAGGTATATGCACCGGAGGAAGACTCCAGCTTCGGCTTGGACGCCGGCTTTGCAGGGGGCGGATTCTGACTGGCGTCGCTCGCCTTCTTTGGCGGCGCAGCTGCAAGCAGAGGGATCTGGCGTGATCAGAACCCGAATGCGTGGGCCGCACGGAGGGCGCACCTGCGGGGGGCTGTGGCCGGGGCGCTGCATTGTACACATTCGTCGGCTGGCCCGCGGCGGCGCTGGCGCTAGACGACGAGCCGCAGCCCATCTCAGCAAAGAACCTCCCGGACCCTGCTGCTCACGCTGCTCCGGGCCTATTTCTATGCGCGTGGGGTACGTGTAATTGTGTGACCCACACCTACCCCTCTTCTCCGTTCAGGCGGGTTCAGTTAGACGCGTTCATCTGAGAGGGTCTAAAAAGAAGGTCCGCACGCACGTAAAACCGTCATTCGCACAAAGAGATAGCACGCCGTTCCGCCCGTCAGTGCTGTCCCTCCTTCAGCCCCCGTCATTACACGCTCATCAGCCGGCGCGCCCATTAACGCCTTCAACCGCATCCATCGGAAGCAGCCACACCGTCCGACGTCCTCGCACCTGATACCTCTCCGTTGCCACAGTGCTAAAATGGAGTCCCTGCTCGGCTCGACGCTCCACGGTGCGTCGTGCATGTAACCGACGTCGTCTGGCGTCCCTGGAACTTACGCCCCCGCAGGCAAGAACGGCTCGGTTGACACGGCGAAGGTGAGAGTGAGAGTTCGGAACACATGAGCGCTCGTTCCGGTCCCGAGTGCCGTTCCTGGCGTCTAGCTGCTGTACGGGCGTAAAAAGTGTACCTATCTGTCTTTAAGTTGTTAGATTTGAGTTCCGGTAACAGCCCTGTGGCGCTTTCGAGCGTCGAACACGTGCCACGCTGCGGCCGTGTCGATTTTCGTCCAGTGCGCGGCTCGCTCATGCGCGCAATCGCAGGCGCTCGCCGGGAAGAAGGCCGTACTCCTGTACTTCAGCGCCCACTGGTGCCCGCCTTGCCGGGGCTTCACGCCGGAGCTCGCCAAGTTCTACGAGCAGCACCACGCGAGCAAGAACTTCGAAATCGTCTTCGTCTCCAGCGATCGGGACGAGAAGAGCTGGGAGGTGCGCGCCGCCCGCCCCGGCGCGTGCGCCGAGCGAACGCCCCGCGCCGACGAATTTGATCCAGGAGTACTACGGGGAGCACCCGTGGATCGCGCTGCCGTACGCGGAGCGGGAGCTGAAGAACAAGCTCTCCAAGAAGTTCAAGGTGCAGGGGATCCCCACTCTCGTGGTGCTCGACGCGGACGGCAAGGTCATCACCTCCCGCGGGTGAGCAGAGAAGAAGCCAGCGCGCCGAAGGCGAGCGCGGCTCACGCGCGCGCGGGGCAGGCGGGAGATGGTCAGCAAGGACAAGGCGGCGAAGGACTTCCCGTGGCCGCAGAAGAGCCTCCTCGAGACCCTGGCCCCCATCAAGGCGCGTACCCCGTGCCCCGTGCCTCGGGGCGCCGGCGTGTGCGAGCGGGCGCCCTGCAGGCGGTGAACAACGCGGGTGAGGAGAAGACGCTGGGCGAGGCGTTCAAGGGCAAGCCCTTCGGCGTATACTTCAGCGCCCACTGGTGCCCGCCCTGCCAGGTCCGTCCGTCCCTCCCGCGCCCCCCCGCGCCCTTCTCCGTCCGCCGACTCGCTCCGCGGCGCAGGGCTTCACGCCGAAGCTGGCGGCGGCGTACAAGAAGCTGCAGGCGGACGGCAAGCCCTTCGAGGTCGTGTACGTCTCCAACGACCGCTCCCCCGCCCAGTTCAAGGTGCCCCCGTTACCCCCGTCCCTTCCCGCCCGAGAAGCCAACGGGCTCGCCCCCCGCAGGAGTACTTCGAGAAGCAGCCGTGGCTCGCGGTGCCCTTCGACGAGAACGAGACGCGGGAGGAGCTCGGCGAGCTCTTCGAGGTGCCCGCCCGCCCGCCCGCCCGCCCGCCCGCCCGCCTCCTCTCTTTCTTCTTCCTTCTCGGGGCTGAGCAGCAGCGTTCAGGTCCAGGGCATCCCGCACCTCGTCCTCTTCGACGAGAACGGCAAGCAGGTGCGGCGCCGCCCTCTCCTCTCCCGCCCCGCCCTGCTCTGTTCTCCGCGCTCCGCTCGCCCCGCCCGGCCTCACGGCGCGCCCCAGATCACGGACGAGGGCGTGGGCGAGGTCTCCTCGGATGCCGAGTGCGCCCGCTTCCCCTGGAAGGTGCGCACCGCCCCGCCCCGCCCCGCCACCCCTGCTTCTTCTTCTTCGCCTTTCGACGGCGTCGGCGCTGACGCCGCTCGCTCGCTCGGCGCAGCCGCTGCCCGTGAGGGACCTCGACGCCGCCGGCAACGCGGTGCGCTCGGGCCCGGGCGCTCCGCTCCGATCCGATCCGGGCGGTCCAATATGAGCTGACGTCTCCGGGGGCAGATCAACAGCGAGAAGTGCCTGGTGGCGCTCGTGCCGGCGGGCAAGGAGGAGGAGGCGAAGAAGGCGCTCCTCCCGGTCGCCCTCGAGTACATCAAGCAGGTCGAGGCGCGCCGGGCCCCGCGCCCCCGCCTCCCGAGCGCAGCTTCCCCTCCTAAGCTTCCCTTTCCCCCTGCAGGAGGGCGCGGACGACACCGTGCTCTTCTTCGTCGGCTCCTCGGGCAACCTCGTCGAGGCCGTCCGCCGGTGCGCCGCGCCGGCGGCACCTTTTTATATGTTAGTCGAGCGTGCGTGGCGGGCAGGTTCACGGGGGTGAAGGACGAGACGGCGGTGCTCCTGGTGGAGGTGCCGACGGTGTACAAGGCGGCGGAGGCGGCGGTCACCGAGGCCGGCGTCCGCGCCTTCGTGGCCGACGCCGTCGCCGGGAAGCTGACGCCCCTCGAGCGGCCCCAGCCCAAGGGGGAGGACGACTGAGCTCTCCTCCTCCCCCCCCCCCCTGCGCGCGCCGGCGGCGGCCCCGCAGGGCGGCCGGCAGCGCACTTTCGACCCTCCTTTTTCAACGCAAAACTGTAATTAGAGGACGCAAAATTTATTGGACGATTTCTTGTGATCATGATGATGCCATCATGGCATGCAATGATACCATGTGCTGAGCCTCGGATCCGGAGCCCCCACTGGCCGCCGCCCGTGCCATCGTGGTTCAGACCGTCGGGCATGTACAGCCCCCGAGGCTAATAGGACAGCCACTGAGTTCAGAGTCATCAGACCATTAATGGGCCGCAGGCCCTCCGGCTCTGCCCTAGGCCTGGCCAGACGTCGACTCTTGGCGGCGCAGCCTTTCAAGTTTGGCGAACAAACTTGAAAGATAGATGAACTTCAAAGGCTTCGGAAGCATAATTATATAAGATCTGATGATCGGAGTGATCAAGTGATCATGATATTGCTCATGATCATGATCACCGTGGCACTGAGTCACCATGCATGATCATCGGATCATGATCATGATATCTGACCGTCCGACGGTCACCGTAGCACGCGGTGACCGCGGCCCAGTCACGGCACTGCGGCCCAGTTCTACCCGATCGCGATGATCTGGCCAAGTTTCGGCCGCGGGCCCATTGAAATTGCATATGAAAGCATGATACAACCGCAGTCCGACTGCGGCGTGTGGGGAGGGGAGCCCAGGCAACCCCCTTCCTGCCTGGCCGGACCGATATTACGATAGATACTACGATAGATATCACGATACATCTAGACACAGTCCTCTGCAAACAAGAACGAGAACGCGCGGCGGCGCCCTCGCATCAGATCAGGCCCTTCTTCTCGAGGATCTTGTGCCTGTCCTTGAGGTCCACGGGGGTGCGGAAATCCTGGAACTGGGATCGCGGGAATATGAAAAAGGCGAGGTAAACATCAACGGCCCCGCGCGGGGCACCTTGTAGTTGTCGCGGATCTCGCGCCAGCGGCCCTTCCCGAACCGGTCCACCCCCTCCTTCAGGCTCTGGTCCTCCCACTGCGGCGAATTCAGGGGTACAGTGACGAAGGGGGAGGGGGGGAGGGGGGGGCAGGCGCACGTTCTCCCATCTGTGGCGCTTCCGCCCCTTGCCGGGAGAGCCCGCGCCACCCGCCGCCCGCGGCGCCGGCGCCGCTTTCGCCTGCGCGGCCGCGTTAGGCGAGCGCTTTCGCTCGGGTTCGAACCAGAAGGGGCACCTTTTTCTTCGCAGGGGATGACGGGCCCTCCGCCTCCTCGTCGTCCTGCGGGGGTATGGGCGCAGATGTGGAGGGGTACATGGGCGAGGGGGGCTACCGAGTCCCAGAAGACGCGACGGGCGTTGGGCTGCGGGTCCATAAAGCGCCTTCGGGGCTGCGGACCCGGGCCCGGGGCGGCGGCGGAAGAGGAGGACGCGGCGGCGTGCTCCGCGGGCCGGGAGGAGGAGGAGGGCGGGGGCGGGGCCGGGGCCTCCACGCCGCCCCCGGAGTCCTCGAGCTGCTCGCCCCCCTCCTCGGGCTCGGCCTCCTCCCCGACGTCCAGCGCGTCCTCCAGCTCGTTCCTCGTCTCCTCCGTCACACGCACCGCCTTCTTCGCCGGCACCGCCCCTCGCGCCGCCGCCGCCGCCGCCGGAGCCGCCGCCGCCGCCAGGGCCGCCGCCGGGCGCCGCGGCTGCGGGGGGCGTGGCCCGGTGAGGGGATGCGGGGAGCGGCTGGGGCGGGGACGGGGGCCGGCGGACCGAGGCGGGGGCCTTGCCCTTCCAGCGCGGCTGCTGGGCCGGCTCCGGCTCCTCGAACAGGTCGTCCTCGTCGGCGGCCTCGGCGGGGGGCGAGGCGGCCCGCGTCGGCGCCACACGCCTGCGCCGGTGTCACTCGCCCGGAGCGACGAGGCGCGCGCCGGTAAGGGGAGCGCACCTGGCGGAGCCCGGCGCGCGCGGCGTCTCGGGCGCGCCTCGCGGCCGCTTGCCGGGGGACCGTCCGCCGGGGCCCGCGCCGGCGACCCAGGGCACCAGTCCCTCCGGGGGGCGCATCCAGCCCTTCTGTGCCGCCTTCTTGATGCGGACTATGTCCTGCGCGCTCCCGAGCGTGAGCGGAGGCCGGCGCAGCTGCAGGGCGCACGGAGGCCGGAGCTGACCGCGGCGAGCGCCGGCGCCGGCAGGGCCGCGCGGACACTGTCGAGGAACGCGTCCATGCGCTCCGCGAACGCATCGAAAGGGTGCTGCGTCCTGAAGACCTCGTGGTCCGCCGGGGGCGGCGCTCCGCCCTTCTCGAGCGCCCAGAGCCTCTTGAAGGCGTCCCGGAAGCGACCGCCCGAGCGCTGCGGGAACAGCTGCTCGAACGTGCTCTTGAAGTCGCCCCAGTCTTTGCTCCCGGAGCGTATGCAGCGCAACGCGATCTACGGACGCGTCAGCCAAGCGGGCGCAAGGCAGGCGGTGGCCGGGCGCGCCTGCATCTTGAACTCGCTCCGCAACTTGTCGTGCTCCGCCTTGTCCACAGCGGCAAAGGAGTTCTCCTCGAAGCGCTTGAGGTTCCGCAGAAGGTCGTCCTTCTCCAGGTTGTCGAACGCACTCTGGTCGCCCTGGAACAGCTCGCGGAGGTGCACGAGCGCCAGGCGCGCCCTCATGTCGTCATCCTGCTCCATCTCCATGTCGTTCATGCGTTCCGCGAGAACTGCGGGGCCGCGCTCGACGGGGCGGCGGGACCGGGTGAACGCGTCTCGCACCGGCGGCGATCTCAATGCCGTCCTGCGTGTCGCTCAGGAACTCGAATATCGCCTTCAGCACAGCCTCGGGTGGGTCCGGCTGCGGGCCCGCCATCGCTCTGGTCGGCCTTCGATTCAAGTCGGCGGTTTCAAATTCGGGCACCCCCGTTGAGCTTTGAAGCGGCGGCAGCGGGCGCATCGGAGAGCCCCAGGCCTTAGCTTAGCCAGCCACAGCGCCAAAAGAGGCCAGGCGCGCAGCGATGGGCGCCCGGGCGAGCCTCATCGACACCGCGAGCTTCGGTGCGACAGCCACGGCGAAGGACCCGCCGAGCGCTTTCGCATGCCTGTGCGTTTCGTTGCGGCTCATTCCACCCACCAGGAGCGACCGTCTGCTCGGGGGAGCTTCCAAGCGGCCGGGCTCATGTGCGTGAAGACCACTCCTGCCGAAGCGCCGCTGCGCCGCAGCGCCCGACACGCCGCTGCCGCCATTCCTTACGCTTCGAATGCAGCACTCGGCCACCGCGCTACCCGACGCGTCGATTTTGATAATCGGAGGGCAGGTGCGCGGCGGCGCCAGCGCGGCAGCGCGAGTGCGGGCGCTAGATCTCGCCGGCGCAGATCGGGCAGGGCTCCGGGACTCTCACGGCGGACGTGTAGTGCGTCCACCTGGCGCCCGGCGCTTCGCCCGGCGCCGCCTCCCGCCCTCGCGCCGACCGCCCCCTTCCTCACACAGCAAGCTCAAAACGAACACAAAGCAATGGATCAAGGTCCAAGTGACGCCGGGACCGGCGCCGAGCGCCCGCGGCTACCATTCCGCGACCCTCGTCGGGACGAAGGCCCGCCCGCCCCGCCCGCCAGCCGCGCCCGCCGCTCACGCCGCGTGTAGGTCGTCGTCGTCGGCGGGTGGGACGGGTACACTCGGAACGACGTCTGGTCCGCCCCGCCGCCGCGCCTCGCGTGCGGGATGCGTGCAGCGTCTGAGTCGCGCGGCCGGCGTGCAGGGAGCTGGACGTGAACTCGCAGACGTGGTGGCCGGTGGAGTGTACCGGAAAGCTCCCCGCCCGCTGCGGCCACTCCGTCGTCGTCGTCGGCAGCCGCGTGCGCGCGCCGCCCTCTCCCCCCGCCCCCTTCCCGCCCCCGCGCCCTCTCACGCCCGGCCCCGCCGCCCCCTCGCAGCTCTTCGCCATCGGCGGCCGGCGCCTCGCCCAGACGGGTACCGAGCACCTCATGGACGTGTGGGCGCTGGACCTTGACACGAAGGTCCGCGTACCCCCCCTTTTCCCCTCCTTGCCCCCTCCGGGACGCCGGGACGCCTCACGGCCCGGCAGGAATGGAAGGAGGTGGTCGCGACGGGTACACGCCCGCCGGCGCTCGCGTGGAGCGTCTGCATGCGCGTCGGCTCCTCGATCTGGGTCTTCGGTGCCCTGTACCCCCCTCCCTCCCTGCTCGCTACCCCCGCGCCGACGGTCCCCCGCCCCCGGCCTGCAGGGCACGACGACAAGGGCGGCTACGACTGGGAGACCGTGCGCCATACGCGCCGCGCTCCGCGGCGTACCCCGGGTGTCGCTGACTTGATTGCGTACCCCCAGGTTTACATCCTGGACACGCTCACGGACACGTGGAAGTCGCAGCCGTGCTTCGGGGACTGCCCCCGGCCCGCGAACCGGTACCCCCTGTACCCCCGTTGCCCGCCCCTTGCCGGTCTCCTGACGAATCGGCGCTGCACTCAGGTACAAGTGCGCCGTCGTGAAGCGGAGGTGCGCGGTCGTCTGCCCTGGAGCCCGCCGCGGCGCCGCGCTCCCGCCCGCGAGCGGCGCCGGCCTCACGGGGCGGCAGCCTGTGGGCCCTCGAGGTCGGCTCGGTCCTCAAACGCGCCTACGTCCTCTCCCCGGACACATCCCTCTGGTCCTTGATCCGATCTGCTCTGAGCTGATCTGAGCTGATCTGACTTGGGTCGAGCAGGAGCGAGGAGAGCTTCGTGGGCCTGCCGCCCTTCCCGCACGCCGGCCAGACCTGCACCGCCATAGCCAGCGAGCTCTGGTTCTTCGGCGGCTCCTTGAGGGTCCGCTACCCCCCCCCCCCTCCGGCCGTCGTACCCTTCTCACCCCCTCCCAGGAGGGCAAGTACGAATCGTTCGTCTCGTCCGCGTCCGTCGTCGACGTGGCGCCGAAGGCGAGCAACCCTTCACGTACCCGCTGCATCCACGCGCTCTAATCTTCCTCTTCCCCCCTCCCTCCCCCCCTTCCCCCCCCCTTTCCTCCGCAGGTGCTGAAACCGCTGGCGCCGCTGAACGTCGGCGCGCCGCTGCCGGCCGGGCCCGGCGCCGCCTCCGCCCTCTTCCGCTCCCCGGACCGCGGCCTGCCCCCCGCCGGCCTCCCCACCCTACCCCCCGAGGTCCCCGCCCCCCGTTTTGGCCACACCGCCGTCGCGATCGAACACAGGGTGCGGGCGCCTACCCCTCTTCCTCGCCCCTCTGAATGACACGTGTACCCCCGCGTAGCTGATCGTCATCGGCGGCTGGGTGCACGGCGCGGGGCTCACGAACGAGGCGCGCTCTGTGTCCTGTCCTTCCTTCGCGCCGCGAATAACGTACCCCCGCAGGTCTGGACTTTCGACGTCGAGACTCGTCTGTGGGCGCTGGCGAGCACCTGCGGGTCCGCTCCGACGCCCCGGTACGCCCCTTGCTTCCCCCCCACCCACCCCATTCGGTCTGACCCGAGGGGTACAGGCACAAGCACGCGGCCGTGGCGGTGAACAAGGACATTTACGTGGTCGGGGGGTACGACGCCAAGGGCCCCAGGAACGACGTGTTCCGCCTGAACACGGTGCGCCGTACCCCCCTGGACCCCTCGCCTGCGACCTCGACCGAGCGGTCCGCGAGCAGACGAGCCTGGTGTGGACGGCGGTCAACGTCAAGGGGACGAGCGCGCCCCCGCCAACCTACGGCCACACGGTCGCCGTCAACGGCCGCAAGCTGTGCGCCCGCTCCCCCCCCCCCCCCCCCCCCTCGTGACCGACATACGTGCGTACCCCCTTGACCGCCGCGCGCGCGCCCCCAGCTTCGTCTTCGGAGGCTTCGCGGAGAACCAGGAGACCAACTGCGTCTGGATGCTCGACCTGACGCACTCCACGTGGCAGGCGCGCGTACCCCCACTTCCTCGCCTCCCCCCCCGTTCGATCCCGTACCCCCGCAGCTCCTCAACGCGTTCGGCGCGATCCCGCGGCCGGTCTCCGGCCACGTCGCGTTCGTCATCAATGGTACCCGTCCCGCCCGGTATTCTGTACCCCTTGCGGAACTGACTGTACCCCCAGCGCGCATGTTCGTGTTTGGAGGACGGGCGCCCGCGCACCCCGTCAACACAATCAACATCGTGCGCCAGAGTACCCAGCATTACCTAGCCCCCCCCCCCCCCCCCCCCCCCCCCCCCGCTTCCTGCTCGTTCTCACCGGCGGCTGCAGTTCGACACGCAGACGGGGGAGTGGACGGAGGGGCTCGGCTGCGGGGAGCTGCCCCCCTGCGTCTCCTCGCCCGTCGGCTGCCTCCTCGGCTCCCGCTTCTGGTGCGCACCGCGGCCGGATCGCACGTAATAGAGATCAGCGTGGCCTAGGGACAGGCACTAGATACCCTACAGGCGCGCGCATAGAGCAGCTCGTCGCCGCCCCGCCCCGCTTCCCCGAATCGCGCGCCGGCGCTGACGGGCCGGCAGGCTCTTCGGGGGGCTCGTCGAGGGCCGCCCCAGCGACCAGGCGAGGCCCACGCCCCGCCCGCCCGCACAGCCCGCCCGCGCCGCTTTCCAGCGCCTTTGAGACCTCTTCTTCGTCTCCTTGCGCGCAGGTGGCGGTCCTGGACACGAGCTCGGGGGTCTGGACGCACGTGCGCCCGCGCGCCTCGCACGGGGCGGTGCGGCCCCGGCACGCCCACGCCGGCGGGGCCTTCCCCGGCGGTGCGCCCGCCCGCCCGCCGCCCAGACTGCCCCCCTCCCTCCCACCCTCCCTCTGACTTCCGAGGGTCGGCAGGGCGGGTGGTGTGCTTCGGGGGCCACGACGGGGACGGGCCCCTGGGCGACGTCGTGGAGCTACTCACGGACACCCCGGAGTCCGTGCGCCGCCCCGCCCCGCCCCGCCCCGCCCGTAAGGCCCCGAAGAGGCCCGCCCTGGCCGCGCCGGCTCGACATCGATCTGAGAGCGCGCGCGCCGCTCGCATGTGCTCGGTTCGGATCGAGGCCCTGACTCGGGTGTCGCAGGACCTGCCGCGGACTGAGCTGCGGGCGGTGCGGGCGGGGCGCGACTGGGCCCTCCTCGAGTGGGCCCCCCTCCCGGGCCTCTCCTACCGCCTCCAGGCCCGCCCGCCCCGGCCCCGCGCACGCCCCGGGCGGTCCGTCTCGCCTGAGCTTCTCCTCCGGCAGGTGCGGGAGGCGGCGGGGTACCGGACGCTGCACGAGGGGGCCGGGGCGCGGCACCGCGCCGCCGGCCTCAAGCCCGACCGCGACTACGTCTTCCGCCTCACGCCCTACCGGCGCGCCCGCGCCTCACTCTCCCCCTCCCCGCTCGCCCCATCTCACTCCGCGGCCCGCGCCTGCGCAGGGGGGCCGAGGCCGGCTGCGCCCCCGCCGCGATCCAGGTCCCCGCCCGCGCCCCTCGGCTCGGGCTTGAGCCGTCAATCAGCTCACGGGCTCTGCTCAGGTGAGAACGCTAGGGGAGGACGACCCCGAGCCCGAGGAGGACGGGGAGGACGGCGTCGGGGGGTACGGCCCTGGCAGCGACGCCGAGGACTCGTGAGGAGGCCGCCCAAGCTCCCGCCCGCGCCCCGACTTCTTGTGCTCTTCAAGCTCGCTCCTTTCTCTCTGCTGCTGTTGTTTCTTTCCCGCTTGTTTCTTTCTACATCCAGTGTGGTATTATATCAATCTTAGCGGTCTGGACATCAGGGCTTCGTTCGACTGCCGCGAAATTCGCTGAATCGTAAGTAACTAGATTGTATTTAATTAGCACAAGAATCTGCAGGCTCATCTCTGGGCTTCACTTCAAGAGGAACCAGGAGGGCCAGTCACTGTGGCACTCCATGCACCCCACCCGCTTCCCCTCGCGGGCCGCGAACTCGCCCACCGCCCTCCGGACCTGCGACACCGGGAGCCGGTCAGCCGTGGGGCTGGTAAGGGGGTACGATGCGAATTACGAGCTAGCGTACCCCGTACTGGGTCCCCATGAAGTGGCCGTCAAGCCAATCGTGGCCGGCCAGAATCCTGCCGGAAGAAGGGCGAAAGGGGGGGCGGCGCGGGGGGGAGGTATGTGTCATGAAATGATTGAAGTTTGCCGGGAGGAGAGTTTTGATCATGAGGATTACGCGCTCACCCGCCGCTGCGCAGCTTGGGGTACCAGGCGACGATGTCGTCCCGTATCCCTTCGTAGTCATGCCGGGCGTCTGCGGGGGGTACACCAGAGACGTTCAGGGATACGCGGCGCGGCCGCCGGGCTGGGAGGGGGGAGGGGCTGGGGGGGGGGGGGGGGGGTAGGTGGGCGAGGGTACATCGTACCCAGGTAGATGAAGTCGAAGTGGCTGTCCGGGTACTTGCTCGCTGCTTTCTGCGGGCTGCATATAAGGCCGGAACGGATGAAGGGATGGCGCCCCGCAGCGCCCGCTGTCGGGGGACTCGGCAAGGCAAGTCAGAGCGCACGAGTGACCACTCGCGGAGGAATTCGACGCGAGGCGCGAAGGGCGCCATTCGCCTCTGCGCCTGGGCCATGTTCGCCTCCTGCCCCGCGCGGTCCGGGCTCGAACTGAAGCTGGAGAGCGAAGATTCGATTCGCGCGCACGTGGTCGGGGAGAGGGACGTCCGCGGTGTCCTCGTACGCCGTCTCGTGCGCGCTGTGCCACGCGTCGATCAAGACCAGTCGTCTCCCGCCCCAAGCTGCGCGCGCGCGAACGCTAGCTGTAGATATAGCTATATAGAGGCCTAGGCCTGGAGCGGGAGGCGGCGACAGGGCGGAAGTTCAGGCGCGTGCGCATGCGCACAGAGCATGATGTCCTCCGCGTGAAGGGCGCGCTGGACGCCGACCTCGGCGCCGACGCCCACCAGCCCGAGCTCGTTCAGCACCTCGCCCAGCACCGCACCGCGCCCCGGCGCCAGGCCTGGCGAGCGCGCTCCCATGATCAGCTATTGAAGAAGCGCGAATTACGCGGCGCACGCGCGCGCAGACGCCAGTAGCTCACGGGTTTCAAGCTCCTCAAAGGACAGCGTCCGCCGCTGCGCTGCGATCGCGTCGAAGCCGTTCAAGTCGACGTCTAGCGATGATGCGTGTATATTTGTGCGGCTACAGGCCACCAACGCGAGGAGCGCCACCAACAGCGTCGGCAGCTGCATGCGCAGCGAGTCGCGCACACGCATCGATGTGCGGTCGCTGCTGCTGCTGCCTTCCTCTCGTGACGCTGAATAACTATAGAAGCTCAAGTTCCCGGCGCATCACACGCGGCGGATTCGAAGCCCACGCTGGGCGCCCCGCAGGCCTAGGACGCTCCTCGAGCTGTCGGCGCCTCGCTGTCGGTCCTCACGCGAGCTCGCCTCGCAATCGCGCTACTTGAGCCGCGAAGTTGAGCCGCGAACTTGAGCGACGCAGATCTAGACGGGTACCGCCGCGAAGAGAAAGACTTGCATCTCGAGCCTCGCTGCGCCTCACGATGCGCATTTGCGACGAGGCACTCGTGCGCGAGGCCCTGCAGCGCTCCGCGAGCGTTCTCGGCCTCGGCGGTCCCGGATGCTGCAGCAGAGCGGGGAGCTCGAGCGAGCGATCGGAAAGCGGCATCGGCCCCACGCAGCGGTGCGCGCTCGCTCTTGCTCTCTTCAGAGCTCTCCTGCTCGCGCTTCGGGCGCGCGGCGTGACGGTTTTCAAATCGCAGGTGCAAGCTCACTGACGTGGCCGCCGTTCTCCGCGATCTCCTACATGCAGACCGTGCCTTCGTCGTTCATCTCAGCGAGAGAAAGCTTTCGGAATCTCAAGGGAGCCCCGGACACGAGCGCGGGTGCGATCAAATGCGAGATGCTGCCATTGCCGCCCTTCGCTCACTCTCGTGTCGCAGGGAGGGGCTCCCGTACGCGCAGGAGCTCGTGGACATGGCGCTGGAGCACGAGACGCGACCCGCGGAGGCCCGCGTCGTGGCGGACGTCGGCTCCGCGCTGCTCTCGCGCGGTTGTTCCCAAGCGCGCGCGCAGGAGATCGTGCAGGATCTCCAGGCCGGCTCGTGTGCGTTCTACCCGTGCGTCGCGCTCGGCTCGGTGCGCCCCTCCCAGAATAGATCGATGAGAGCAACCCTCGATATCGATACTGAGTCGCGAGCCGCGCGCGCCAGCTGTGGGCGCTGGCTGCGGTGCACTACGCGCAGACGGGCCGCGTGCTCTCCGAAGAAGAGCGCAACGCGCTCTCCGCCACCGGGGACTGCGGTGCAAACGCAATAGTACTAGTTTAGATCTAGATCTACTCTCTTCTCTGGCACTGAATTCTTGCAATTGGCAGTTGCCAGCAGCCTGGCGCTCGAGGCAGCGGTGTCTTCTTGCCTGCATCCGTGCGTCCTCGCGATTGGGCCCTGTGACCGCTGTATTTTTCGCTCACATTGAACAACAGCTCCAAGGTATTTGCAGCTGGAGAAGAGCAGCACATCGGCCGTCTCCTCGACCAGGTGTGCCATCCGTGTCGGGCTAGGCAGGGTGATGCATTTTCCTTACGTCATAATCTCCGCCCCGCAGCTCCAAGAAGCTTCCGGAGACCTGGACCGCCGAAAGCGCAGCGAAGAGCTGTTTGATGACATCGCAAGGGGCCTGCACGAGTAAGCTGGCCTGCCCAACCTTCTTCGTCGCCATATTTGAACGCCTCGCAGAAAGCGCAGTCTTGAGGACACGGTTCACAAAGCGCTGATAGGGCTGCAAGGAATTTTTGACGCGTCCGTTTTCCCCTCGAAACGCCTGCGGCGCCGGCCTCGCCTGATTGTTGAGCCCAGGGACTTCCTCGAAATCCGCACCCTGAGAAGGTGCGGCGTCGACGCCGTGGACCCTTCTGTCCCCCGCGAAGCAACAGAGCTGGAGGATCTCCCTGAGCTGCTTGTGCGCTTGTTGGAATCTTGTTCTTGACCACTTTTGTTCACACCGTCCCCCGAACTCTGCAGGTTTCGGTGAGAAAGGGAGCTGGGCGCGCTGCCCAGAAGCTGGTACCGGACTGCTTGCCGGCTATTCGCCATCGGCATGATGTACGAGCCTCCCACGTGCTCAAGCCGCTGCTTGCTGATCGCTCGGAAGCGCATGGCCGCGGAACTCGGTCGCGTCTTCTTCTTCGCGGACTGGCGGCAGCGGCTGCCCCTGGACGAGGGCGGGCCATTGGATGGAGCAGACGAAGTTCGCGCCCCAGCGGGCGCATCAGCTCCGCGGCTCACGTCAGAGCCGCAGGAGGAGAAGGTGGTCGAGCTCGCCGCCCTCTCGCAGATGGGGTATCGCTCGGCCCTCTCACGCGTCTCAGATTGGGGCAACGAGGTCTGCCCAGCCGCCCCGCCCCGCCTCGCCTCCGCCGTTCATCGCGCCTGTAGACGATGGGCCTGGTGACGATCGGCTGGGCGGACGGACGGGTCGCATCAGAGGCGGATCGATCGCACTTCGACCTGCTGTGCAACCAAGCCGGACGCGCGGTGCGCAGTCCGCTTATAACCAGATCCGCTCATGCAGCTGAGTCCCGCGGCCTCGCAGGTCGAGCAGGACAAACTGCAGCGCGATCTCGCATCCAGGAACAGGCAGCTCGCCGCTGAGGTACGCGACGCTGTCCTAAGCGTGAAAGGATTGCCCGCTCAGCGGCCAGCAGCACGCACAGCAGACGGCAGTGCTGGAGCGCCGCCTGCGAAGCGAGGCTCTCTTGCGCGACATCGCCTGCGGCATCTGCAGGTGCTTTGACTTGATCCTTACCAAGAGCCGAAAGGGATTTCACGGGCGTACGCGTGCAGGAAGCTGAGTATGCGCGAAGTTCTGTGCCAGACGGTTGATCGGATTCGGGAGCTGTTCGACGCCAGCATGGTGGTTGTCCACTGCCTGCGGGGCCCGGAGGGAGCTGGCGGCGGTGGATCCGGAGGCGGCGGAGGCGCTGGCGGAATCGTCGACGTCGACAAAGCATCCCGATCCGTCTCGCCTATCTTTCGAGACTTCACGGCACGCAATTCTCAAACTAGGACCATGTGACCTCGTCGATTGAACTCGACCTCATCCGTTTAACTCCTAGGTGACCGCGAAGCATGGCTCACCGCCAGCGCAACTCGAGGGCGCCGTCGTGCCCGAACACATTGCCGACCTTCGCCATCACATTCAGGTTCTCGCTTCGTGTCTGCTCATTCCCCAGGAGTCACTTCAAGTTTAATTTGAGCCGTATTCTTTGCAGCGCCTCTTCGAAACTGGAGGCCGCGGCCAGATGCGGACTGTCTACGTCTGCGACTGGGCGACAACTTGCAATGTTTCGCAGGCCGAAACGAGCGAAGGCCCTAATCCCGTCCGCTGCTGCGCGTCCTTGACCATTCTTCGCTTGAAAATTCCCAGGGTGATGTGGAGGAGCTGAAAGCAGCGCTCGCCGCCGTGGGTGCCGCCTCGGGATTCTTCCGCGGCACCGAGTGGGGAGGCGAGGTCCGATCACGAGTGCGAAATTCACGTCTTCTGTGGCTTAATCGAGCTCCCGCAGATGACGGGCGTCGTTTCGGTCTTCTGGTCGGACGAGCACGCTCCGACCGCGCACGAGCGTGCTCTTTTTGAGGTTCGCTTGGCTAAGCAGAGCTTTGTCACATGCCGCTAATGCCGACACCGGCCTTTCACGGCCATTAGGCGGTCTGCGACCAGATCGGGCAGTTGTTTCGCGTGCTCTCGCTGTACTTTTTCAATTCGAGAGCTCTTAAGATGCGTATGGTGGCCGCACAGATCGGTCAGGACAACCTGCTCCGCGTGCTCGAGCGGCGGCTGCAGAGCGAGGCGCTGCTCCGCCACATCGCCAAAGGAATGAGGACGTGAGCCGAGAACTTGAAACCCCGCCCCGCGCCCCGGCCGCCATGCTCCTTCATACCCCCTAGGAACCGTCCGTTGCCGGAGGTCATGGTGGAGGCCGTCGGCGGCATCCGAACCCTCTTCAAGGCGACTGCGGTGCTTGTCGAGGATATCGCACGCGAGCCGCCGATGCAGGTGCTCTACGTATACGCAGCTTTTCAAGTGCGATTCGATGGGTTTGAGCGTGTGGCCGCGCACGCACGCATGAGCAGGTCTTTGCCAAGAAAGGATCACCTTCGGCAAAGGTCCTGGAGGACGGCCAAGTAGCTAGCACCCCGCCCGCCGTTCTCTACCGCTTTGAGGTGGGTCTTTCATTTGGCCGTTTCCTACCTGCTGAAAGCCTTTTCATCGTTAACTGGCAGCGGCTGCGTGCGGAAGCTGGGCAAGTCCACGTGTTCTCTGATTTTCTTCGTTACTCTGAATTCGACGAGGGCGGGCCGGCCAAGAATGAGAACGACGTGCGCGCGCTCGCTCCCTTCTTGGTCTCTTGTTCTCTTGGGCGCTGGTTCTCGTTGAAAAGGCACGCGCAGCCGGAGTTCGAAGCGTTGCGCCAGTGGATGCGAGACATGGGCTTCCTCTCAGGACTAGCGCGCGGCACGAAGTGGGGTGGAACGGCGCGTGTCCCTCGTACAACATTTCGCCTCGCTGGCTCTAATCGTGCTGGGCCTGCAGCCCACTGGAATCGTCATGATCGGTTGGGAAATTAAGCAGGCACCATGGCAGCACACGCTTACATTATTCGACGTGAGATTGTAGATATCTTCGCCACTCAGGCCTGCTCTTCATTAAAGCTGCTCTCCGTTCAGGCTGTTTGCGAGCAAATCGCAGACGCCACTGGCCAGGATTGTATCGTACAGGTGCACTTCCTGTTCGACTTTATTCTCGTCTAATGTCTCAGTCCCGTTCGACCCATCTGATTGTTTCGCTGCAGGCGCTCGAGGATGAGATTCGCAGCCGCGAGCAACAGGCATGCATATGCCTTCCTTCGCTGATTTTAATTTTTCCCAACACTAATCGCCGTCAACCGCGCAGCTCGCCCGCGCACAACTGCTCCGCAGGATTACAAACCAGATACGGGACACGCTGGATCCCCGCACGTGCGTGAAAACGTGAAGCCAGCCCCTTGTCCCAGGTTTTGTTAACTCTGCGGCAGAATTATGGACACCGCTGCCCGGATGTTGTGCGATGTTCTCGGCACGCTAAGCGTACATATATACTGTGTTGAGTGGGAGCCTGAACCGCGGGGATCCGAGAGTCCCCCTCAGCGGTTCCGTATTTCAGATGCTGTGTACGCGAAGGACGCAGAGGCACGCGAAAAGCCGGACTCCCTCATCGATGCGGCCTCGGGACGCACTACGTCTTCCGCCACCCTGCAACGTCGGCTGGAGGTCTGTTAACGTCGATTCCGATGTCGACGCTGACGCTGATGTTTCGGATGCTCCAGGCCATCATCGCGACAAAGGGGCTCACCACGATCCAGGCGGCCGACTTGCATCGGGCGCAGGAGTGGGCCGGGGAGACGCCGGGCCCGGACGGACTCGTGGACGCAGCCACCGTGCAGCTCCTTCGGGAATCGGGATGCCGTACTGCCGTGGCGCGCGCCACCACCTCGTGCGGCCTCGTCAACGGCGTTGTCGGGGTGCGTCTGCACGCGAAAGACACACTATGATCTTTTTTGACCCTCGTCCTTCCCTAGTTGACTTGGGGCGAGCCGAATCGCACACTGGGGCCTGCTGACCTTGCCCTCTTCGAGGACGTCTGCGAGGTGCGCATGAGCTAGCGCTAATCTATCGCTATCATTAATTTTATAAATAGATAGAACAACGCTAGCATTGAATAGATAAATCGCACAACGCTAGCATAGTCTATCTGCAGCATGAATCGCTAGCATTAAATAGATAGCGCGACCTGAAACGTGGTTTTATGTTTCGCAGGTGTTGGGCATCGCGCTGGCGCAGGCGTCGCTGGTGACGCAGGCGCAGCAGGCGGCGCGCGCCAAGAGTGACTTCCTCTCCGTCATCAGTGCGCATTTGTAACCTTTCATTGATCTCAATTTATAAGCGGAATGCCTCCGTTTGCACTGCTGCGATCATATATAATTCGAGAGCGGAATGCTTGCTGATGGATGGCTCGTCAGCGCATGAAATGAGGACGCCCATGCAAGCGGTGAGCGAGCTATCCCCCATGTCGTTCATTAAAATATATTCTGCTCATCAGTCAGCTCGGATCCCCAGGTTCTGGGCATCACGGATCTGCTGCTGGACATGAATCAAACTGTAGAACAGCGAGAGTACCTCTCCGTCATCCGTTCCTCCGCCCAAGCGTGCGCTGCTTGCATTATAATTACTTGCATTTTCTCTGGGCTTCCCTTTTTGCATTTGCATTCCTATGTCATATGCATGTCTTCTTGGCTTCCCATGGCCACCGCCGATTCACCGGTACCGCGCAGGCTGGTGGATCTGGTGAGCGAGGTCCTCGACGCGAGCATCCTCGAGCGCGGCGGGTCGCTCCGCGTCGCCGCCGACCCCATGGACCTGCGCTCCACCGCCGAGGAGGTGCCTCCTGCTCTCTCACATTTCCGGTGATTTGACAAGTCCACCATACATGTACAGGTCATGGACATGATGTGGCCGGCGCGACAGCCCCGCTGCCGGCGCGTTGTGTATCGCTAACTTTGAATTCGCTTCGGTTCTCAGGTGGCTGCTCAAAAGAACGTCGCTCTGCAAATCAGAGTCAGCTCTCATACGCCGGAAGAGCGAATCGGCAGTTGCAATTGATCTAACTGGATGACTAATCGCAGATGGGAGTTGGGGTACCGCGGTTCATTTTCTGCGACAAGGGCCGAATTCGGCAGGTTCGCATTTGAACGCTTGTCACATTTACGAAATCGATATCACCGTGGTCGCTGACTTCTAGCCCGTCGCGTAGGTCATTGTCAACCTCGTGGGCAGTGCGTTGATTTGACCATATGCCCAACATTCAATTTTATTTGCGCGCTTTGCGCTTGCCTGGCAAGTCAAGGCACATGTCATCGCTGGCAAGTAAAAGACTCTTACTCCTCATCCTCTCACTGCATCCCGTCAGACTCGGCGAAGTTCTCCACGGACGGGCGCATCATCGTCGAACTCGAGGCCGAAGGCTGCCCCGGTCCGCGCCATGTCGCTGCCGCGTCTTGCTTCCCTTCGCTGTTCCCTGAATACTATGGAGCGGCAGGGCCCGACGGCAAGTACCTCTTCCGCATCTTGGTCACGGGCGCGCCCTGCACCGCCACCTTGTCCATCTTTGTTGAAGTAAATGTTTCCTCTCACCGCCCACGGCAGACACGGGCTGCGGGATCCCGGAGGCGAGCCAGGCGAAGCTCTTCCGCTTCTTCACGCAGCTCGACTCCTCCAAGAGCCGCCGCCACCAGGGTCCGCTTCAGCGGCTGCCGCCCGCGGCTCATGATCAGATCAATGCCAACGGCGCGCCGGCAGGGACGGGCCTCGGGCTCTTCATCTCGAAGCACATCGCCCTCGCGCTCGAGGGCAGCATCGACTTCGTCTCGACCGTCGGCTCGGGGTGCGCTTCGACAGCTGCAGCAGCCGCGTCCTTGCAATTGCCGCCCGCTGGGCTCACGCAGTCTCTCTGCTCAGGTCCACCTTCGCGTTCACGTTCCGGGCCTCCGTGGTGCCCCAGGGCGACCGCGCCCTCCCCACGCTGCAGGCCCTCTGCCCCCCGAAGGCACGCGATCGCGAGCCATACAAGGCGATCTGAAGCCTTCGCTGAAGTCGGGTCCGTTGCGTGTGCAGGAAGATCCGCTGCTCAAGGGAAAGACGCTGGTTGTCGGCGTCGACGATCTGGCGTGGGAGGGGACCATTGCAGTCGACGCTGCCTCGTGGGGCGTCCGCGTCTGCCTGGTGCCTGCCGTTCTTTGCCCGCTGCTTCTCGTGCCCGCGCCATGTCATGGTCGCTCCGGCAGGAGCGGACGGTGGAGGGGACGCTGGGGGCGGTGCGGCGGGAGGCGGCGGAGGGGCGGGGCGCGCAGCTCGCGGGGGCCGTCTTCTTCATGCCCTCCCTCGTCCCCCCCGCCAAGCTCCCCGCCGTGGCCCGCCCCGCCCCCCGTCGCCGCCCGCGCCCGCGCCGCCGACGCCCGCGGCCGCCCGGGTGCAGGTGGATGGGCTGCTGGAGGAACTGCAGCGGGCGCGGGGCGCCGCGGATCGCGCCCCGCCGCCCCTCATCCTCCTCCGCATTGGCGTCCGCATAGAGAAAGGTCCGCATTGATAATGCGTAGATCAGGGCTTCTCGTCCATCAAAAACGCAAATTAACACATTTAGGGAAAACTTGCCATCAAATCCTGTTCTCAAAGCTTCTTGTGGTCTGACCTTTTCCTTCGTCAACCTGCAGCATTCGTGCGGGAAAATGTTATCTCTCTCCGCCTCCCCGTGTCCGAGCGGATGCTCTACAAAAGCCTCACAGAGAGTATTCGGTCTGCTGCTCGGTTCTTGATCTCGTTTAATAGATGTTATTATGATTGATACCTCGACATTTTTTCTTTTTGCATGCTCTCTCATTGGGTGTGCAGTGCGCGGACAGAGGGACCACCCGCCGAGGCGCCGCAGCCGCCGCAGCCGACGCAGACGGAGCCGATCCGCAGCCACGACTTGCTCACAACCCTGTCCCCGGAAGTGCGTCGGTTCGAACTCCAGTTTGGTTTCTTACCCTCGGCCGATGGGTCTTAGAATGAGCTTCTTAGAATGATCTCCGCTTTCGCAGCTGGAGCAGCGGCTGGAGCCCGCGTCGGAGCCCGCGGCCGCCCCGCGCCCCGTGCCCCCGGCCGAGGGCGACCCCAAGCGGCCGATCCGCATCCTCTTCTCCGAGGACACGCCGGTGCCGCCGCCCCTCTTCTGCCCCTCGCTCAGCCAGCCGACGCGCTTGGGGCCCACCCCCGCGCAGACGAACGCGAAGATCGTGACGGTGCTGCTGCGGAAGCTCGGCTACAGCGACGTGGAGCACGCGGAGGACGGCGCGCGGGCGCTGCAGGCGGCCAAGGCGGCCGCCGCGGCCGGCCGCCCCTTCGACGTCCTCCTCTCGGACATCATGAGTGCGCGGCCGGCGCCCCGGCCCCGGGAGGCGCCCGACGGGGGGCGGCAGTGCCGGAGATGGACGGGCTGGAGTCGCTGCGGCGGATGCGGGCGGAGCTGCCGGCGGGCCGCGTGCCGTACGCGGTGGCCCTCTCCGCCAACGTGGGCGCCCACGACCGGCAGGAGTGCGCCGAGGCCGGCTACGACGCCTTCCTCGCCGTCCGCCCCGCCCCGCCCTCGCCCTTGAGAAGCCCGCGGCGCTTGAGACGCCCGCGGCGCGCGCAGAAGCCCGTGCGGACGAAGGAGCTGAGCGAGGCGCTGAAGGCCGCCGAGGAGGCCGTCGCTTCCCGCCGTGCGGCCGGCCGCCCCGCCGGCGGGGCAGAGTCGGGGAGCGCGGGGCTTCGGCTGGAGGAGTCCGCGGACCCTTCGGCCGCGGCTGCGCTGCCAATCCCTACGCCGGGTAGCTGCCCGCACCCCGAAAGCCGCTGGGGTGGTCGAGAGGTCTAGTACAAACTCGTCTGTCTTCGCAACAGTTTCACATCGCTTTCGCCGATCGCAATATTTTGCCAGCTCGCTCGTCAGCCTCTCATTCGTATTTGCGCATTCGCTGTAATTGTATAGCTGATTCGTTTCGAGAATTCGGTCTTTCTCGAGCTTTTGAAAACGTTAGCCTCTTCGATTAGCTTTGACTTGCTTATCGCGAGGTGTTTCGTCTCTCGTTTTGGACATGTACAGCCCTCACAGTATGCACATGTGCTGTTTGAAAACACTTTGGACGCCTTCCTCGCCATCCTCCTCACCCTGGCCCTTCTCTCGAGCCTCTTCTCTTCTCTCGAGCTCTTGCTCAAGAATCAAGTTCAGCTCGAGGAGTGATTTTTGATGACTGTTCCTAGCTCTTCTTCTCGAGTTCAGTCCTCGAGTTCACTTTGCGAAGCTTGATCGAAGCCTCGAACTTAGAGAGGGGTACAGACACGAAACGAGTTCGCAGACTTGCATCTCGAGCCTCGCCGCGTCCCCACGATGCGCATTTGCGACGAGGCACTCGCGCGCGAGGCCCTGCAGCGCTCCGCGAGCGCCCTGGGCCTCGGCGGTCCCGGGTGCTGCAGCTGCGGCGGAGCGGGGATCTCGAGCGGGCGACCGGAATGCGGCATCGGCCGCGGCCCCACGCAGCGGTGCGCGCTCGCTGTTGCTCTCTTCAGAGCTCTCCTGTGTGCGCTTCAGGGGCTAGAATATAATATGCGTAACGGATTGCGAATATTTAATCGCATGCGCAGGTGCAAGCTCGCCGACGTGGCCGCCGCTCTCCGCGATCTTCTGCATGCAGACCGCGCCTTCGTCGTTCATCTCAGCGAGGGAAAGCTTTCGGATTCTCACGGGAGCCCCGGGCACGATCGCGGGTACCGCGGCGCCGGCGCCGGCCGGTGCGATCAAATGCGAGATACTGCCATTGCCGCCCCTCGCTCACTCTCGTGTCGCAGGGAGGAGCTCCCGTACGCGCAGGAGCTCGTGGACTTGGCGCTGGAGCACGAGACGCGGCCCGCGGAGGCCCGCGTCGTGGCCGACGTCGGCGCCGCGCTGCTCTCGCGGGGTTGCTCCCAGGCGCGCGTGCAGGAGATCGTGCAGGGTCTCCAGGCCGGCTCGTGTGCGTTCTACCCGTGCGTCGCGTTTGGCTCGGTGCGCCCGTCCAGGAACCAATATTTAATCGCACCAGTAATATTTGCATGGCACTAAATCGGCTTCGCGACCCGTGCCCGGCAGCTGTGGGCGCTGGCTGCGGTGCACCACGCGCAGGCGGGGCGCGTGATCTCCGAAGAAGAGCGCAACGCCCTCTGCGCCACTGGAGACTGCGGTGCATATATATCAATCTTCTTCGACTTGTTCTTTTCGGGCAGAGACCTTCGCGATCGCCAGTGGGTGTGACGCTGGGGCTTGAGGCGGCGGTCCCTTCTCGCCTGCACCCGTACGAGTGCGCCTTCGAATTCGGCCCCTGCATGCGTCGCAAAAAAATGATGATTTCAATAGCTTCAAGGTTTCGGCGGCTGGCGCAGACGATCGCACTGGCCGTCTCCTCGACCAGGTGCGATTACGACCCGTACGCGTGTCCGTCTGCGAGCAAATTGCAAATAGCACCGGCCAGGAACGGTTGATGAAGGTGAGCTCTCTTTATAGGAGCGTCGCTCGCCTTATCATGATCGACGATCTTGCTGTTCGTCCATGCAACGCAATTGCAAGGCACTCGAGGCCGAGATTCGCAGCCGAGAGCAACAGGCGCGCCTATATAGCTACCCCTCATAATATTTAATCATGATCATGGGCAAACCTCGCCGCGCTAGCTATATCGCTGTGCACGTGGTGGCGACTGACATATACGCAAACCGACCGCGCAGCTCGCTCGTGCACAGCTGCTCCGCAGCATCACGAGCCAAATACGGGACACGCTGGATCCCCGCAAGTGCGCATGCGCAGAGCAAACCGATCCATCATGATCACTTTACGCGCGGACTGTACGTATGCATGTTCTGCAGAGTGATGGAGACCGCGTCTCGCTCGTTGCGCGATGCTCTCGGCGCGTTGGATGTGCACATCTATCGGGGGGAGTGGGAGCCGGCGTCTCCGACATCGCGATCCGAGCACCCTGCTCAGCTCTTTCGCGTTACGGAGGGCGTGTACCTTAGCAACACGCCTGAGGACGCTCGAGGCTACTCTATCTTCGCCATTGAAGGGGGACGCATGACTTCTTCAGCCACCTTGCAGCGCCGTCTTGAGGTGAGTGTTGAGTCGAGGCTGCTTTTCATTACGTCTTGTCTCTTTTTGGATTCAGTCTCAGCACTTCTAAATTTCGCTGAAGCATGCAATTCCGCAGGCTGTCGTTGAAACGAAGGGGCTCCGGACAATCCAAATACCAGACGTGCTGCAAGCGCAGGAATGGGCTGGAGAGACGCCGGGCCCCGGAGGACTCGCGGATGCTGCCACTGTGGAGCTGCTTCGGAAGTCGGGCTGTCGCACGTGCGTGACGCGCGCCACCACTTCAGCCGGTCTCGTCAACGGCATTGTGGGGGTGCGCTTCGAATTCCTCCGTGCGCGTGGACGATTCTCGAGCTCAAGCCTGTTCATGCTTTGATCTGGATTTGTGCATCATACTGACATCGTGAAGATGAACTGGAACGAGCCGAACCGAACATTGAGCTCTGCCGACCTAGCCCTCTTCGAGGACGTCTGCGAGGTGATTATATTTATAGTATTAATCGATATTGCGATCTCAACAAATAAAAGCCCATGTGCTGGCGAACGCGCGCGGTTTTACGTTTCGCAGGTGTTGGGCATCGCGCTGGCGCAGGCGTCGCTGGTGACGCAGGCGCAGCAGGCGGCGCGCGCCAAGAGCGACTTCCTCTCCGTCATCAGTGCGCTCCGCGCGCCGTTCTTCGGTCGCTATTCGGGAGCGACGTCGACATTGCTTGCTGACGAACGCCTTGTCAGCGCACGAAATGCGGACGCCCATGCAAGCGGTGAGCTAGTCTTCGCATGCACGCATACTATTTTCGCACGTATACTATATATTTTCGCAAATCGCCAGGTCCTTGGCATCACGGATCTGCTGCTGGATTTGAGCCCGACCCTTGAGCAGCGCGAGTACCTCTCCGTCATCCGATCCTCGGCCCAAGCGTGCGCCTTGGCGCTCGGGATCAGACCTAGATCTCGTCTGTTCGGCTTTGAATTCGCACCGCCGGGCCACCGGTGCCGCGCAGGCTGGTGGACCTGGTGAGCGAGGTCCTCGACGCGAGCATCCTCGAGCGCGGCGGGTCGCTCCGCGTCGCCGCCGACCCCATGGACCTGCGCTCCGCCGCCGAGGAGGTGACTTCTGCGCTTTCGAATTTTCAGCTTTGATGCTCTGATGGCTCGGCGTAGGTCATGGACATGATGTGGCCGGCGAGCGCGCGAACCGCGATAACTCGAACCGCGAACCGCTTACTCAATATCTTTTGTTGACATTAGCTGTCGTCTCCCTCTCAGGTGGCCGCGCAGAAGAACATAGCGTTGCAGCTCCGGGTCCGGGATCCGTCTTGTGCGCAGTGCGACTCTCTCTTCACCAATGCCGAAGAGCGAATACGCAGATGGGAGAAGGCGTACCGCGCTTCATATTCAGCGACAAGGGACGCATCCGGCAGGTGCTCTTTAAAGGTTTTACAGCGATTCATGATTTCCCCATGATGCGCGGAGTTCTCATGATCAACAAAAATAGGTCATCATCAATCTCGTCGGTAGTGCGTTTTCACGCGTACGGTTTCATTTGATTTCCGTATCGCGCATTTCATTTTAGCTCATCATCTAGCTATAGCTTTCTTTCTGCTATGTGAACGACAATCGAACCCGCGGCCGGCGTCCTCTAACTGCTCCGTGCCCGTCAGACTCGGCGAAGTTCTCCACAGACGGGCGCATCATCGTCGAGCTCGAGGCCGAAGGCTGCCCCGGTCCGCGCCATGTCGCTGGCGCGTCTTGCTTCCCTTCGCTGTTCCCTCAATTCTATGGAGCGGCAGGGCCCGACGGCAAGCGCCTCTTCCGCATCATGGTCACGGGCGCGCCCCCTAGGCCTGCGCCGCCGCCTTGTCTGTCGTTCCCTCTGAACGCCCGCGGCAGACACGGGGTGCGGGATCCCGGAGGCGAGCCAGGCGAAGCTCTTCCGCTTCTTCACGCAGCTCGACTCCTCCAAGAGCCGCCGCCACCAGGGTCCGCTTCAGCGGCTGCCGCCCGCGGCTCATGATCAGATCAACGCCAACGGCGCGCCGGCAGGGACGGGCCTCGGGCTCTTCATCTCGAAGCACATCGCCCTCACGCTCGAGGGCAGCATCGACTTCGTCTCGACCGTCGGCTCGGGGTGCGTTCTGATAGCGGACCGGAGCCCCCGCGCGCGGCCCGCCTCTCAGGCGCGCACACAGGTCCACCTTCGCGTTCACGTTCAGGGCCTCCGTGGTGCCCCAGGGCGACCGCGCCCTCCCCACGCTGCAGGCCCTCTGCCCCCCGAAGGTGCGCGAGCCACGGAAAGCGAATTTATGCATTCGCTGAAGTCGGGTCCGTTGCGTGCGCAGGAAGATCCGCTCCTGAAGGGAAAGACGCTGGTCGTCGGCGTGGACGATCTGGCGTGGGAGGGGACCATTGCAGTTGACGCCGCCTCATGGGGCGTCCACGTCTGCCTGGTGCCTGCCTTTCTCTTTTGCCTGCTGCTTTTCGTGCATGTCATAGTCGCGCCGGCAGGAGCGGACGGTGGAGGGGACGCTGGGGGCGGTGCGGCGGGAGGCGGCGGAGGGGCGGGGCGCGCAGCTCGCGGGGGCCGTCTTCTTCATGCCCTCCCTCGTCCCCCCCGCCGAGCTCCCCGCCGTGGCCCGCCCCGCCGCTGCGACGAGCCGCGCGCACTGTCGCCGCCGCTGACGCCCGGGCGCAGGTGGATGGGCTGCTGGAGGAGCTGCGGTGGGCGCAGGGCGCCGCGGAGCGCGCCCCGCCGCCCCTCATCCTCCTCCGCATCTCTGTTCCAATCGCTAAACGTGCGAATCGCTGTTTCTGGTTTCGATTACGTCAACCTTCGTCGATATCGATGCCGCAGAGCTCGTGCGGGAGAATGTCATATCGCTCAGGCTTCCGCTGACCGAACGGATGCTCCACAAGGGCCTCACTGACAGCATTCGGTAAGCACGTCGCACATATTTTATGATTTAGATTTTCTATTGAAGTATCTACGCTTTTTACTGTACGTGTGCACTGTTGACAAGTACTTTCGCGCCTCAGGGCGCGGCAGGAGGAGCCCCCCGCTGTGCCGGTCCAGCCGCCGCAGCCGACACAGCTGGACCCGATCCGCGGCCGCGACATCATCGCCACTGTCTCTCCTGAAGTGCGTTCAAGTGCCCCGCTTCGAATTCGCTTTGAACGTTGTTTAATATCGGGTCACTAACTGAGATGTCTCACTGTTTGTTCGCATCTTCAGCTTGGATATCGGATGGATCCCGGGTCGTTGCCCGTGGCCGCCCCGCGCCCCGAGCCCCCGGCCGAGGGCGGCCCCAAGCGGCCGATCCGCATCCTCTTCTCCGAGGACACGCCGGTGCCGCCGCCCCTCTTCTGCCCCTCGCTCAGCCAGCCGACGCGCTTGGGGCCCACCCCCGCGCAGACGAACGCGAAGATCGTGACGGTGCTGCTGCGGAAGCTCGGCTACAGCGACGTGGAGCACGCGGAGGACGGCGCGCGGGCGCTGCAGGCGGCCAAGGCGGCCGCCGCGGCCGGCCGCCCCTTCGACGTCCTCCTCTCGGACATCATGAGTGCGCTGCCTGCGCCCCGGCCCCGGGAGGCGCCCGACGGGGGGCGGCAGTGCCGGAGATGGACGGGCTGGAGTCGCTGCGGCGGATGCGGGCGGAGCTGCCGGCGGGCCGCGTGCCGTACGCGGTGGCCCTCTCCGCCAACGTGGGCGCCCACGACCGGCAGGAGTGCGCCGAGGCCGGCTACGACGCCTTCCTCGCCGTCCGCCCCGCCCTCGCCCTTGAGAAACCCGCGGCGCTTGAGACGCCCGCGGCGCGCGCAGAAGCCCGTGCGGACGAAGGAGCTGAGCGAGGCGCTGAAGGCCGCCGAGGAGGCCGTCGCCGCCCGCCGCGCCGCCGGCCGCCCCGCCGGCGGGGCAGAGTCGGGGAGCGCGGGGCTTCGGTTGGAAGAGTCCGTGGAACCTTCGGCCGCGGCTGCGCTGCCAATACCTACGCGGGGTAGCTTCTCGGACCCCGAAAGCTGCTGGGGTGGTCGAGAGGTCTAGTACAAACTCATCTGTATCCGCAACAGTTTCACATCGCTTTCGCCGATAGCAATATATATTTTGTCAGCTCGCTTGTCAGCCTCTCATTCAATGATTCGTATTTGCGCATTCGCTGTAATTGTATATATAAGTAACAACACGTGATCTCGGATTGCGCATGCGTCCGTTTTTGTTTTCGCGTTGTCATTCATCGCGATTGCGACCGCGGCTGTCATTCTGACTTGAACAACGTTAACCGGCGCCGGCTGCCCGCGCAGCGTCCGAAAATTTCAAACAGCACAATGTGACATATGCACACTGCGGGTGCTGTCCAAAAAGAGAGACATAATTAATACACCTTGCGAGAAGCAAGTCAAAGCAAAGAAACTAAGCTGAAGGGAGACCGAAATTCGAAACGCATCACCTTTAGGCTATAGCTGCAAGCGAATCGAAATGGGTTCGAATTCGCTCAAGTGTTGTTGCTTGCAGCGAATTCGAATGCACGAATTGGAATATTTACAAATGAGAGATTGTCAAGCGATCGCAAGCTGATTGCGATCGGCGAGATCGATGTGAAACTGTTGCGAAGATATATGAGTCTTCACTAGACCTCTCGACCACCCCAGCGGCTTTCGGAGTCCGGGCAGCTACCCGGCGTAGGGATTGGCAGCGCAGCCGCGGCCGAAGGTTCCACGGACTCTTCCAGCCGCATTTCCGTGCTCCCCGACTCTGCCCCGCCGGCGGGGCAGCCAGCCTCCCGGCGGGCGGTGACGGCCTCCTCGGCGGCCTTCAGCGCCTCGCTCAGCTCCTTCGTCCGCACGGGCTTCTGCGCGCGCCGCGGGCGTCTCAAGCGCCGCGGGCTTCTCAAGGGCGAGGGCGGGGCGGACGGCGAGGAAGGCGTCGTAGCCGGCCTCGGCGCACTCCTGCCGGTCGTGGGCGCCCACGTTGGCGGAGAGGGCCACCGCGTACGGCACGCGGCCCGCCGGCAGCTCCGCCCGCATCCGCCGCAGCGACTCCAGCCCGTCCATCTCCGGCACTGCGCATGCCGCCCCCCGTCGGGCGCCTCCCGGGGCCGGGGCGCCGGCCGCGCACTCATGATGTCCGAGAGGAGGACGTCGAAGGGGCGGCCGGCCGCGGCGGCCGCCTTGGCCGCCTGCAGCGCCCGCGCGCCGTCCTCCGCGTGCTCCACGTCGCTGTAGCCGAGCTTCCGCAGCAGCACCGTCACGATCTTCGCGTTCGTCTGCGCGCGCGCGGGGGCCCCAAGCGCGTCGGCTGGCTGAGCGAGGGGCAGAAGAGGGGCGGCGGCACCGGCGTGTCCTCGGAGAAAAGGATGCGGATCGGCCGCTTGGGGCCGCCCTCGGCCGGGGGCTCGGGGCACGGGGCGGCCGCGGGCTCCGAAGCGGGGTCCAGCCGATGCTCCAGCTGCGAAGGAGGGGATCAACCCCGAACAAAGCATATTTTGCGAGCTTCGGTAGGTTCGAAATAGATCGAAATACGCGCTTCAGGGGAGATGACTGCGAATATATCGTCGCTGCGAGCCGCAATAGAAAGGAGAGGCGTCAAACTTCGTCTTCCGGCTACTTCCGTCCGCGTGCTGCGCAAGAACCCCCTTCAGCGCCAATCTAAAAACCAACTACGGACCAACGAAATTGAGGACCGAAAGCCGTCCGTGAGTGCCTTGTAGAGCATCCGCTCGGAGACGGGGAGGCGAAGCGAGATGACGCTGTCACGGAGGAGCGCTGCGCGACGGCTTTTGAGCAGATCACAACGCGTCCGACGCGTGTATAGGAAACTGTAAAGCGCTGTATAGAGCGGAAACTAGCGCAGTCGCTTTAGAGCTCTCAGTTTGTGATGGGTTTCAAGCTCTAGATTTGGTCAATACATCAAAATGCAGACCCTTCTCTATTCGAACGCATATGCGGAGGAGGATGAGGGGCGGCGGGGCGCGCTCCGCGGCGCCCTGCGCCCGCCGCAGCTCCTCCAGCAGCCCATCCACCTGCGCCCGGGCGTCAGCGACGGCGACAGTGCGCGGGGATCGTCGCAGCGGCGGGGCGGGCCACGGCGGGGAGCTCGGCGGGGGGGACGAGGGAGGGCATGAAGAAGACGGCCCCCGCGAGCTGCGCGCCCCGCCCCTCCGCCGCCTCCCGCCGCACCGCCCCCAGCGTCCCCTCCACCGTCCGCTCCTGCCAGAGCGACCATGAATGCACGAAAAGCAGCGGGCAAAAGAGAACGGCAGGCACCAGGCAGACGTGGACGCCCCACGAGGCGGCGTCAACGCCTATCGTTCCGCCCCAAGTCAGGTCGTCAACGCCCAAAATCAGCGTCTTTCCCTTGAGCAGCGGATCCTCCTGCGCACGCAATGGACCGGGCTTCAGCGAATGCTTTAATTCGCTTTCCGTGGCTCGTGCACCTTCGGGGGGCAGAGGGCCTGGAGCGTGGGGAGGGCGCGGTCGCCCTGGGGCACCACCGAGGCCCGGAACGTGAACGCGAAGGTGGACCTGTGTGCGCGCCTGAGAGGCGGGCCGCGCGCGGGGGCTCCGGTCCGCTATCAGAACGCACCCCGAGCCGACGGTCGAGACGAAGTCGATGCTGCCCTCGAGCGCGAGGGCGATGTGCTTCGAGATGAAGAGCCCGAGGCCCGTCCCTGCCGGCGCGCCGTTGGCGTTGATCTGATCATGAGCCGCGGGCGGCAGCCGCTGAAGCGGACCCTGGTGGCGGCGGCTCTTGGAGGAGTCGAGCTGCGTGAAGAAGCGGAAGAGCTTCGCCTGGCTCGCCTCCGGGATCCCGCACCCCGTGTCTGCCGCGGGCGGTCAGAGGGAACAACAGATTCAGACAAGTTGCGCGGCGGCGCAGGGGGTCGCGCCCGTGACCATGATGCGGAAGAGGCGCTTGCCGTCGGGCCCTGCAGCCCCTTTCATGTGACAAAGACGAGAAGCAAGAACGAGAATTATACTTAGAAGCGCGAGCGGCCGAAGCGAGAACGAGAAATATAATTAGAAGCGCGAGCGGCCGGGCGCGCGCGGACCGGGGCAGCCTTCGGCCTCGAGCTCGACGATGATGCGCCCGTCCGCGGAGAACTTCGCCGAGTCTGACGCGAACGGAGGAGCAGTAAGCGGATGCACATGCCCAGTCCAAGTGTTGGACATCAACTCCAAAGTTTTAACAATACAACGCAGAGACGTGCAAGCGTAAAACCGCACTGCCAACGAGATTGATGATGACCTATGCCGGCGTGATCGTGAGACCCTAGATCTGAGCTTGCTGGTCAAAATTCCGAAAATTAACTGCACCTGCCGGATGCGTCCCTTGTCGCTGAATATGAAGCGCGGTACGCCTTCTCCCATCTGCGCTCGTTGGCGTTGGCGAAAATAGAGCTGCACTGCACACGACGGACCCGGAGCTGGAGCGCTATGTTCTTCTGCGCGGCCACCTGAGAGCATACGTCAAAAATGCCCAAGAGCGACGGGCAAGGGAGCTCGTGGTTTGCTCGCCGGCCACATCATGTCCATGACCTACGCCGAGCCATCAGAGCATCAATTGCAAAGCTGAAAATTTAGAAGCGCAGCAGTCACCTCCTCGGCTGCGGAGCGCAGGTCCATGGGGTCGGCGGCGACGCGGAGCGACCCGCCGCGCTCGAGGATGCTCGCGTCGAGGACCTCGCCAACCAGGTCCACCAGCCTGCGCGGCAACGGTGGCCCGGCGGTGCGAATTCAAAGCCGAACAGACGAGATCTAGGTCTGATTCCGAGTGCTGAGGCGCACGCTTGGGCCGAGGAACGGATGACGGAGAGGTACTCGCGCTGTTCTACAGTTTGGCTCATATCCAGCAGCAGATCCGTAATGCCGAGGACCTGGCGAGTGGGCGACGAGCGGAATATATTCACGCGAACTAATACTGTGCCCGTAAAAGCTCGCTCACCGCTTGCATTGGCGTCCGCATTTCATGTGCTGACGGGCCATTCATCAGCAAGCATTCCGCTCGCGAATTATATATGATCGCAGCAGTGCAAGCGGAGCGCACTGATGACGGAGAGGAAGTCGCTCTTGGCGCGCGCCGCCTGCTGCGCCTGCGCCACCAGCGACGCCTGCGCCAGCGCGATGCCCACCGCCTGCGAAACATACTAGTGGCCCGGCCGCGTTTTGGCGCGCCGGGGGTGCAAGGGGGGAATCTGGATCTAATGAAAGAGTAGTAGTGGATTGAACATGCACGGGGCAGATATAGATCGACCCCGGCCCAGCGCGCGCGGCAGGTTGAAGTAGACAGAGATTATATATGATTGTAAAGAGTAGGAAAGGGCTGTTATGCAGAGGCTGCGATCTAACCGAATAAAGAAAAGACTGAATGAACGGCCAGATTAAGCGCACTGTATATGAAAGATTGTTCTGGAGCGAAAAAACGCTGCGCATCATTTGTGTGCGCGCGGCCTACCGCTAACCCTGAACAGCTGGCTAAAAGATGATGGTGCTGTCTGCAGAGGGCTCGCCGTAAACATAGGCGATCCAGGCCTTCTGCAGGGGGTCGGGGCGGAAGTCGACCATGGGGGTGAGCGGCAGCCAGCGGCGCCGGTCATGAAGAGGGCCGTCTTGCGAGAGCATGGTGAGGCGGCCCGCCGCCTCGAGCGCCCGCAGAGCCACGCGGCTGTCGCGCTGCCCGCTCCCGGCCTCAAGTTGCCTCAAGTTGACGACGACCCTGCAAGCCGCTTTATGAGAATCGTTGTGTAAACACAGCGTGCATGCATGCAACCGACGTTTACGTTGTTTGGGACGCCGCACCCGTAATCCGCTTTGATGACTGCGGATGTGCCGGTAGAGATGTTCGCGCCTACAGAAATGATTGCGCGCCGCGGCTGGGCAAAGCAGGCAGAGCCCGCCGTTGCAAGCCCCAGTGCTGCAACACTGTAACTGTATGTTCTCGCCTTCAACGATGCCTTCAGGCAGCTCTGCAGCAACTTTGCGCCCTCGTCGCATGTTAACTTTCTCTTGTTGGCTGCTGAGGCGCTTTCTCTTGCTTAAGCTCAGTGCCGAAGCTCAGTTCACGCCCGGATTCTCGTGCACGCAATGATCTCGCTTACTCACTGTTCACGCGCTGCAGCTGCACATGCGCCGCTCTTTGTTATTCGCAACTCGAATGCTCGCGATCGGTTTGCCGCTGGTGCGCTCGCAAGAGCTGGTCAGCTCGCAAGACCGCCCGGCGCGAAGGAACAGCGGCCGGGGCGCCAACGAGGTCGGCGCAGCGATACGGCTGCGACCAGAGGCTGGACCGCGAGGAAAAGCTACGCGGTACGGGCCAATGCGGCCCACGGGCTGCGCGTGCTTCGGTGCACGTGCTGCGGTTCAAGCTTGATGCAGTCAAAAGTAGATCAGGCGGCACGGGTACCGTGCGGCGTACGCGGCGCACTGCGAGGAAGTGGAAATCCAGAGGAGATCGAGCAAGACAGCTAGGGATAATTTTTAAGAAATTCCGTGCGGCGTACGCGGCGCAGTGCGAGAAAGTGGAAATCTAGAGGAGATCGAGCAAGACAGCTAGGGAGAAGTGGTTCCATGCAGAACCGCGCAACGAAGAGCAAGGCGTAAGCAACGCACTGCGAGGAAGCCGAAATCTACAGGAGACAGCTAGCTATAGGGAGAACTGGTTCCATGCAGAAGGGATAATTTTTAAGAAATTCCGTGCGGCGTACGCGGCGCAGTGCGAGAAAGTGGAAATCTAGAGGAGATCGAGCAAGACAGCTAAGGAGAAGTGGTTCCATGCAGAACCGCGCAACGAAGAGCAAGGCGTAAGCAACGCACTGCGAGGAAGCCGAAATCTACAGGAGACAGCTAGCTATAGGGAGAACTGGTTCCATGCAGAACCGCGGAAGGAATTCGAAGACCGGAATGAGAGAGAAGTTGCTTTCCAGGCTTCAGGTCAAGGAAAACTGGTCTTCGCTAGAACCGCGGAAGGAATTCGAAGATCGGAATGTGAGAGAAGTTGGTTTCCAGGCTTCAAGTCAAGGAAAACTGGTCTTCGCCCTCGAAAACCTTTTTTTGCATGGACGGCCGCAGCGACAAACACGTGTCGCTGCAAGCGAATTTCCACCCATTTTTTTCCCGCGTTGCAAACTGGACCTCGAAAACGGCCTCATAGAAGAATTTTGGCTGAAGCGAGGGAACGGGAAGCAAGGGGGGGAAGACCTTCGGTCTTCTTTTCCCCCCTTGCAAAAACCGCGCGCGTTCGCTAGCACATGGGCTTTTATTTGTTGAGATCGCAATATTAATTATAAATACAATCACCTCGCAGACGTCCTCGAAGAGGGCAAGGTCAGCAGAGCTCAATGTTCGGTTCGGCTCGTTCCAGTTCATCTTCAGGATGTTGATGTGTATAATGCACGAATCCAAATCGAATTGAATCATGAAAAGGCTTGCTATTCGCGTGCATTGCGAGAGGGCGCACCGCCACAACGCCGTTGACGTGGCCGGCGGAAGTTGTGGCGCGCGCCACGCATGTGCGGCAGCCCGATTCCCGAAGCAGCTCCACAGTGGCCGCATCCGCGAGCCCGTCTGGGCCCGGCGTCTCCCCTGCCCACTCCTGTGCTTGCAGCACGTCGGCTGCCTGGATCGTTCGGAGCCCCTTCGTTTCAACGACAGCCTGCGGAAGAGCATGCTTCAGCAAAAATCTAAATTATGTAAAAATACTGAGACTGTATTTAAGAGAGTCAACTCAACCTCAATACTGCGAGCGGCCGCGGACCTCAATACGGCGCTGCAGGGTTGCAGAAGAAATCATGCGGCCCCCTTCAATGGCGAAGATAGAGTAGCCGTGAGCCTCCGCAGGCTTGGCACACAAGTACACGGCTTCTGTAATTCGAAAGAGCTGAGCGGGGTGCTTGGATTGTGCAGTTGCATACGGAGGAGCTGTCTCCCACTCCCCCCGATAGATGTGCACATCCAACGCGCCGAGAGCGTCACGCAACGAGCGAGACGCGGTCTCCATCACTCTGCAGAACAGTCCGCGCGAAAAGTGATCATGATGGATCGGTTTGCTCTGCGCATGCGCACTTGCGGGGATCCAGCGTGTCCCGTATTTGGCTCGTGATGCTGCGGAGCAGCTGTGCACGAGCGAGCTGCGCGGTCGGTTTGCGTACATGTCAGTCGCGAGGTTTGCCCATGATCATAGAAATGAGGGGTAGCTATATAGGCGCGCCTGCTGCTCTCGGCTGCGGATCTCAGCCTCGAGAGCCTTGCCATCGCATTGCGTGGACGAACAGCAATATCGATATGATAAGGCGAATGACGCTTCGATAACGAGAGCTTACCTTCATCATCAACCGTTCCTGTCCAGTGGTATATCATATATAAATTGCAAATTTCTCGCAGACGGACACGCGTACAGCTCGTAATCGCACCTGGTCGAGGAGGCGGCCAATGCGATCGTCTGCACCAGCTGCCGAAATCTTGAAGCTATTGAAATTATCAATTTTTTGCGACGCATGCAGGGGCCGAATTTTAAAGGCACACTCGTACGGGTGCAGGCGAGAAGGGACCGCCGCCTCAAGCCCCAGAGTCACACCCACTGGCCGGGGTCACTGCCCGAAAAGAACAAGTCGAAGAAGATTGATATATGCACCGCAGTCTCCAGTGGCGGTTAGGGCGTTGCGCTCTTCTTTGGAGAGTACGCGCCCCGTCTGCGCGTAGTGCACCGCAGCCAGCGCCCACAGCTGGTGCGCGCGGCTCGCAGCTCAGTAACGATATCGAGGGTTGTACGTATTCTCATCGATCTATTCTGGGAGGGGCGCACCGAGCCGAGCGCGACGCACGGGTAGAACGCACACGAGCCGGCCTGGAGACCCTGCACGATCTCCTGCACGCGCGCCTGGGAGCAACCGCGCGAGAGCAGCGCGGCGCCGACGTCCGCCACGACGCGGGCCTCCGCGGGTCGCGTCTCGTGCTCCAGCGCCATGTCCACGAGCTCCTGCGCGTACAGGAGCCCCTCCCTGCGACACGAGAGTGAGCGAGCGGCGGCAATGGCCGCATCTCGCATTTGATCGCACCCGCGCTCGTGTCCGGGGCTCCCTTGAGAATCCGAAAGCTTTCTCTCGCTGAGATGAACGACGAAGGCACGGTTTGCATGCAGGAGATCGCGGAGAACGGCGGCCACGTCGGCGAGCTTGCACCTGCGATTTGAAACTCGTCACGCCGCGCGCCCGAAGCGCACGCAGGAGAGCTCTGAAGAGAGCAAAAGCGAGCGCGCACCGCTGCGTGGGGCCGATGCCGCTTTCCGATCGCTCGCTCGAGCTCCCCGCTCTGCCGCAGCATCCGGGACCGCCGAGGCCGAGAACGCTCGCGGAGCGCTGCAGGGCCTCGCGCGCGAGTGCCTCGTCGCAAATGCGCATCGTGGGGCGCGGCGGGGCTCGAGATGCAAGTCTTTCTCTTCGCGGCGGTACACGTACCCGTCTGCGTCGCTCAAGTTCGCGGCTTAACTTCGCGGCTCAAGTAGCAGCTCAACCCAGTAACGCGATATACGATTGCGAGGCGAGCTCGCGTGAGGACCGACAGCGAGGCGCCGACAGCTCGAGGAGCGTCGACCTGCGGGGCGGCCAGCGTGGGCTTCGAATCCGGCCCTGGCCCTGTAAGCTTACGGCTCGAGCTTTCGCAACGTGAACTCGAGGACTGAACTCGAGAAGAAGAGCTAGAAATTTTGAAACTATAGCAGCAGCTACAAGAAAAGGGACATCTAGAAAGAGAGAAATTTTTAGAGCGAACTCGAGAGAGACGATCGCGAAGCTTAAGGAATTCGAAGATAAGAACAAGCAGGGGGGCAAGCCCCCCGCACCCCCCCATTAACTGATGATCGATATCATGACCGTCGGACATAGCTATAGCGATCGCACGCGAATTCGAAAGAAACTTACACGCAGAAATGAATTTTTTCGCGATCTGGAATTCGAAGCATGTATACGTAGATCTAGATCTGCAGCTGAACTTCAATCCAATCGAGAAACGCGCAGCGTTGACGTCAGCGCCATACCGTAGTACGCGTCGCGTCGGCCGCGCCGACCTCGATCTAGACTCTCAGATCTTGAGCTTCGGAAGCGGAGCTATAAGATCTAGCGATAGATCGGAACTGTTACAATTAGCTAATATATATTTCGAATCTTGCGCATGCAGTTTGCCAGAACGACGGACGTTTTCAGGACAAAAGAATTCGAATATTCTTCGCGGCCGCCGGGCACTTCAAATCAGGATCACTGCTTTCGCGATCGCAATCGCTGCGTTGACTTCGAATTCACCTGCTGATGCGCCGCAGTGCTCCGTCTGCACAAGCATGCGCAGCAGCGCTAGCTACATGCGCAGCAGCACTAGTATGTACGCGGTTGCTAATATAAGCGCAACTGCAGCAACGACAGCTGCTGCTGCTGCTCATGAATCATGATCAGCGGGCCTGCAGCTAGACGTCGACTGCAGTGTGTTTCGGTTACTTTCCGACGAAGTTTCCGTTACTTTTCGCTATCCGCCACTTAAAGCTGTCCGTCACTTTCCGGAAACGTCCGTTATAATTATCCCGGGTCCGCCACTTTCCGTTACTTCCGTTATCTGCCACTTTCCATGCACGCCACTGGCCAGCTTAAACTGCTGGGAAAAACTCGACTCACGCGACAGTCGCGCGGCTCGCGCCACGCCGTGACGTCGACGGCGCTGCGTGGGCGGCGTGGCGGCGGCCACGGCCAGCGCGCGCCGCAGCGCGCCGCTGCGCGCGCGGCGCTACCGGTACCGTAGAACACATAAATACCGCGCCCACTTAATTACCGCGATACCAAATTACCGCGCCGAGAATTTGTTAAAACGCGGTAATTTGGTCCCGCGGTAAGCTTACGGCTCGAGCTTTCGCAACGTGAACTCGAGGACTGAACTCGAGAAGAAGAGCTAGAAATTTTGAAACTATAGCAGCAGCTACAAGAAAAGGGACATCTAGAAAGAGAGAAATTTTTAGAGCGAACTCGAGAGAGACGATCGCGAAGCTTAAGGAATTCGAAGATAAGAACAAGCAGGGGGGCAAGCCCCCCCGCACCCCCCCATTAGCTGATGATCGATATCATGACCGTCGGACATAGCTATAGCGATCGCACGCGAATTCGAAAGAAACTTACACGCAGAAATGAATTTTTTCGCGATCTGGAATTCGAAGCATGTATACGTAGATCTAGATCTGCAGCTGAACTTCAATCCAATCGAGAAACGCGCAGCGTTGACGTCAGCGCCATACGCGTCGCGTCGGCCGCGCCGACCTCGATCTAGACTCTCAGATCTTGAGCTTCGGAAGCGGAGCTATAAGATCTAGCGATAGATCGGAACTGTTACAATTAGCTAATATATATTTCGAATCTTGCGCATGCAGTTTGCCAGAACGACGGACGTTTTCAGGACAAAAGAATTCGAATATTCTTCGCGGCCGCCGGGCACTTCAAATCAGGATCACTGCTTTCGCGATCGCAATCGCTGCGTTGACTTCGAATTCACCTGCTGATGCGCCGCAGTGCTCCGTCTGCACAAGCATGCGCAGCAGCGCTAGCTACATGCGCAGCAGCACTAGTATGTACGCGGTTGCTAATATAAGCGCAACTGCAGCAACGACAGCTGCTGCTGCTGCTCATGAATCATGATCAGCGGGCCTGCAGCTAGACGTCGACTGCAGTGTGTTTCGGTTACTTTCCGACGAAGTTTCCGTTACTTTTCGCTATCCGCCACTTAAGCTGTCCGTTACTTTCCGGAAACGTCCGTTATAATTATCCCGGGTCCGCCACTTTCCGTTACTTCCGTTATCTGCCACTTTCCATGCACGCCACTGGCCAGCTTAAACTGCTGGGAAAAACTCGACTCACGCGACAGTCGCGCGGCTCGCGCCACGCCGTGACGTCGACGGCGCTGCGTGGGCGGCGTGGCGGCGGCCACGGCCAGCGCGCGCCGCAGCGCGCCGCTGCGCGCGCGGCGCTACCGGTACCGGTACCCGCGGTGACACACTGTGACACGTCAACCTGAGTGAAGGAAAATCCGGTACGTCCGATCGGATCGAACTGGTAGTATACGTAGTAGTCTGGTACTGGCGAAGGCCGAGGGGTACCGGATCGTCGATCGAATCGATTCGATTTTAATTTGTTTTTATAGAAGTTGCCCGACAGCTCACTGAAAGAGTCCTAGTCAAAGTCGACGTCGCGGCCCGGGGGCCGGGGCCCGGGCTCGCGATTGCGACGTCGCGATCGGCGACGTATCAATGCGACGTCCACTTTTGCAAAAAAAAAGCGATCGGCTCAATCATTTGAATTTGCGAGCACGTGCACGTACCGTAGTACTACGATCGCGTCCGCACTGACTCCGCAGTTGACTCCGCAGTGTCCGCACGCATTTGGCGTGCACAGTGCGGCGCACTACGACTGCGAATCCATGTGGCATGCATTAAATTTCTTGAAAACCCAAACTGGAACCGGTTTTCGATCGATCGATTTCTAGAGACTGTGGCCGGTAATTCACCCAAAAAAAAGATCGATTTCGATCCGCGCGCGGCTGGGCAAAATTAAAATTGCGGTTTTTAATTAAATTAACGTGCTGACATTTTGAGTTTAGTTTCACTTGGGGTAATGTGTCTGGCGTTATCGCAGCAGATTTTCGAGAATAAGCGCGGCACCTAACTGTAAATCTGAATTCCGAAGTCAAAATTTAATTTGTGATTCTGATGTAATTTACGTTATGCCACACTGTGTTCTCAGTTTTCTGACCTAAATCAAACTACCGAGGATTTTTGGCTCGGCCGTCCCGTGAAGACTGAGTTTTTTTACGGGTGTCCGCATGCGTCATAAGTAATAAGTTATAACTTAGTATTCGAAGCAGACGCTCGAGGTGGCAACAGCAGACGGAGGTATAGGTGCAAGATCGAGGCACCGGCGCAAGACGGAAAAAGAAACAACAACTGTAAGATTAATTAGACGTTGCGATCGACGTCGACGATACAAGAGCAGTGGAGCCGGACTCTGGAAGGGAAGAATTAAAGTAACACGTACAGGCGGTCAAAGCGAACAACCCGCTGCATACGGCTGCAAACAGACCAACGAGGCGGGGAGTTTCAATGCAAAAGACGGCGTCCTGGTGAACCATATGCACCGCTTGCACACTTCTAAACTATACCTGCGAAAAATAGTACAAGGAGCCGGTCCCAAATAACGTTGCGAAATCGCTCGCAAACAATCTAAAGCCGTCTCTATTATTCCTCTCGACCGCTCTGGCTGCCTAAGGGGTCCTGGCTGCTGGCCGACAGCGACGCAGGGGTCGGCAGTGCAGCCGCTGCCGATGGCTTCGCAGATTCCTCCCGCGGCGAGTCCAAGCGCATTCCCGCGCTCCCCAACTCTAGATCGGCCCCGCCGGCGGGGCGGCCGGCCGCGCGGCGGGTGGCGACGGCCTCCTCGGCGGCCTTCAGCGCCTCGCTCAGCTCCTTCGTCCGCACGGGCTTCTGCGCGCGCCGCGGGCGTCTCAAGCGCCGCGGGCTTCTCAAGGGCGAGGGCGGGGCGGACGGCGAGGAAGGCGTCGTAGCCGGCCTCGGCGCACTCCTGGCGGTCGTGGGCGCCCACGTTGGCGGAGAGGGCCACCGCGTACGGCACGCGGCCCGCCGGCAGCTCCGCCCGCATCCGCCGCAGCGACTCCAGCCCGTCCATCTCCGGCACTGCCGCCCCCCGTCGGGCGCCTCCCGGGGCCGCGGCGCCGGCTGCGCACTCATGATGTCCGAGAGGAGGACGTCGAAGGGGCGGCCGGCCGCCGCCGCCGCCTTGGCCGCCTGCAGCGCCCGCGCGCCGTCCTCCGCGTGCTCCACGTCGCTGTAGCCGAGCTTCCGCAGCAGCATCGTCACGATCTTCGCGTTCGTCTGCGCGGGGGTGGGCCCCGAGCGCGTTGGCTGGGCGCAAGCGGGTGATTTGGATAAGAAAAGCGACGGCACCGGCGTGTCCTCGGAGAAGAGGATGCGGATCGGCCGCTTGGGGCCGCCCTCGGCCGGGGGCTCGGGGCGCGGGGCGGCCGCGGGGTCAGACCCATGTTCAAGCTGCGCATGCGAAGTCAAAGAGGAAAAGTTAACATCGTTTGGATAGCTTCGGTAGAAACGAGAAGCGAAAAATATCACGAGATTGAAAAACGCACTTCAGGGGCGGTGGCTGCGAAGAGGTTGTTGCTGCGAGTTGCGATGGAATACGGCGGTGTCGAACTTCGCTGCGGCGGCTGCGCCTGCCCAGTGCCGGCTTCTTCCGTCCGCGCCCTGCGCAAGGCGCCCCTTCAGCGCCAACGTAAACACCAAACGCGGGCCAACGAAATTGCGGACCGAACGCCGTCCGTGAGTGTCTTGTAGAGCATCCGTTCGGATACGGAGAGCCGAAGCGAGATAACGTTGTCGAGAATGAGCGCTGCGCGACGGCTTTTGAGCGGATACAACGCGTCCGACGAATGTGTAGGAAAGGATAAAGCGCCTCATAGAGCGGAAACTAATGCAGTCGCTCTAGAGCTCTCAGTTTGTTACGAGTTTCAAATTCTAGGTCACCCGGTCTGGGCAATACATCGAAATGAGGAGACCCTTCTCTATGCGGACGCCAATACGGAGGAGGATGAGGGGCGGCGGGGCGCGCTCCGCGGCGCCCTGCGCCCGCCGCAGCTCCTCCAGCAGCCGCTCCACCTGCGCCCGGGCGTCAGCGGCGGCGACATGTACAGTGCGCGGGGCTCGTCGCAGCGGCGGGGCGGGCCACAGCGGGGAGCTCGGCGGGGGGGACGAGGGAGGGCATGAAGAAGACGGCCCCCGCGAGCTGCGCGCCCCGCCCCTCCGCCGCCTCCCGCCGCACCGCCCCCAGCGTCCCCTCCACCGTCCGCTCCTGCCAGAGCGACCATGACGTTGGCATGCACGAAAAGCAGCGGGCAAAAGAGAAAGGCAGGCACCAGGCAGACGCGGACGCCCCACGAGGCGGCGTCGACTGCAATGGTCCCCTCCCACGCGAGATCGTCCACGCCGACAATCAGAGTCTTCCCCTTGATCAGCGGATCCTCCTGCGTGGGCCGAAACCCCGCCCTCATGATCAGCGACGACTCTCTGTAGCCGGCTGCGGCTCGCGAGCGGGTGTGAGGCGCGTGCCTTCGGGGGGCAGAGGTCCTGCAGCGCGGGGAGGGCGCGGTCGCCCTGGGGCACCACGGAGGCCCGGAACGTGAACGCGAAGGTGGACCTGAACAGCGAGACTGTGTGAGCCCGGCCGGTGGCAAGGACGCGGCTGCTGCAGCCATCAGAACGCACCCCGAGCCGACGGTCGAGACGAAGTCGATGCTGCCCTCGAGCGCGAGGGCGATGTGCAGCGAGATGAAGAGCCCGAGGCCCGTCCCTGCCGGCGCGCAGTTGGCATTGATCTGATCATGAGCCGCGGGCGGCGGCCGCTGAAGCGGACCCTGGTGGCGGCGGCTCTTGGAGGAGTCGAGCTGCGTGAAGAAGCGGAAGAGCTTCGCCTGGCTCCCCTCCGGGATCCCGCACCCCGTGTCTGCCGCGGGCGGTCAGAGGGAACGATAGGCAAGGCGGCGGCGCGGGCCTAGGGGGCGCGCCCGTGACCATGATGCGGAAGAGGTACTTGCCGTCGGGCCCTGCCGCTCCATAGAATTGAGGGAACAGCAAAGGGAAGCAAGACGCGGCAGCGACATGGCGCGGACCGGGGCAGCCTTCGGCCTCAAGTTCGACGATGATGCGCCCATCCGTGGAGAACTTCGCCGAGTCTGACGGGGCCGGGAGGAGTCAGATCAAGATGTCCATGCCATGTGCACCAACAGTGATATGTGCGTGACGGGACGTCGACGTGAGCGCTAGCGTGTAACACGCAAATTAACCTAATGAATAACGCACTGCCAACGAGATTGATGATGACCTATTTTTGCGATGATCGCGCGCCATGAGTAATAATAAATATGAATCCTGGTTCAAAGTTCACGTTGCACCTGCCGAATGCGGCCCTTGTCGCTGAAGATGAAGCGCGGTACGCCTGCGCCCATCTGCACTCGTCGCCGTCGGGCAAGTTTTAAGAACGATTCGAGGCGTGACGCAGACAGACGCACCCGGAGCTGCAGGGCTATGTTCTTCTGCGCTGCCACCTGAAAACCACAGCAAACCCAATATTAGCGATACATAAAGCGCCGGAAGCGGGGCTTTCGCACCGGCCACATCATGTCCATTACCTGAATGGTGGGCTCGTCAGATTGCCGGAAATGCGAGAGAGCAATAGGCACCTCCTCGGCCGCGGAGCGCAGGTCCATTGGAACTGCACTGACGCGGAGCGACCCGCCGCGCTCGAGGATGCTCGCGTCGAGGACCTCGCCCACCAGGTCCACCATTCTGCTCGGCGCTGTAAGCTCCGGCGATTCACAATATATATTATATTTAATTATATTTATATATAATGGAAAGCAAGACAAGCTGGAGCATATGCATCTTGTCCAGCAGTTTGCAAGTGATACGAACAGCGCACGCTTGGGCTGAGGAACGGATAACGGAGAGGTACTCGCGCTGTTCTACAGTTTGGCTCATATCCAGCAGCAAGTCCGTGATGCCCAGGATCTAAGGAGTGGTTGATAAGCGGAATAAATTGGAATACATTAATATTCACAGGAGGTACGTCCGGTGTGCTCGTACAGGCTTTTAAGCGCTAGCTCGCTCACCGCTTGCATTGGTGTCCTCATTTCATGTGCTGAAGGGCCATCCATCAGCAAGCATTCCGCTCGCGAATTATATATGATCGCAGCAGTGCAAGCGGAGCGCACTGATGACGGAGAGGAAGTCGCTCTTGGCGCGCGCCGCCTGCTGCGCCTGCGTCACCAGCGACGCCTGCGCCAGCGCGATGCCCACCGCCTGCAGCGCCGGTGCTCAGTCACAGCACATGTACATGTAGCTGCAGATGCAATAGTGGCCATATATAATATATGCATCACAAAAGCGAAATCGAGCATCTCGATCGCCGCAATCATGATTAGCTAGACTCGAGCTACATCTCTGCAGCTGTTTTAACATTATAAAGCCAGTACTAATTATGAGCACCTTTATAGATAGATTCGCGAAATAGCCCGATCGCGAGATCACGCTCATCCTTATCGACATCGGAGGCCACGCATGCGCACCTCGCAGACGTCTTCGAAGAGAACTAGGTCTGCGGGGCTAAGTCTCTGCATGTGGTTCGCATCGGCCCAGTTCACCTGCAATATGCAATTATGAACATCGCGAGAAATAATATAAGTGTCGACTGTAGCATCGAGAAAAAAGACTCTCGACGTAGAGCGTGTACAAAACCTCACCCCCACGACGCCATTGACGCGGCCGCCCCAGCTGGTGGCGCGGGCCAACCCCGAACGACAGCCCGACTCCCGAAGCAGCTGGACGGTGGCTGCGTCCACGAGCCCGTCCGGGCCCGGCGTCTCCCCCGCCCACTCTTGCGCCCGCAGAATATCGGCCATTTGGATCGTGTGGAGGCCTTTTGTCGCGATAATGGCCTGTGAAAGCGTCGCCTTCAGATCTAGAGCGACTGAAAGTGAGCGTCCGGACCTCCAGGCGGCGCTGTACGGTGGCGGAAGATGCGATTTCTCCCACGTCCGCTTCGATGACGAAGTCGGGTGATTCCTGCTCATTTGCAGTTGCGGCCTTGGCGCACACAGACTCAATAACGCGAGAGCGCTCGTGGCCATTCTTGAATCCGGATCTCCGCGCAACCGGCTCCCACTCGACCTTGTATATGCACACGTGCCACGCATCGAAAGCTTTGCGCAACACGCGTGAAGCCTTCTCCATAATTCTGGAGAGAAATGGACCTAAACGAAAGGCCGGCTTCATGAGCCCCACACATACGCACGTGCGGGGCTCCAGCGTGTCCCGTATCTGGCTCGTGATGCTGCGGAGTAGCTGCTCGCGGGCGAGCTGCGCGGTTGCTGTCAGCTCCCACCGCGGCAAGGGTCGATCGTGAGCAGTCATCAAAGGGAGGCGCGCCTGCTGCTCCCGGCTGCGGATCTCAGCTTCGAGCGCCTGTGGAATTCCGTGGATACACGAACAGTAAGATCGATGAAGTATAATTAAAGGACGACGAACGAAGAATAGCTATAGAGAGGGCGCACCCGCATGAGCCCATCCTGGCCGGTGGCGTCTGCAATTTGCTCGCCGACGGCCTGAAAGTCGGAGATCAGTGAATGCCGCTTGGAAAGCGAAGCTACACGTGCACGTCGACACACATCGAGCATCGTCAGTGTGTGCTGCGATGGCTCTCGGGCCGTGTCCCACCCAATGAACACGACTCCGGTGGGCTGCAAAGCGATAAGCAGCTTGGCAAAGAACGTATCACGATCAGGAGCGAGAGGACATGCCTTCCCGCCCCACTTCGTGCCGCGCGCAAGTCCTGAGAGGAAGCCCATTTGCCGCATCCACTGGCGCAACGCTTCGAACTCCGGCTGCGCGTGCCTCGTCAACGAGAACCGGCGTCCATTTGAGCGACGAATCAAAGGAGAGAAGAGAGCACGTCGTTCTCGCTGCTGGCCGGCCCGCCCTCGTCGAGTTCGGAGTACCGGAGGAAGTCGGGGATGACGTGGATCCGCCCCGCGTCCGCACGCAGTCTCTGCGGAGACGAGCATGGGGACAATCGCAAGCCGAGGGAAGCGTAACAAGCCACAATGACTCGCCTCGAAGCGGTAGAGGACGGCGGGAGGGGTCCTGGCGACTTGATCGTCCTCCAGGACTTTCGACGTTGGCAGACCTCTTTTGGCGAAGAACTGTACGCCGCGGCAGTAAGAGCTCGTAATCAATCACATCGCACGTCGGAAACTGCAACTGCGTAAAGCACCTGCATGGGCGGCTCGCGTATGTCAACCTCTACAAGCACCGCAGTCGCCTTGAAGAGGGTTCGGATGCCGCCGACGGACTCCACCATAACCTCCGGCAACGGATGGTTCCTGAGGGGCTATGAAGGAGCATATCGCGCGTGGCGGCCGGGGCGCGGGACTGGGTTTCGAATTCGCGGCTCACGTCCGCATTCCCTTGGCGATGTGGCGGAGCAGCGCCTCGCTCTGCAGCCGCCGCTCGAGCGCGCGGTGCAGGTTGTCTTGCCCGATCTGTGCGGCCACTTCCACGGTCAGAAGCCTAGCTAGCCAAAGAAGCAGCAGCGACAACATGCGCACCAACTGGCCGATCTGGTCGCAGAGCGCCTGACAGAAGGCAGGAATCATATAATTAGCCGCTTGCGAGGCAGCTGCGCCAAGCCACGCGAACCTCGAAGATGGTGCACTCGTGCGCCGTCGGAGTGTGGTCGTCCGGCCATAACACCGAAACAACACCCGTAATCTGCGCCCACATGTGGGGATCTAGTATTCTACAATGCAACTAAGCGCCGGATTCACACCTCCCCGCCCCACTCGGTAGCGCGAATCATTCCCGATCGAGCGCCTAGATCAGCGAGCGCTTTTTTGAACCCCTCCTTGTCGTCCTGGGGAAATGCCAAAGTGAGCTGATCATGAAGGACTAGATCGCGCAGACAGGAACGAACGGGGCTAGGGACTTCAATGCATGCGGGCTGCGAAGCATTGATCGCGGCCGCGGGCTGTAGGGTGTACACATGTACAGGCAGCATCTGGCCCTTCCTTTCGAAAAGGCGCTGTGGAGAACGTTACTGTGGCCTACAGCGGATAAAGATGCCAGACGCGATGCGAGGGAACCTGGATCCGGTGCCGGATGTGTGCGACGGCGCCCTCGACCTCTGGATTTGTCGGCGAAAGGTTCACACCAGGTCGCGCCGAAATCTTAGGCGATCGCAATTCAGGGAGAAATCGAGACAAACTTGGAGATGCGCATGCGCATGCACGAACCGTGAAATCGTTTGCGACAGGGACGACGGAACGCGAGGCAGCGGTGCTAGCGCTGCCGCCGTAAATATCTGGGCTCCGCAAGCTGTGAACAACAACAATGCTGGCATGGAAAAGCCCCCGTATACTATCGATGGCTTGGCAAAGGACCTCCCGCATACTGAGCTTCCTGTGAACATGTGCTCATGATCAGGAACCCTCGCTGATCGAAGGAAAAATGCGGAGCACATCGAAGCACCTGCAAATGCCACGTGCAATGTCTCGCAAGAGTGCCTCGCTTCGCAGACGGCGTTCCAACGCTTCCGCCTGTTCCGCGTGCTGATATATAGTGGAACGGAACATCTCAGCGATTCTATTGTTTCTGACTCATGATTATAATTAAATATTGATCAAAGCTTCGCAGACCTCCGTGGCGAGTTGTCGGTTCTTCGATTCTAGCTCCTGCTGCATTTCAGCTTGTTCGACCTGCAAGAGTGCAGGGCGTCAACTGCAGTAGGGAATAGTTTGCGGGATTGCGCGCCGCGCGTCCGGCTTGGCTGCACATCAATTCGAAGAGCGATCGATCCGCCTCTGATGCGACCCGCCCGTCCGCCCATCCTACTGTCACCAGACCCAGCGTCTACAGGCGCAGTGAACGGCAGAATGGCGAGGCAATAGTTGGCGCCTGGACAGACCTCGTTTCCCCAATCTGCGACGCGGGAAAGGCCCGACCGGTATTCCAACTGCGAGAGGGCGGCCAGCTCCACCGCTTTCTCTTCCTGCCCGGGCCCCCCAAACATGAGCGCGGCCCCCGATATCGATTCTGGCGCGCCCGCTGGGAAGCGCACGTCGCCCCCTCTATCCAGAGGCCCTCCCTCGTCCAGCGGCAGCCGCTCCCGCCAGTCCGTGAAGAAGAAGACGCGGTCGGGCTCCGCGGCCATCCGCTGCAGAGCGGTCAGCAAGTAGCTTGAACGCTTGCAATCGGGGAGAGCGTACGGCGAGCCGATGGCGGATTGCTGGGGTGTAGTCCGGCGCCGGCTTGTCACCGCCAGCCGCTCCCTTCCTCACCGAAACCTGCCGAGGATTGAGTTCGGCGCGGCGAGGCGAACAATTGCAAGAACTACAAATGCGCACAATTAGCTTGTCCTTCGCTTCCCAGGGGACAGAAGGGTCCGTGCCGCCGCCCTTCTTCAACGTGCGGATTTCGAGGAAGTCCCTGGGAGCATGATCAAGTCCGGCGCCGGCGAGAGTGAGTCAGGCTGATACATAACAAGACGTACGCGTCGAAGATTGCCTGGAGACCCAGAAGCCCCTCCTGAAGAGTGTCTCTGAGACCATGCTTCCTGCAAGAGGTTAGAGGGGAGAGAGGAATTACAACAGGCTCTGCTTACTCATGCAGGCCCCTCGCGATGTCATCGAACAGCTCGTCGCTTCGCCTTCGACGGTCCAAGGCTCCCGATGCCTTCCGGAGCTGCGGACAGACGGTGTCGACGTCAGCGATGTTCATCGAAATCGACTTCGCCAGACGTCGACGTGGATCACGCGTACGCACCTGGTCGAGAAGGCGGTTGATTTCCTGTTCTTCGCGGGTCGCAGTCTCGAGGGCTTTCGCCCTGTGTGCCGACTTCGGATCTGACACGCGAGAGTGCGAGCGAGGCGAATCAGCTGCCTCCAGCGCCAGGCTGACGCCCACTGCGGATGAGTAAATATTGCAACGTCAACTGAGCCCCGGACTCGCAAGCGAGCAGCCTCGGGAAGCACACCGCAGTCCCCGGTGGCGGAGAGCGCGTTGCGCTCTTTGTCAGAGAGCTCGCGGCCCGTCTGCGCGTAGTGCACCGCAGCCAGCGCCCACAGCTGGCGCGCGCGGCTCGCGACTCAGTATCGATATCGAGGGTTGGTCTCATCGATCTATTCTGGGAGGGGCGCACCGAGCCGAGCGCGACGCACGGGTAGAACGTGCACGAGCCGGCCTGGAGACCCTGCACGATCTCCTGCACACGCGCCTGGGAACAACCGCGCGAGAGCAGCGCGGCGCCGACGTCCGCCACGACGCGGGCCTCCGCGGGTCGCGTCTCGTGCTCCAGCGCCATGTCCACGAGCTCCTGCGCGTAAGAGAGCTTCTCCCTGCGACACGAGAGTGAGCGAAGGGCGGCAATGGCAGCTGCAGCACCTCGCATTTGATCGCACGTGCACCCGCGATCGTGCCCGGGGCTCCCTTGAGAATCCGAGAGCTTACTCTCGCTGAGATGAACGATGAAGGCGCGGTCTGCATGCAGGAGATCGCGGAGAACGGCGACCACGTCGGTGAGCTTGCACCTGCAACCGTCACGCCGCGCGCCCGAAGCGCGAGCAGGAGAGCTCTGAAGAGAGCAAGAGCGAGCGCGCACCGCTGCGTGGGGCCGATGCCGCTTTCCGATCGCTCGCTCGAGCTCCCCGCTCTGCTGCAGCATCCGGGACCGCCAAGGCCGAGAACGCTCGCGGAGCGCTGCAGGGCCTCGCGCGCGAGTGCCTCGTCGCAAATGCGCATTGTGGTGCGCGGGGCTTGGGATGCAAGTCTTGTTCGCTTTGCGTCGGTACCCGTACCCGTCTGGATCGCCCTGTCAACGCGTGCGGCCCTGACAGCGGCCCTGTCAGAGTGCGGCCTGCGCCGCCAGCTTGGCGAGCCCGAAAAACGCGCAGAGTACCGCGGCTGCGCCCAGCGCGGCGCATGCATATGGCTTATTCGGCGTCGCTCGAGGAGGAGCGCCACTCGTCGCGGGGCATGCCACAAACATCGACACTGGTTTCATCTGGAGCTGAGCTGCCTGATGACCTGCTGCGGCTCGTGTTCAGGCACCTGCCGCACGAGGCGAGCTGGCCGGCCGTCGAGCGCGTATGCAGAAGCTGGAGAGGTGTCGCGTCGCCTCTGATCGAGTGCGCGGGCTCTGCCGTCCTTGCCTGCCTCCGTTCGAACGCTCTTCGCAGCATCGACGTCGCCGAGGAGCGCGGCATGCGCAGCGGCAGCGACGGCGGGCGCACGAGGGACGACCTCGACGAGTGCGACGTGCGGCGGATGCGCAGCGCGCTGCCCGTCGGCGACGCGGCCGCGCTGCTCCGCCGGAGCGCCGGGGCGGACGCGCTGCGACTCGCCGCGTACTCGCGCGGCGGAGGGTCCGCCTCGCGCCTGCGGGGGGCGCTGGAGGCGCTGCCCGCGGCCTCGCGCGCCTCTCGCTGCGCCTCGCGGGCGAGGGCGACGAGGCGGGCGCGGCGGCGCGCCTGCGGCAGCTCGCCTGCGCCGTCGCGCGGCACGCCCCGGGCCTCCGCGACCTCCGCCTCCTCTTCGGGCCCGGCCGCGTCGCTCGCCTCCCCGACGTGCGAGCCGCCCGCCTCCCGCTCGCCCGCTCCGCTGTGGCTCAGCGCCCGTCGTCGGCGCCCGCGCAGGTCCCGCCCCATCCGCGGCTGCTCCACTTGGGCGCCTGGGTCCCCGCCGAGCAGCTCCTTGAAATGGCCCGGGGCCTCCCGGCGCTCCGCACCTTCCACGGCGTCTGTGGCCTGTACGACGATCTCGGCCCGGGCTGGCCCGGCCTCGACCTCCTCGGCACGGCCGGCGTCCGCTGCCGCTCCCTCCGCGTTCGGGTACCCCCTCTCCGCACTCCCCCCCCCCCTCGGACGCACTTCTCTGACTCTGAAATCACCGTTCCCCAGGGATCGGACCTCCGCTCGTCGTCCGAGAAGCCCTGCGCGGCGTGGAACCGGCGCTCTCGGGCGTCGGCCCTCCTGCCTCGCGTCCTCGTACCCCCCTGCTCCGACTTCGGCCGCGCGGAGCTCGGGCTCGACCGCTGCCGCCTCCCCTTCGACTGGTCCGAGTGGCCCCCGGGCTGGCTCGGCGGGCTCCAGACGTGCGCCCCGTAATCCGTACCCCCCTTCGCCAAAATCCGTACCCGCCCGATTGCCCGCCCAGGTGCTCGGTGCGGGGGTGCGACGTTGGCGAGGTGACCGCTCTCCTCCACCACCTTTCCGGTACCCGGGGCTGGCAGGGTACAGACCTCGATCTGGGGCTGACGTCTACCCCTCACAGGCCTGGACTCGCTCCGCAGCGTCGATATAGAGGACCTGCGGGAGCCCGTCGTCGGGCTTTCGGGTACCCCCGTTCCCCCTCGCGCTCGCGGTACCCCTTTCTGGCCCCTGCCGACTCCGCACCCCCGGCGCAGACGACGAGGCCGTCGTGGGGCTGCTGGAGGCGCTGCGCGCGCTGCCTGAGGGGGTACGCATGGCGGTCCGCGGGGCTTGTACCCCCGCGGAGGAGGACCCCGAGCTGGGCCTGGGCCCGAGCTGGGGCCCTGGGGCGCTGGAGGCTTTAGATCGAGCTGTGGGCTCCGACCCGCGCCTCTCCCGAGCCGTGCGGTTGACGTTAGGATACGCTGTGCCCTGAGAATGCACTGGAAGCCAGCGAGCTTTCCCTTAGACATGCTCCTACGTGATTCTACAAAGCGGGGCGCAGGAGCGGCGGGCCGCCGCGCAGAGCACCCGGCCTCAGGACGTCTGGGGCATGAGGATGTTCTGGATCGCGGCGAGGGCGGCGGCGCCGGGGCCGGCGGGCCGCCCCGGCCGCGTGAGCCCGCCCGCGAGCTTCTCGTCGCACGCGCAGTCGTCGGCCCCGCCGCGCGGCGACGCGGAGGCCCACCTGGAGCAAGGGGGGAAGACGAGAAAGATCAGCCGGGGCGCAGAAAGGGGTGTGGGAGCTTTGAGGGGAGGGCAAGGAGGGCACTTCATCATCTCCTTGACGACGCGCTGCTGCTGGCGGGCCAGCTCCGCCCTGCGGGGGGGCGTCAGGGCCAGGGCGGGCGCGGGGCGGGCGCGGGGCGGGCGGGGCGCGCCGGTTGCCCTCCAGTGCCTCGAACTCGCCCCGCAGGCGCCGCAGCGTGTTCTTGGCCTGCGCCCCTGCCTAGTTAGAACACCAAGCACCGGAAGGTTCGACCCCGGCCAGCCCCGCGGCTCCAGCTCTTCATCTCGAGCTGCCGCCCTCACTCCTCACGAGCCACGCCGCTACGGGGTCTCTAGTTCTCGAGCGCGAAAGACCCTTCCGGCCGCCGGCCCCTCCGCGAGCCCCCGCGCACCTTGGGGTTGAGGTTGCCGACGAGCTCGCCGTCGAGCCGCTCGAATAGCCCCGCGATCGTCTGCCGCGGCCTCAGAGGGGCGGGCGCGAGGGGCTGGGGTCTAGGAGCTGGGCCGGGATGGGCGGGGGGCACCTGGGCGGCCCCGGTGTGGACCTCCTGGAGCGCCCGCTGGCTCCGCCCCAGGTACCGCGCCGCGTGCGAGCGCTCCGCCTGCGCGCCCAGCCCACCCCGCCTCAGCGGCCTGGAAGTCACGGGGGCGCAGGGGCGGCGGCCGGCGCGCCTCGAGGCGCTCGAGGACGTCCTTCAGGCGCCGAAGCTCCCCCGCCATCTGCCGGGCAAAGGAATTGAGTTGGCCGGGGCGACCCTGGAGCTCCTCGGGGGGCCCGCACCTCGGCGTTCTCGTCGCGCAGCTTCGACTCGCGCAGCGCCGCCTCCTTGATCAGCGTCTGGCGGGCCGACCGTGAGCCCCGGTCCGAAAGGGCGCGCGGGGAGGGGGCCCGGACCTGCATCTGGACGAGCGCCAGGTCGCGCTCGACGATGGCCGTGCCCCGCGCCTCAAGCTCCCTGTACCCCTCTGAGGGGGGTACGGGGGTAGAAACGGGTGCGGCGCGCACCTCTGGGCGCGCTTGGCGCTCTTGGCGGTGTCGCCCCAGGCCTTCTTCAGCACGGCGTCGGAGCGCTCGACGCGCCGGAGCGAGTTCAGCTCCGCGTGCAGCTCCCCTACCCTGCGGGGGGGTTAGGGGGGGTGGAGCGGGAGGGGGGTACTGCGCGCCGGCGGTTGGCGGCGGCGAGGGCGCGGAAGAGGGCCGAGGGGGGGCGGTGCCGGCAGACGCAGCTGGGGCGGGGGTGTGAGGGGAGCGGACGAGGCCGGGAAGGGGACCGGGCGCACGTGTCTGCGACCTGGCGCCACAGAGCGGCCAGCTCGCCGGCGGAGGCGCCTTCGCCGGCGGCTGCGCGCTCGGGAGACCGGGTCCTCGTTGGGGACGGCGAGCGCTGCCGCGAGGGCGACGGCCCGCGGCTGCGGCTGCCGCCGGTAGCGGCGGCGGCGGTGGTGGCGGCGGCGGCGGCGGCGGGCGTGCAACAGCCGTCGGCCTGCGCTGCCGCATGCGAGGCGCCCGGGGACTGCGGCGGCGGCGGCGGGTGCCGATGCGCCCGCTCCAGCTGCGAGAGCAGGGCTGCGTTCTCCTCCGTGAGCCGCCGCACCTGCGCCCTCGCCCCGCCCGCTCGACCGGGCCGGAAACAAAGCTGTACCCCACTACCATCCCCCGCACCTCGTTCTGGAGCCGGTCGACGTCGGCGTCGAAGTGGGCCATAAGGTCCCCGATGGGGCTGCCCGACTTGAGCCTGCGGGGGTACGCGATCAGCAAAGCGAAGCGGAGGGGTAGGGCGCTCCGGGGCACACCGGCGGAGCTGGTTTCGGAGGCTCGCGAGCTCCTCCATCAGCGTCGCCTCCTGCGGGGGGTACGCCGTAAGCGCGCCATCCAAAGCCGAGGCGAGGGGGGTACGCGAGCCTGGAGCTCGGCGGTGGCGCGGGACTCGTCGAGGGCGACCTCCAGTTCGCGGGCGCGGGCGCGGGCGGCGCGGGCGTCCTCCTCGGCGACGGCAACGGCGGCTGCCTGCTCCGAGGAGAGCCGCGCCCTCAGCTCCTCCTCGAGCCGGTCGATGGCCTCCCGCTGGTCCAGCGGCGAGCCGGAGCGCGCCGGGGAGCGCCCCGGCGCCGCGGCCCGCTGCGGGCTGCTGGAGCGCGAGGAGCGCGGCACGGACGCCTGGGAGGGGGTCGACGGGGCGCCCCGCAGGTCGGCGGGGGCCGTGGTCGGGGGCTGGGAGGCCGGAGGGGAGGGCGCGGTGGGAGCGGGGGCGGGGGCGGGGGCAGGGGCGGAGGAGGGGGCGGCAGGGAAAGGCTGGAGCGGTGGGAGGGATCCGACGTGTTTGCTGAGGACTGCCGCGGGCGTGAGCGGGGCGCAAGCGCGGAGCCTGCCCAGGAAGCCGCACCTTCGTCCATCAGGTTCTTGAACTGGCGGCGGAGCGTGGCGGCGACGAGCGAGGAGGGGCCCTCGTTCCAGGAGGCGGAGACCTGTCCCGAGCGGGAGGGCCCCGCGACGGCGGCCGCGGACGTCCCGTCGAAGGAAGCGCCGAGGGCGCGCGGCGGGACCCGCGAGGACGCCTCGCCGAGCTCCTCGCCGTCCGCCGACATGCGCACCGAGTCCAGGCTCCCGCGGTTCAGCTGCCCCGCCGGCCGCACGCGCCTCCGGCCCGGCGAGTTGCGCTCGTCGACCCCGTCGTCATCCTCGTCGGCCGCCGCGTAGCGGTTGTCGAGGTCGGGCGTCCTGTGAGACACGGGAATCGGATAATGGTCGTTGAAGAACGCCATCTGCGCGCGCGGCGGGTGAGCGAGCGGGGCGGATGGAGCTGGGCATGCGGCGCGGTCGGAGATTGATCGCGGGCCGCGGGCGCGGTCATCGACGAACGCACCTCGTTGGTGATGGTCTTCGGTTCGCCAAATGAGATCTGAGGCGTCCGCTCGGGCACAAACGGCTCTCCGGCGAGCGGGACCTTGTGAGGCCCCGGCGCCCGAGGCACGCCTGAGCGCGGCGGGATCCATGCGGACGATGCCGAGTACTCTTGGACCTCCTCGGCGTCCGGAGCAGGCTGCGGCATGGTCCGGGCTAGCTGCGCGGCATCCGCCATGCTAGCCTCCCGCACAAGTTCCGCGCTCCGTAGCTCAGCTGGCTTATACAGGGCTCGCCGCGAGTCCCGCGACGCCCCCGGACTGTCTCGTTCTCGCCGCGAATTCAAAGCAAGGGGGTACAGGAAGCGAAAACGGACCTGAGGCTTCGTTCTGCTCCTGCTGCATCTCCGGCCGCACCTCCGGCTGCAGCCGCTTTGTCGCTATGGCCCCAACGTCTCGCCGCGGCCGAACCCGGTCGCCGGCACCTTCGCCGCCGCGACGAGCCGCTCCAGGCACGCCCCTCCACGACGTTGTCAGCGACTTCCTGCGCAAGCACCCGCAGCTGCAGCGCTCCAAGTCAGGTGGACTCGCCTTGACGCTGGCGCCGGGCGGTGCGCCCACATCTGACCGTTCAACCCAGAGCTCCTCGAGCTGGCCCAGTCGCTGGCGGAAGAGGTGCGCGAGGCGACCGAACCTCTTTCCAGTGTCTTACCGTGCTATCGCAGCTCCGGAGGGAGCAGCAGGCACCCAACGAGCCGCCTCCGTCCGCTCCGGCCGCGCCAGCTGTCAGTGGCCGCCCCGCTCGCCGCGGCCGGGCAGGGGCGCCCGAGCCCGCCCCGGAGGCGCTCTCTTCTCCCTCTCGGGTCTCCACTCGGGCCGCCAGCCGCGCCAAGCCGGCGGCCGCTGCGCCCTCGAGCTCAGCGCCGACCGCTGTGCCCGTCGCTGCGCCGGCACACGTCGCCGTGCCGGAACACGCGCACGCGCACGCAGAGGCGGGCCCCTCGAGCTCTCTGCGGCCCCGCTCGGCGCGGCTCGCGAGGAAGACCCCCGAGAAGCGGGCGACGAAGGCGATCCGGGTCGGCGAGGATGAGGAGGAGCACGGTTCGCCTCCGATCCGTCGCGTTTCTGCCGCCCCTTTTCGAATCTCACCGTAGCACCGCGCTCGGCAGCAAACGCGCCGGATGGGGAGCACGAAGAAGTGGACGAGCGTGGGGCGCGAGACAGCGCGGGCCTGGGCGCCGACCGGTGGCCCCACCTGCGGCGGGCCCGCACCATCCTGCGCACGGGGGCCGGGCGCGAGGTGCCCCGCCCCCGCCTCCTCCCCGGGTCCGACGTCGCCGCTGAGGGGCCGCGCAGGAGCCGGAGAGCGCCAAGCGGGGGGCGGAGACGGACGGGGAAGACCCGGGCGAGGCCTCCCGCAAGCGGCACCGCTGGCAGCCGGTCCGCCCGTACCCCCCTTCGCTGTTTAGACCTCCGAATCCGCCTCCCCGCCGTGCCCCCCTCCTTCCCCCTTGTCGCACCCTACTTCATCGTTCCTCGGCATTCCTCCCGCGCTCGCGCTAGCATTTCCGTACCCCTTCCCACGCCCCCGGCCCGCCCGCAGGCTGAGGACGAGAGCCTGTTGGAGGGCATCCGGAGGTACGGCGTCGGCCGCTGGGCCCAGATGCGCCAGGACAAGACCCTCCAGGTACCCCCCCCCCCCCCCCCCCCTCCCAGCGCAACCCTGCATGCACGCTCCCGACCGTGACTGACCCCCCTCCCCGCAGTTCCGGGCGTGCCGGAAGCCCATGGACATCAAGGACCGGTACAGGAATCTCCAGAAGCGCGGCCTCGCCTAGCCTGGGGAGGCCAGAGCTGTAGCCATAGCGTTTCGCTTGATACTGTATAGATATGCGCTTCGAGAGAGCAGAGTTTGATTAGTTGGCGGTTGTGCGCGATCTGCAATCTGCAGTATGCAGTACCGTACGACCTATCGGGACGCTGAACACTGATCAAACTGCAATGAAGAGCTAGCGCCGCCTAGCGGGAGGCTCGAGGACTTTCGGCCTACACTTTACCCTTCTTCTCCAGCCACTTCCACTTGTCCTTCAGATCCACGCCCGACCGGTGACGCTGGAACTGCGCGGCGGTTCGGGGCCGGCGCGCGGGCGGGGGCTTGGGCACGCGCCTTGCCGAGGGATTCGTTACCGCCCCATTTCAGAATCTCGGCCCAGTTCCCCTTCCCGAACATCTTCACGCCCTCCTTGAGGGCATCCACCTCCTCCTGGGGTACAAGTTACTCGTTGGAAGGGCGCGGCGCTCGAGGAGGACGGGGGCTATGCGCACGTCCTCCCAGGGGGTGCGGGCCTTCCGGGCGGGGGCCTTGGGCGAGCCCGCCGCCCGCTTCTTGCCCTCCGCGATCGCCGCCTGCGCCGCGGGCGTCAGAAGAAACAGAAAGAGAACGCAAGATAACAGGATCGAAGGAATGCGCGCCTGGGCCCGGCGGAGCGTCGCGTCGGCCTGGCGGCGCCCCTCTTCCGCCCGCTGAATCCGCCGGTTTCCCTCCACGAAGGCGCGGCCCTGGCGGGGGGCGGGAGGGTCGGGCCAGGCAGGGCGGGGCGTCCGTCGGATGTTTCTGTACACACCTCGTCCTCAGAGTCCTCGATCTCGTCCTCTTCTTCCTCGTCGTCCTGGGGAGGCGCCGCCGACCCCCGCTTCGGCCTCGGCTTCTGCGGCGGGCGGCGAGGGCCGGGTGAGCTGCCGGCGGGAGAGGGCGCGAAGCGGTCTTGCCTGGGCGCTGTCCCGGGGGGCGGCGGAAGGCCCTGCAGGCAGGCGCGGGCGGGGGCGCCGGCGCGTCGGCGGCGGCGGCGGCAGCGGCTGCGGGCGTTGGGAGGGCGGGCAGACCGGCGGCACCTCCGCGGGCCGGGGCAGAGGGCCCCGCTCCCCCGTCCCCCGTGGCGTCCTCCTCGTCGATGAGGGCGCGGGATCGAGCCTCGCCGCGCCCGCTTCTGGGCGCGGGCGGTGGGCCCGCCCTCCTCGCCGGCGCCGGCGCCGGCGCGGGCGCGGGCGCGGGCGGGGCGCCGCCGGCGTTCATGCCCTCCTCGTCCCGCCGGAGCGTCTCGGCTATGGCCTGGGCGACGCGCGGCGCGGAGGGGCCCCGCCGCTCGAGCTCCGCGAACTCCTGGGCGGTGCAGTACCCCCCCGCAACGGCCGCCTCCCGAAGGCACGCCAGCCCCACGCGCGCCCTGCGGCACCTGGTTGGGCCATGCGGGCGGGGGCGGGGGCGGGGCGAAGGGGGGTACGCGGCGCACAGCCTGCCGTCCTCGAGGATCTCGGCGTGCTTGGCGGGGTCGCCGCGGATGGGCAGCAGCTCCTCCTCGCGCGTCTGGCGCCGCCCGGCCCGCTCCCCGGCCGCCTCCTCGCCCCCTCCTCCTCCTCCTGTGCCTGCGTCTCCTCGTCCGCCGCGTCTTCGTCCAGCACGGGCTTGGCGAGCGCACCGGCGGGGCCGCCGCCGCCGCCGCCTGCGAGGCTTGCCGCGCGGCCCGAGGCGCCGCGCCGCTGCTGCGCGGCGCGACGAGGCGCCGCCGGGCGTGCCCTGCGCGCGGCCGGCCGCGGCCCGCCCCGGCGCCTCCGGGGGCGGCGGGGCCGCCGGGTCCCGCCCGCCTCGCGCTCCGCGTACAGCTGCGGCGCGGGGCGAACGTCAGCCGCGCGCCGCCTCGCGCCGCGCAGCCGGGCGGCCCTCACCCACTCGAGGAAGGGCGGGGGGAGGGCGCCCCACATGCGCTCCAGGTACTCTCGGATGGCCATCTGGAACATGGGGAACGGGAACTCGTCCCTCAGGAGCGGGTGGTCGGCCTGCAGCCGCCCGCCGCGCCGTCTTCGCTCGCGCCACTCCGCCAGGAGCTTCTCCCGCACGCTCGCGCCGCCGTCGCGCAGGCGCGCGTACGCCGCCGCCGCCGCCGCGTCCACGCGCGCGCGCTTCGGCGTCGGCGAGGGCGGCGCGGCCGGAAGCAGGCGCTCCACCAGCCCCTTGAAACGATCCCAGTCCGGGTTGTTTCCCCGGACGGCCTGCAGGCAGACCTGCGGGGCTGGTGGTATCAGTACGCGCGGCGGCCGGGCGCTGAAAGGAGCGGAGCGGGAGCTGCTCGCCTGCGCGAGGAGCAGGCGCCTGACGTTGTTGTAGGGCGACTCTGGCCCCCGCCGCTTCTCGTCCGCCGTGAGCGCGTCGAAGTGCTGCAGGGCGTCCTCGGCCGTGCCCAGCCCGTTCTCATCGTCGTCCCACACGGCCTCGCTTTCGATCTTCTGGTAGAGCATGGTAAAGAGCAGGCGCCGCCTGTACATGGAATCCGCCTGCGCGGCGTCTGCGACCACGGCCTGGAAGCGCCCGCCGATGCCTGCGGACCGGTCGCCGCGCGGTCGGGCGGGGGCGAGTGGGGTCGTGCTCACAGTGGTGGACGGCGTAGAGCTTGCCATAGCGCATGCAGAAGTCGTCGATCCAGCGCAGAACGTTCGGCTCCAGCGCCGAGGCCGCCCGCTTCATTGGGCCCGGGGATCGCCCCGTCGACGGTGCGCCCGTGCGTGGCAGAGTCATGACGATGCTCTCCGCCGGCTGCGGGGCTGCTGGATTTCGAATTGCAAAGCTAGATTCGTGTACCCCTCCTCCAATTCGCCCCCATCCGCTCATCGTTCATCGTTCGCGCGCGCCCGGCCGTATATGTCTTGTACGCGTCAGGCGCAGGCCGCAAAGCTGCTCCCTAGCTGCAGTAGCACCCTAAAAGCAGCGCCCCCTCCACCAGCGCCAAGTTTGCCGAAGTCGGAACTCGGAACTCGAGGCCCGAACCGCGCGGGGGCAGCTCCGACCATCTCGGCCGTCGTGGGTCGACAAAGCGCATCTTGATCTGCAGTTAGGTGCTGCTCAGCGACCGGGCGCGCGTCCCTGGTGCTTTGAAACTGGAACACGCTCCGAACAGCACGTGCACGCGCCCGTCAACGTTCCGACTTCCAAGCAGCAGTCTGACTGCACTGGAGTGCAGGCCGTCGTACAGCAGCCGCTCGGCTGCAGCTATTTACATCTTAAAGAGCGGCACAGACCCGCCGCACGGTGTCCACGCGTACGCGGCTGCAGCGTACGCGTTAGCGCTAGCTGCGGCTTCAGCTTCACGCGATTTCGCAGCGGCGGGCCGTTGCCGCTGACTGGCGCCCGCGGGGGGCGGGGAGGCAGCTGTAGGGAGCAATGGGCGGCGCTTGCGGGACGCCCAGCGATGCGTACGGGCTCCAGGGCAGAAGCGGCGCGCCACCAGTCCGGGGCGACGATTCGGATGCGGGAAGCGTCGGACCGCCGGAGAAGCGCGGCTCGGTCAAAGTGCAGCGGAGAATGTCCTCGTGCGCCCCTCCGAGCGCCGCGCGCGGCATTCGCGGCAGCTGCGCTCTTATTGATCTTAAGGTTCTATATATATCTGACCGGCTCTGATTTAATTTGATGACCCGGCCGCGGCAGCCTGGCCTTCCTGCAGGCGAGGCGGGGCAGCCTGACCACGCTGCAGTCGGAGGTCAAGCACAACCTCGACGCCATCAACCGCGGTGCGAGACCTAAACCCGCGGCCGCCCGCACCCGCGCCGGCCGGATCGGCGGCACGCGCGCGCGCGCGCGCTCAGCTGGGGCGCGCAGACAGGACGGGCGGAGTGGCGCGGGGCCTGCTGCGCGACGGCGTCCTCGACTACATCGCCGGCGGCATCGTCGACATCCGCTCCAGGGTCCGCCCCGCCCCGCCGCGGCGCCCGAGCGCGATCGCGAATTCGAAGCGAGATCAATATCTAGCTAGAGGCCTTTCGATGTCAGAGTGCGCGTGTATAACGCGCGCGCGGGGCCCCGCCCACAGATGGACGAGAAGTCGATTGCGGAGGGGCTCGCGCTGCTCCAGGCCGCCTGCCGCACCCTCGGCGAGGTGCTCTTCCCTGTTCCCTGTTCCGCTCGGGATCGACCGCCGATATCGAGCGTGCGCAGGAGGGCCCGGCGCTCTTCGAGCGGCACCGGCAGCTGGTCGACGTGGCGGGCGAGCACGTCGAGTCCGCCCACGCCGCCCCGCACGCCGTCGCCGCCCTCGCCGCCGCCGCCGCCGCCTCCCCCGCCGCCGCCGAGCGCGTCTTCCGCGCCCTCGAGGCCGCCCCGGCCCCGGGACGCCTGCACGCGCTCTGGGAGCGGGCGCGGGGCAAGGGGCGCGGCCGCTCCGCCAACGTCGAGGACGAGGAGACGGCCTACGACCTCCTCGCCACCCTCGCCGCCGTGCGCCGGCGCCTCGGCCTGGCTCGGATCTGGCCTCTGGCCTCTGATCCCTGGGCTGGGCGGCAGTGCACGGCGGTCAAGGAGGCCTTCGTTCAGCAGGGCCGCCACAAGCACGTGCGCTGGAATCCTCTCTTTGAGCTTAATCCTTCCTTTGAGCTTCGATCTTACGGAGGGGCCCCAGCCGGCGCTGCGGCGATTATATACCCTCTTCAACTCTAATCTTCTAGCCTGCAATACAATATCCTTTAAAGTCAATCCTCTGAGAGGGCCCTCCCTAATTGATTCCGGCTTTGATTTGGTTTCGGCTTAGGTGCTGGAGGACCTGGGGAACCCGATGCGGCAGAACCGGTACCGCCTCGCCCCGGCCCGCCTCCTCCTCCACCTCGCCCTCCACCGTGCGCATGCGGCCCGCCCCCGCCCCCGCCCCGCCTCCCGCCCAAAGACCGGCGTTTCTAGCTTATAGCTCTGCGCATGGCCTCGAGCCACCCTCCCTCCCCGTCCTCTCAAGCGCCCCCCCCCCCCCCCTACCTGACCCGGGCGGGTCGGGGTCCGGGGCCGGCAGAGCCGCTGCACGAGGAGCTGGAGAGGGCCGGCGCCCTCCGCGCCGCCGTCCTCCTCTCCCGGTGCGCCCCGCGCATGCGCATCCCGGCCCCAGCCGCCCGCGGCCGCCCACTCTCTGACGGCCGGGGGCTTCGCGGGGCAGGCACCCGGAGGGGGAGCTGGCGGGGACGGGCCTTCGCGCCCTCGTCGGCCTCATGCAGACCGAGCGCACCCGCCAGCGCCTCGCCCGCGAGATGGCCCGCCCGCCCCGCCCCGTCCCGCCGGCGCCGCTCCCCCAGTCTAAGCGGGCGGGGCGCAGGTGAACGTGGCCAGGCACGCGTGCGCGGGGGGCGACCTCGCCGCACCCGGTAGCCCCGCCCCCTTCCTCTAAACCTTCCTTCGTCTTCCCTCTAAGCGTCGGCTTCGCAGCGCTGCGGTGCGTGCGGCTGGTGGCGGAGGATACGGGCCCCTGGGAGAAGGCCGATGTGCGCGCCCGGCCCCCGCAGATCCCCTTCGACGAGCTTGCAATCTCTAGCGGGCCCTGACTCTGCGGGGCGGGCGGCAGTGGGTGGAGGAGGCGAAGGAGCAGGAGCTCGAGGTCCGACCCCCGCAGATCTAGGTCTAGATCTTGATCCGGGGGGTCGCTGACGGGAGGGCGGGGGTCGGCCCGGGGCGCGCGCAGGCGGAGCTCGCCCTCCTCGGCATGCTCGAGGCCGGATCCCTCCGCCGGTGCGCCCTGAATGCAGCGGAGCGCGGCCGCAGGCCCAGCGGCTGCTGACGGGGGGCGTGCATGGGGGGGCAGGGGCGTGGGGCGGGTGAACGGGGAGAGCGCGGTGGCGCGCCTCTTCGCCTCCGAGGCCCGCCTCGGCGCCCTCGCCGCCGTGCGCATGCGCCCGCCCCGCCCCGCCGCCCCCGCCCCCGCCCTCGTCGCCGCGCTCGAACTCGTCGCCGCGCTCGATCGCATTCGCTTAGAGGCCGCCCATAGACTGCCGGAGCCTACATATGCATATCTCTCCCGTTTCCGTCGGACGCGCGGCGCTCGATCGTTGACGGGCGCCGCCCCGGGGCCTCAGCAGATGGCGGCGGGCCCCGTGGGGATGGCCTCCCCGGCCGCGTGCCGGCGCGACCCCGCCCTCGCCCTCTCCCCCTGGACCCTGGTCCGCGCCCCCGGCCCTCCCCCATCCTACAGACCCCGTCACCTCCAGATCTAGCTATAGCTCTAGGTCTCCGCGAGGGCCCGGCCCCGCCCTTGGAGTCCCCTCCCTGAGCGCGCGCCCGCCGCGCCGCTCCGCCCCTTGAGCTCCCGCGCAGGCGGCGGACGCGGTGTACGTGCTGGCGACGCTGACGGCGTGCGGCGCGGGGGTCGCCCTCCTCGCCCACGAGCCCGTCGCCGCCGGCCTCCTCAAGGCCCGCCCCGCCCCGCCCCGCCCCGAGCTAGCTTTAATTTGCTGAGCTCATCTGAGCGCAGGCGGCGTGCATGTCGGAGCTGCCGGCGCTGCGCGCGCGGGCGCGGGCCGCCGTGCACTGCCTCAAGGCCGGCGCCCCGTTCCCCTTCGCCGACCTCCGCCCGGCGCCCGGCCCGGTGCGCGACTTCAAGCTTCCTATCCGTGGTCTAGATCTTTGCCCGGGCGCGCGCGGGGGCTCACCTTGCGGGCGCGCAGGAGAGAGCGGCGGCGTCGGCGATCAAGCTGCAGCTGGGTAGCACAGCCGCCGCCGCCGCGCCCAACGGGCCCCAGAGCGCGAGGCCGCCGTCCCTCCGTCAGGCGCGCGCGCTCGCTGGGCCGGCATCGATCTCGCCGGACCGGACCGCGTCTGACCACCGCGGCCCGGGCCCCTCGTGCAGGCCTCGCGGCGGCACGGGGCCACGGTCGCGAGCATCGTGGTGTCCCCTACGGCCAAGGAGTCCGAATCCGAGGCCGAGGCGCCGGCGGCGGCCCCGGCTGCGCAGGCGGGCTCTGTTGGAGGCGGGCAGGGGCAGGGGCCGGTGCGATCACGACCCGCTGGGGCCTCGCCTCGCCTCGAGCTCAGGCTTCCTTCCGAGCCCGCGTTCGCTGACGGAACTGCGCATGCGCGCAGGCGGCCGCCTCCGGCCGGCTCAGGAGGGTCGTGGGGGTGCGCAAGAGCAAGACGTGGGTCGCCGGGGCCGGCCTCCTGGCTTCCCCGGCCCCCGCCCCTGCCCCCGCCCCGGCGCTGCAGCTGGCGCCGTCCAGAGAAGTGTCGGAGGGGGAGGGGCCGGCGGAGAGCCGGCGGGGGTCCCTGTGGGGCCTGCCCGCCTCCTCCCGCGGCCCCGGCGGCGACTCGGGGCGTCGGCCCTCTAGCCTGAGGTTCGGGGGCGTGCCGGGGGGCACGGCCCCGGCGCAGAGGACCCCGGACCAGGGGAGCGACCGCGAGCGGCGGGCCTCGTCGGTGTCGGCCTGGGGCCAGCCCCCCGCGCTCGACGTTGCAATTGGGACGTCAGGGCACAGGAGGTCTTCGGCCATCGTCGCCCCGAGCTCCGGACCCGGATCGACGCCCGCGGCCGGCGGCGCCCCGTCCGGCGGCGCCCCGTCCGGCGGCGCCGCGCCCCACCCCGCCTCCCTCCTCGGCCTGCTGCGCCCCACCGGTCCGAATCGAACCCCCCCTCGAGCCCCTGCAATTGCACCCCTCTGCATCTTGTTTCTTACAATTACTCTCTTCGAAGCAGGCGCCCCGCCCATCATCTACGTGCCCCAGACGCCTGCATCCTTCCCCCAGCTCAAGCCGGCCGAGCTTCCCGTCTACCCCATTTCCATGCTCCCTTCCCCTCGCTCGTCCGGATCCATGCCGGGCGGACAAGCGGCATTTCCATTCGCTCCTGCACTCGCCTTCGCCCCCCCGCCCCTCCCTCCGATGCCCCCGCCCCCGGTGCCGCTCCGGCTTCCGTCCTTCCCCCCTTCCGGGCCCGTGAACATTCCGCCGCTTCCCCTCTTGTCTCGTGTACAGCCACCGGTCGCTTGACGTGAATTTGCAGCTGCATGTGCAAACGCGCGCGGGGCTCTGGATCCGCGTTCATGGCCCCGGGCGCTAGCGCTAGCTAGCGCTGATGAGCTGGGCGATGCGAGCAGCGCGTGCGGTGGCCGAGAATCCGATGATCGCTTGCACTGCGGCAATTGCGCATGCACACGGAGTTCGAAGCTGTTCGAATTCGAGCGCCGCAAGCGATATCGATATCGATGCGCAATTTCGAAGGCGCGCGGCCGGGCGCCGAATTAGGCCGACGCCTTCCCCCCCCCCTGACTCCTCCCCCTCCCCCCCCCCCCCCCCCCCCCCCCCAAGACCGCCACGCGCCTGCGCGAGGCCGGCTAGCGCTGATCTTGGCGCGTGGAGCGCGTGGAGCGTGTGGCGTCCATGCGTCCGCCGGGCGACAAAACCGGGCGCTGCGGCCGCTCGCAGCACATTCCGCAGCAGCGCAAAGCACTCTCTCGCTCCAGCTTCAAGACACGACCGCGCTGATGGAGGCCTCGTTCTGCGCTCCCGTCGCCAGCACCTCTCAGGCCTGCCGATCTGGCCTCGCGCCATCCATCGCCTTCGAGGTGAGCGCCGCCGCTCGCTCGCGCTCGGGCCCCGCTCGCTACGCGCACGATCGGCGGCTGACGTGTTGCGCCCAGGCGTCTCGTCGGTCATCTCGCACCCTCCCGCTCCCCGCGGCGGCGGGACCGTCCTCGCCGAGCTGCCGCTTCCTCGGCTCCCGCCAGCAGCTCTGGGCCGCCCCTGCACGGACCTTCGTCCCGAGCGGCGGGCTCGTTGTGCGGGCCTGCGGCGGGGCGTGCAGCGGCGGCTGCGGGTGCGGCGGGGCGGACGCGAGCCGCGTGGTGACGTTCGACGGGGAGCGGCTGTCGCCGCCGCCATCGCCGTCCGCGGCGGCGCGGCGGGGCTGCGGCGGCAGCGGCGGGTGCGCTGCGGCGCGGGCGGGCGGCGGATGCGCGGCGGCGCGGGCGGCGGGCGCGTGCAGCGGCAGCGGCAGCGGCAGCGGCAGCGGCGCGGGGAGCGTGTTGCCGGGCCCGCGGCCGGTGGCGAGCGTGGAGCCGCACCCGGAGCTGGGGGCGGCGTCGGGCGCCGACGACTTCTGGGCCCTCGTCTGCGGGGCCGTCGCCTCGCCCTTCGGCGCCCTCTTCTGAGCCGCGGCGCCTGTACCTGTACAACCTTTCCACTTTCCATGCAGCCCTCTGTAGTAGAGACCGGGTGTAGCGTAGGCGTAGGTAGGACTAGTCATTGACCTCGGGACCTTATTGAATGCGTGTCACAGTGTTATAATTATCGAAATACACTAACTTATAATTATAATTATTCCATCACACATCACGCCCGCGACCCGCTCCCGGCCCGGCGAAGCTCCCGGAGGTCAATCGATTTCGAATTCTCATGAGCACACGCACTGCAGCTGCGGCATAAAATTAAACATTCATGCAGACCGCTTTTTAAAATTCAATGATTTACTAGTACTGCTCTTAAGCTTCGAATTCGACTCGAGCTCGCTCTGACGGTTCGTCGACGTCACGACTCGCCGGAGTCAACGTCGGGGCCGGCTCACACGCATAAGATGCACACCGCTATGTATTATGCTCGTCGACGCACTCTGGTGTTCGTCAAGCAAGCGCGCTGTTCAATTGCAAATTCAAAAAAGCTCAGCTGTCATGAAAAAAACGCAGAAGCAAAATCGAAGCACGATGTCCGGACAAGAGATTTCAAACCACGCCAGATGAAAACCCCCGTGCACGCCTCTCCAGTCCTCTCACTCCTCCTCCTCCTCCTCCTGTCCGTCCCCGCCGGGGCCCGCCCGCCCCGCGCCGTCGCCGGCGCCGTCGCCGTCGGCAGCCCCGCGGCGCTTCCGGGAGAGCTTCAGGCCCAGCATGTGGGCCACCTGTAGAACAATGCCCGATCGGCGACACGGAGAACGAAGGGGGATCGATCGGACGGGGGTACGCGGCGCGCGCGCGGGGGTACCTGAACGAGGCCGCCGTACTTGTCGACGGCGCGGGCGAGGTCCACGCGCCCCGCCCCCCGCATCGCCTCCCGCGTCGGCATGTACCTGTACCCCGGCGCGGCGTCAGAGGAGCGGAAATGAGAGCGCGCGGAGGGCAGCGTTAGCGTAGGGAAGAAGCTTAAGGCGCGGGCGGACCCGGGGGCGCCGTGCTCCTCGATGAAGGCCGTCAGCTCCCGCTCCATGTTCGCCATCTTGTCCCTGCTCCAAGGCTTCGGGGGGGGGGGGGGGGGGGGGGGGGGAGGAGGAGGAGAAGGGGGAGGGGGGGGGGGGGGGGGGGGGGGGCGGACCAGTAGCCCCAGGGCTTGGCCTCCTTGTGCTGGATCTCGAGGCCCATCTTGCGGGCGACCTCGCCCACCCCGCCGTGCAGCGTGATCGCCTACGCGACCGCGTTACTCACGATTAAAGTAATCGGTGTCGGCATTATCCGAGTTGAGTGGAAAAGGAACGGTATTCATCGCTTTCTCTACTTTGGCCCGGCTCCCTGGGGCGCCGGCCCCGCGCGGGGGCGCCTCGGACCTTGAGGAGGTCGACGCGGCGCGCGTCCCGCAGCGTCCGCGACTTCGGCATCACTGCGCGCGAGGGCGGGGGCGGGGGAGGGGGTCGGCGCGCCGCGCTCTGCCTAGGGCGCGGTGGCGGGCGGGCGGGCGGGCGGGCGGGCGGGCGGGGACCTCCAGGGGTCCCGTTCGCCTCGACGAAGGCGAGGAGCTCGCCCCTCAGGTTCTCGAAGTCCGCGAAGTGCTGCGCGGGGGCAAAGATTAGGGGACGGGGGGGAGGGGTAGCGGAGGAGGGCAGCCGCACGTTCCGGGGCCGCCGGGCGGAGGGCTCGAGGGGGGAAGGGGCCGGCGTGGGCGAGGCGGAGGAGGCGCGGGAGGGGGACGAGGGGCGGGAGGGGAACAGCGAGGACGAGGCGGCGGAGGGCTGCCGCAGCGGCTGCCGGACCTGCGCGCCCGGCCGCTCGCTCGCTAAGGAGGGGGTACAGGCCCGGCGCCTCGCGGCGCGCGCGTACCCTGCGGGCCTTCTCCTGGAACATGCTCGCCATGCGTTGGCTCAGGGCCGCCCTGCCCCGGGGGTAAACGAAGGCAAATGGGAGGGGGGGGGGGGGGGGAGACGGGGGCGTACAGCATAATCGGGAGGTCGGCGGAGATGATGCGCTCGACGACGCCGAAGGGTACGGCGCCCTTGGGGCGCACCTGCGTGCGGGCCGGCTCGAGAAGAGAGGGGTCGTGGCGGGGAGGGGCGCGCGCCTCGACGGTGTAGGCGACGCGCGTGACGCGGGGGTCCCCCTGCGCGACGAGGCGGGGCGCTTGTAAGACTTGGGGCGCCCCGGCGCGAGACCCGACAGACGGGGGCGGACCTTGTTCGCCACGATGCTCCACTTGCCCTGCCCCGCCCGCCCCGGTCAGCGAAGAAGAAGGCGAGCCAGCGAAGGACAGCCTCGCCCCAAGAGCGCCCCCAGATCCCTCTAAGAACGGGGCGGGCGGGCGGGGATGGGTCGGGGCCGCGCCTGGAACTCCTGGAAGTCGCCCTCGACCATCGTGAAGCGGATCTCCCGCGTCGGTACCTGCCGCCCCGCCCGCCCGCCCGCCCCGCGTCGGGCGGCCGGCCGCGAGGACGCCTCGCGCCCATCGATATCCATCTATCTGCGAGCGAGCGGGCGGGCGGGCGGGCCGCCCCGGACCTCGACGACGTCGATGACGGCGCGGGCCTGGAACTGGAAGTACTGCGCCCCGCCACGCCGGGCCGTCAGCCCCCGCGCAGGCCCGCAAGCCGCCCCAGCGCTCCCAGGCGGGCGGGGCGGGGCGGGGCGGGGCGGGGCGGGGCGCGGCGGGGCGGGGCGCGGCGCGGCGGGGCGGGGCCCACCATGTGGTACTTGACGGCGACCTGGCGTCCCAGTCGCGGCGTCAGGGCGCGGCGAGGCGAGGGGCCGGGGAAGGCGGGCGGGCGGAGAGAGGGAGACGGCGGAGCGGGCGGGCGGCTCGCCTGGAGGATGCGGACGACGGCGGGGTCCTCCGAGGGGAGCCGCTCCGACTGCACGCCGAGGGTTAGCTAAGCCGGCCGGCCGGCCTAGAAAGGGAAAGGACGGCCTGCTCGCTCGCCTGCATGAGGTTGGGCACGAAGGAGCGGAGCGCCTCGTAGTCCGTCAGGACCTGTCGGGCCCCGGGCCCCCGGGGTCGGTCGGGCTCGCGTCGTGCGAGGCGCGGGGGGGCGGGGGGTACGCGCACGTTCCACACGGTCTGCCGGTCCGCGTTGACCACGAAGCCTGCCGCGGGTACGGTCGGAAGGGGACGGTGCAGAAGGATGGGGTACGGCACCCGCGGAGATGCGCTGGTACCACTTCCCGCGCTTCCTGACGCTCTCCACGAGGGGCCTACTCCGGAGTCGGGCGCGGCGCGGGGCGGTGAGGGGGTACGGCGCACGTGGCTTCGAAGGCGGTGGGCTCCAGGGGGCACGCCGACGGGTCCTGCGCGTCGGGGGGACATCGGCGTCGGCAGGGGTACGCGGAAAGGGGCGGGGGGCGCGGGGGTACCTGGATCGCGTAGGAGGCGGGTCCAAGGAAGTTCGCGGCCTCGTCGTCGAAGGAGGGGAGGGGGCTCTGGTCCGGGGTTAGGGGGACCTCCTGGGAGGGGGTACGATGTCAAAGAACAATCGCGACGTCACGCCGGTGCGTGGAGCGGGTACGGCACCGAGCTCGGCGGGGCGGCGGGGGCGAGCAGGGCGAGCTTCTCGGCGCGCTTTTTGACGGCGAGCCTGCGGGGAGCGGACGGGAATCAGTTTACGCGAGCGGATTCGACTCGGAGGGGGGTATGCGAACGAACAGGTTGGTGGGGAGGTCGTTTCGGATGATGGCGGAGATGAACGTGAGCGGAAGCGTCACCTTCGGCTTCACGTCGACGCTGTAGCGGAGGATCGTTCGCCTCGACCCGTCCGGCGCCGGCGTGAGCCGCCACAGGCCCCCTGCGCGGTCCCCGCCCCGTGAGCTCTCCCACGCTCCAGGGGTTACGCGGATTCCAGGGGGGTACGCGGCGCGCACGGAATACGTGGAAGTCGCCGTCCACCATCGAGAACTCGATCTCCTGGTACGGCCTCTCCACCACGTCCATCACCGCCTGGGGGTACCGCGTTCGGAGCGCCGGGGGGTACGTCACGCGGGGAACGGGGGCGAACCTTGGCCTCGAACTGGATGTAGACGAGCGACTGGGTGCCGACCTGAGGGCGTGCCGAGCGGGCCTTCAGCGCTGTTGGGGCACGGGGTTGGGGCCAAGGAGCAGCGCGCCTGCAGGAGCCGTATGCCGCCGGTCGGGTGCTCGAGCCGCTCGCAGCGCGCGAGGTTCGGGATGAACTTGGGCAAGCTCTCGTAGTCTGGTGCGGCGTCCAGATTTGAACGAATTCCCGAAGCTCGAGGCGCGCGGAAGCGGCGGCGCACCCGTGAGCACGTCCCAGATCTGATGGATGTCCGCGTCGATAAGGATCCTCGCGCTGCGGGCGGGCCCCCTGAGAACGAGCCCGCAGCGCAGGCTCACGCGAAGGCCGTGCAGACCTGATCCGCTTGAACCGGCGCCCGAGGCCCGCGATCTCCACCTGCGCGCGCGCCCGTCGCCAGAGGTTTGACACCACCAACACGAAATTCGATCGCACGATCACGTCGCCCTCCAGCTGCTCGATAAAGCCGGGAGCGTTCTCGGGCATCGTCTCGCTATCGTCCTCGTCCTCGTCCTCGTCCCGCAGGACATCGCCGGACTCCTCCTCGTCGAGGTCTTCAAGCGCAACATCGAGCGCGTCCTCCTGGACCCGCCCCGTGAGCGCAGCGTCACTGGAAAGGCACAACGAGCTCACGTGCGAGTCTCCTGGCCGCTGCGAGGCGCCGCCTACGAGCTCGAGGTCGGACTGGTTGAACTGCGCGTCACGCGTGCTCAGGGCCGCTGCAGCTGCGCGCGGTGCACGGAAACGCGTACCGAAGCGTAGGCTGATGCAGGGGAGCCCGAGGACGCGTATGAGCCCTTGCCGGCGCTTGGGTCCGGCTCGAGCGCACGGCCGACAGTGATTGCTGCGCTTTGCTGATGGTGACTCCGACCAACCCGCGGCACGTGCACGCCTGACCCTAGCGATCTTAGATACCCCAGGAACGCCGTTCGCTGCTCCATCCAGCGCTCGCGTCGGTGTAGCTGGAGCCTTTGTCGCTGTGGGCGGGCAGGGCACGCTTGAATCGCTGCATACGCGTTTCGACACGGTGCAGGCGGCACAGGGGCCGCCGCAACGAAACCCATAGCCCCCAAGAAGGCTGAACCGGGCTCAGCCGCTGACAGCCGGCGAGGCAGGGGTACCTTGTTCGCCGAGACCATGGCCCCGCACACCGCCAGGCGAGTCCCCGCTGCGCTCTGAGGCGTTTGCTGACCTGCCCCGCAGCACGGCGCCAAAGGAGACCATGGCGCACACCGCAAGGCGAGTCTCCGCTGCGCTATGACGCGTTTGCTGATTCGCCCCGCAGCACGGCGCCGAAGGTGTCGCGGCGCGGCGTAATCCCGCCGTTCATCGGTGCGCTGCGCCGTGCACGAATGCGCGCGATAGCTACGCAGCTTTGCATGCATAGCTACAACAGCCCCGCCCGCGACACCGGCATCACAGCGCGCTCGCTGCCCAAGCGTCAGGAGCAGAGCGGCATCGCCGCATGCGCACGCCCGGCGCCGTCCGCGCGGCCGCGAAGCGCGATCTAGGGTGCAGCTGCGGCTGTCGCGTCGAAGCCTACCCGCGCAGCCGCCCTGCAGCCGGCTTAGAGCCTTCAATCTCGCCGATCTGCAGCTGTGGCCGCCTTGACCGTGGCCGCCGCGCGCAGTGATGGAGGTGCTACAGGCTGCGATGAAGCGCGAAGCAGCGGGCGGCGAGTGCTTCCACCTGCAGGTCGGGCGGCCCGCCCGAAGGAGCCGCGGGGGAGCCGCGGGCCCCGCCGACCCCGCCCCCGCAGGTGGGGCAGCCGTCCACGGGGGCCCCGCAGCGAGTCATCAAGGCCGCGCAAGAGGCGCTCGTCAGCGACAAGATCGGGTGCGGCGGCGGCGACAAGCGCGCGCGCGCGCGCGCCCCTCCGCCTCGAATTCGATCCAGCTGGCCGCCAGGTACACGCCGGCGTTCGGTATCCCGGCCCTGCGGGAGCGCATCGCCCGGCACTACAAGGACGAGTACAACGGTGCGCCCTACCTACCCCTCCCGCCCCTCTCCCCCGCCCCCGCCCCGCCCCTCACTCCTCCTCCTCCCCCCCCCCCCCCCCCCGTCGCGCCAGCGGAGGTGCCGGCGGAGCGGATCGCAGTGACGACGGGCTCCTCGGCCGGCTTCGTGCTCGCGTTCATCGCCGCCTTCGACGCCGGCGACCGCGTCGCCATGGCCGCCCCGGGCTGTGCGCCCGCCCGCCCCAGCGCTTCTCCTCCGGTCTTCTAACCCGCACCCCCACCCCCCCCACCAGACCCCGGGTACAGGAACATCCTGCTGGGGCTGGACATCGAGCCGGTGTCGCTGCTGACGGGCCCCGAGCAGAACTTCCAGCCCACCGTCGAGCTCCTCGAGCAGGCCGAGCGCGAGGGCGGTGCGTCCCGCGCCCCGCGCCCGGCCCGCCGCCCGTCGTTCCTGTCGGCTCCCGGACCGAGCGTTCGCCCGCCCGCCCGCACGCCTCGCAGGCCCGCTGCACGGCCTCATCCTGGCCTCCCCCTCCAATCCCACGGGTACCGTCATCGACCTCGAGCACTTCCGCGTGCGTGCCCCCCTCGAGCCCCTTCCCCCCCCCCCTCCCACACTCCCCCGCGAGCTTCGAGCGCCGGGGGGTACAGGAGGTGGTGGACTACTGCACCAGGAAAGGCATCCGCATTATCTCGGACGAGGTACGTTTCCCCAGGGGCCGGGCAACTCGTGCCCCATGCAATGCAGCGTGGACGGCGTCGTTATCGCTTGAAGACGCGCGCGCCGCTTATTCTAATCTTGTTCTTGTACATATTGATCGCCCACAGACGCGCCCCGCTGATTTCGACCTCGCCCTCACGCCGCCTCTCGCCAGATCTACCACGGGATCGCGTACGAGGGCCTGCACTGCACGTCGGCGGTCTCGCTCGACCCCACCGCCGTCGTCGTCAACTCCTTCTCCAAGGTCGGGCCGTAACCCCCCCCCCCTCCCTCCCCCCCCCCCCCCCCCCCCCCCCCCTCCGGACCTGGATCCGTCCCTACAGCAGCCTTCCTCTTCTTCTTCTGAAGCTAAGCGGGCGCGGCCTCGCCCCCGCCCCCGCCCCCACCGCAGTTCTACTCGATGACGGGGTGGCGCATCGGCTGGCTCGTGGTCCCCGACGACCTCCACAGGTGCCCCGGCACCCTGCCCGCCGCCCCGGCCCTGCCGACCCGCGCCCCGCGACCTCCTCTAGAGTGGCTTGCATCGCGGCGCCGTAGAGGTCTCGCCCCCGACGTCTCAACCCCCCTTTCCCCCCGCAGGAGCGTGGAGTGCCTGCAGCAGAACCTGTTCATCAACGCCCCGACGCACTCGCAGCTCGCCGCCCTCGAGGCCTTCGGCTCCAAAGGCCCGCCCCGGCCCCGGCCCCGCCCCGCCCTCCACGCACACCGCCTGAGCTGCGCCCGCCGCAGACGAGCTGATGGGCCACGTCCGCCGGTGCCCGCGCGCGCGGCCGGATAGATATGCGCGGACGCCCCGAGCTCATCATAACCTCTGCTCAAGGTACGAGGCGAACCGGGCGGCGCTGCTGCGGGGGCTCCCCGCCGCCGGCCTCGTCAAGCACTCCGACTCCCAGGGCGCCTTCTACATGTCCGCACCCCCCCCCCCCCCGATCAGATCAGATCGAATCGGATCTGATCTGATCTGATCTGAGCGTCCCCCCAGATACGCGGACGTGGGGGACTTCACGGAGGACAGCGAGGGCTTCTGCAGGCAGCTCCTCAACGTGCGCCCCGTCGGATCGAGCTCCGTGCTTTCTACATCTCTGACGGGGGCTCGGGGGCCAGGACACGGGCGTGGCCATCACGCCGGGCATCGACTTCGACACCAGCGCGGCCACCGCTCGGTCCGTCCGCCCGGCCCGCCCCGCCCCGCCCCGCTGGCCCGACGAGGCGGCGACGACGCTTCCCGACCGCGTCTCGAACCGGCGCAGGTCCGCTTCTCGTTCTGTGGCTCCAGCGAGGCGGTCAACGAGGCCTGTACCCGGTCAGCCGGCGCCCTCCCGAGCTCCGAGCGGGTGACGACTGTGCCGGACTCACGGGCTTGGGCCGCGGGCCGCGCGCGCGCAGGCTCGGGGCGTGGATGCGGGAGAAGTACGGGGCGGAGCGCATCGACGCCCTCGCGGCTGCGTACGCGCAGGCGCACAGGAAATGAGGGTCGCCAGTGTTTCATTTCTGTGCGATAGCGCTAGCGCTAGCTATAGCTTGCCTGCACCGATCGACGAATTGCAATGCAATGCATTCATGTGCACGTGCGATACTCACTACAAGCTATAGGCCTATAGCTAGGCTATGTTAGCTCAAGCTCGCCGTGCACGTGGCCAGCGCCGATCGATGTGTATCGATATTTCTCCACTTCATTCTTTCGAACATCGAAATCGGAGCAAATCCAAAGCAATCTCGCAGTCTCACGAAACGATCTCAGGGAAGCGCACGTCAATAGCTAATCAATACCTGCGGCGGGAAGAATTCGAAGGGTGGAACTGGCCCGGGGACAGCGGAAGGGAGAGGGGTACAGCTGCCGATAGTTTGCTGCGGCCGCGTGCTATGTGGGGGGGTTCTCCGGGTCCCGTTCGCCCGCTTGCCTGGAGCGGGGGCGGGCCCCGGCGCCGGCCTCTCTCCGCCCCGCCCCCGCGCTCCCGTTCGTCGCGCTGTGTCGCCCCGTCGGCGTGGCCGCCCCGTCGCCGCCACCGCTGCTGCCGATGCCCCAGCGGCTGACCCCTGTGCTGATGCTGCTCGCGAGCGGCGTACCCCGCTTGACCGACGAGGAGGATGCGGCGCCGGCGCCGGCGCCCGCCTCGGGGTCCCTGCTGACCACCTTGGGCACGCTGATCGGGTCGGGCCGCCCCGAGCCGCCGCCGGCGGCGCCGGCGGCGCCGGCGAAGCGGCCGGAGCCGCCGGCCGCCGCCACGATGCCGAGCTTCCGCATGTAGTTCTGCGCTCGCGCACGTCAGCGGGAGCCGGCCGGCTGCTCTGCGTCGAACGGGGCGCGGGCGGGCGCGCCTCTCGTATCTGCTGTGCGTGCGCGTGGTGCCTCCGGTGGTTCGGGAGCAGGTTGATGTCCACCACCGACCTGCCCCGCGTCGCGTCGCGTCGGGTCGTCGACCAGTTAGCCCGGGCTCCTCGCATCGGATCGGATCGGTCGGGTCGGGTGGAAGCGCGCACAGGTGGCCGATGGAGGGCAGGACCATGACCACCTTGCCCTCCTCCTCCTCCTCGCCCTCGCCCTCGCCCTCGCCCTCCGCCTTCTGCGCGACGGTGGGAGGGGCGGAGGGCCCCGAGGGGGTCGGGGGCTACGCGCACGGCGCCGGCGAAGAAGTCCTCGTCGCCGAAGAAGGAGTACACCACGAAGCTGCCGTGCAGACATCAGCCGCGAGGGGAGAAGAAGAAGAGAAAGGACGTGGAGCAGGGCAGGGGCGGGCGGGGGGGCAGCGGGCGGGCAGCGGGCGGACCCGACGAGGACGACGTTGAGGCCGGCCAGATCCCATTCGGAGAAGGACTCCGCGTCGGCGCCCATCACCTGTCGCCCGGGCGCCGTCGGCGGGGCGGGGGCGGGGCGGGCGGGCGGGGCGGGGCGCACGGCTTTGACGGTGAAGACGACGTTCGTGACGGGGATCACCAGCGCGCCCGTCATCACCTGCCGCCCTCAGAGAGGGCCTGGGGGGCGGGGCGGGGCGGGGCGGGAGGGGCGGGCGGACGAGGAGGACGGCGGAGCCGTACTTGGTGACGACGAGGAGGAGCGCGTTGTACGCGAAGTTGACGACGAGGAACGCCAGCACGATCGACGCCCGGCCCTGCCCAGGGGGTGAGGCGGGGGAGGGGGGGTCGGAGCGGAGCGGGGGGGGGAGGGGCCGCACCGAGCAGTCGTCGCCCTGGTGGCTGGCCTGCCCCAGGAAGCAGAGAAATCCCTCCTGCGCGCGGGGCGGGCTGAGCTGGGCGGGGGCCGGCCGGGCCCGAGATCTCGCCCGCGGACCTGGAGGTTCGTCGCGATTTCCGACATCGGCATCGCGTCCTGGCCCATCAGGTCTGGGGGTAACGGAACAGATCAAATCGCGCAGGGGGTACGCTGCCCAAACCAGAGAGGAGCGCACAGGGGGAGGACTGGAGGGGGGCGAAGAGGAAGCCGAGGAAGAACTGCCAGGTGGACACCCAGAAGGTGAGGTAGTAGATGTCCATGTTCTGGGGTACGCGCTCGCTCCGGGGGTACGCGATCAGGCGGGGGGTACGGCGGTACCTGGTCCTTGAACGCAAACTCCTTGTACACGTTGCTGAGCGCGTTGGGGACGCTGCGCGGGAGCCGCTTCAGGGGGGAACAGCACCAGCAGGGCTAGCGTAAGGGGACGGAGGGAAGGGGGGGTACCTGCTCGTCGCGTACACGATGATGGAGGAGACCCGGTTGTTCGCGCCCAAGTGCCCCCCCTGCCAGGCTCTAGTTACGGCGCGCGCGGGCGCGGCGAGAGGGGCGCGCGAAGCGGACCTTGAACGCGGGAACGGTGGCCAAGCCCACGCCGCAGCAGATAAGGAACGCGCCCATAAACTGAGCGGGGCGCATCGGTCCCCAGCGGCCGTCGCGGGTGGGGCGGACGGGCCGCGGACCTGCAGGCGGTTGTACCGGGCAGACAAGAAGACGAGCGATGCGATCATCGTCCAAGGGATCACGCCCTGCGTGCGGGAGGGTCTCGGCAAAAGCAGCGAAAAGGAAACGAGACGGGGAAGAAACAGCCAGTCACCTGGTCCAGGAGCGTCTGCAGCTGACCGGCGGTGTACACTGCGAGCGCCAAGCACGCGCGCGTCAGGATAACCGCGATCTGGCCGCACTGCGCGCACCGCCGCCAATGACGCCGAGGAACGACGACAGGGCGTCGAACAGGCCCATGCCGGCGAAGCGCTGCATCGGGTACTTGCGCATTTCCGGTGTGATATCGCCAGAGGAGTACATCTGCGCCGAAAACGATGAGCGCTCGCGCCCTGGCTGATCGCGGCCGGCCTCCACCGAAAGGGCGTCTCGGCTGGTGACCACGAACCGGTAAAGGACGATGATCCAAGCGAGCGCGCAGTACAGCACGACGGTCCACTGGTTAAGGAAGTACGCGTAGCTGTGCCCCTCGAACGCGTAGCGGTTCAGCATCATCTTGTAGAGAATACGGTTGCTGGTGGCCACCACCTGCGGTGCGCGTTGCGAGTAAGCGCATCCGGGATCGACGATTGATAGAACCCGCGCGGGCTACGCGATCAGCGCCGCTAGCTGGTCTGCTCTAGCGCTCGAACAGATCGGCTCGGCTGGGGCGCGCACGATGAGAACGAGCAGGAAGCCGATCAGCATCGCGGCCTTCTTGCTGAAAACCCTCGCGCAGCAGGCGCGCAGCTTGCTGGGCTTCTCAGCCGGAGCTCCGCGCGAGCTGGGCCTGCTACCCTGCTGCCCTGTTGCCAGCAGCGGCGTCCGCTCATTTTGCGCACCGCCGGAGCCCTTCTGCTCCATTCTGGCGCTGCACGGAACAGCCAGCCAGCGTCTGCCCAGCGATTGATCGGGGGTACGACAAACAAAAATGCTTGTACGGCGGGCGACGGCCCTAGCACGGGGCGCTGTCGCAGGGCCATCTCGACTCGCACCTGTGCGATCGGCGGTCCCGGCGTTGGCGCTAGCGATCCGCGGTCTGGCAACGCCGCCGTCGGCCCCCGCGGACTCCTTGGATGACGCTTCGGATGATAACAAGTCGTTCGAGCGGCGATGGGCCGATCCTGAGCTGCGGCGCCAGATCCTCGGCCCGCCTCCGCCCGCCTTGATCCGCCCGCACCCTCCGGGCAAGAAGAAGTACCGGGCGTCGTTGGAGCACCCTACGTCCGCAGTGCGTTGCGCTTCTCGGCCCTCGCGACCCGACGACGCCTCGCCGCGCTCATGTCGCGCTCGGCAGTCACGCCCAACATGGAGCAGTGGCCGCTCTGGCTGGAGGCGCGCGCGAAGATGGACCAGTTCCTAGAGGAGAACGTGCGCCGCAGCCGCCCGGCGCGCCGCCGCCGCCGCGTCGGCCTCACGCGCGCCGCAGCCCAAGATCAAGGCGGGGCTCGGCCTCAAGGAGGTGTCAGTCGAGCAGATCGCCGCCGGATACATCCCCGAGCACCTCGCCGAGCAGGCTCGCCGCGCTCGCCGCCCGCCCGCCCACCCGGCCGCCCGCCGCGCCGCGGGCCGTGACGCCGGCGGCCCCGCGCAGTACTACGAGGACATCGGCCGCGCGAAGCCCAAGTGGCTCGTGGAGCGCTCGGAGAAGGTCCAGAAGTTCATCGAGGAGAACAAGGACAAGCCCAAGGTCTCGCCCGCCGAGTGCGCCCGCCCCGCCCGCCCCGCCCCGCCGCCCACCTCCGGCCTGAGCGGCGCGGCGCCGCCGAGCTGAGCCCGAGCGCGCAGGGCGGCGGAGAAGGCCAGAGCGGAGTGGGCGGGGAGGAAGCGGGGCATGCCGCCGCCGAAGGGCGAGAAGAAGGTGCGGCCCGGCAAGGACGGCAAGGAGCCGTGGACGTGGTCCAGGTGGGCCCCGGTACCCCCCTCGCCCCCTCCCTCCCCGCCAAGACGCCCCGGGCAGGTACAACAAGCTGAAGAAGGAGCAGAAGGCGGAGGAGCGGCGGGCGCTGGCGGTGCGCGAGGGCCGCGCCGCCGCCGCCAGCCAGGAGGCCGCGTAGCGCGTAGCTATAGTACCCCGCAGCTGCTAGTCGGTCTTCGAAGGAACTCTCGATTCTTATCAGGAGAGCGCGTCTTGGGTGCAGCGACGCCGCCGGGGAGGCCTGCAGGCCGCAGCGAGCGTTGGACTGGGGAACTCACTGCCCGGCGATCGCGAGCAGTTCTAGATGCTTTGCTGGCCCGGTGCTGGGGCCCGCAAAGCCCCTTGCGCGCGGCGAGACTCGGAGCTCCGAGGCTCCGCCGGGCCGGGAGCGGGTCGTGGGCGTGATGTGTGATGGAATAATTATAATTATAAGTTAAGTGTATTTCGATAATTATAACACTGTGACACGCATTCAATAAGGTCCCGAGGTCGTGAGGTCAATGGCTAGTCCTACCTACGCCTACGCTACACCCGGTCTCTACTACAGAGGGCTGCATGGAAAGTGGAAAGGTTGTACAGGTACAGGCGCCGCGGCTCAGAAGAGGGCGCCGAAGGGCGAGGCGACGGCCCGCAGACGAGGGCCCAGAAGTCGTCGGCGCCCGACGCCGCCCCCAGCTCCGGGTGCGGCTCCGCGCTCGCCACCGGCCGCGGGCCCGGCAACACGCTCCCCGCCCCGCTCCCGCTGCCGCTGCCGCTGCCGCTGCACGCGCCCGCCGCCCGCGCCGCCGCGCAACCGCCGCACGCCCGCGCCGCAGCGCACCCGCCGCTGCCGCCGCAGCCGCGCCGCGCCGCCGCGGCCGGCGATGGCGGCGGCGACAGCCGCTCCCCGTCGAACGTCACCACGCGGCTCGCGTCCGCCCCGCCGCACCCGCAGCCGCCGCTGCACGCCCCGCCGCACGCCCGCACAACGAGCCCGCCGCTCGGGACGAAGGTCCGTGCAGGGGCGGCCCGGAGCTGCTGGCGGGAGCCGAGGAAGCGGGAGCTTGGCGAGGACGGCACGGCCGCCGCGGGGAGCGGGAGGGCGCGAGATGACCGACGAGACGCCTGCGCGCAACACGTCAGCCGCCGATCGTGCGCACAGCGAGCGGGGCCCGAGCGCGAGCGAGCGGCCGCGCTCACCTCGAAGGCGATGGATGGCGCGAGGCCAGATCGGCAGGCCTGAGAGGTGCTGGCGACGGGAGCGCAGAACGAGGCCTCCATCAGCGCGGTCGTGTCTTGAAGCTGGAGCGAGAGAGTGCTTTGCGCTGCTGCGGAATGTGCTGCGAGCGGCCGCAGCGCCGGGTTTTGTCGCCCGGCGGACGCATGGACGCCACACGCTCCACGCGCTCCACGCGCCAAGATCAGCCGGCCTCGCGCAGGCGCGTGGCGGTCTTGGGGGGGGGGGGGAGGAGTCGGGGGGAAGGAGTCGAGGGGAAGGAGTCGGCCTTGTTCGGCCGCCTTCGAATTCGCGCTTCGCTTGCGGCGCTCGGACAGCTTCAATCGTTAACTCCGTGTGCAGTTGCCGCAGTGCACGCTTTTCTCGGCCACCGCACGCGCTGCTCGCACCGCCCCAGTCATCACCGCCGGCGGCCATGAACGCCGAGCCGCAGCGGCAGCGCGGGCTCCGCAGGCCCTCGCTCGGTTGGGAGCGCGTGGACCCGTCGGGCGTGTTCTCCCGCTCCCATTTCGTCGCTGCAGAGGCGCTCCTTCTCTTTCGGTCCGTGCAGCGCATTGCTCAGCCGCGCCCCGAGCGGCGCGTCTGATCGCCTCGCAGCGCTGTTGCGCTCGGGCTCGCAGGGGTTGGATTCATTGCGCGGGGCGTCATCCGGTGGGAGGACGGCGCGCCCTTCGCGTTGTTCAGCTCGCGGAAGAGCGCTGCGCGTGCGTGGCTGAAACCGGGGCGCAGGCTTCTTTGTTGTATACTACAGTACTGGACGAGCCTCATGGTGCTGTTGTGGTTCGCGGTGCTCCCGGCGTCGCGGTCCGACGTCGACCTCCGCGGTCCGACCGGTACCTCCAGCGCTAGCCTAGTAGCCGCAGCTTTATCTGACCGGCCCGGCCAGCAGATCGCGACGGGGATCTCGGCCGGCTATGCGGCGCGGAAGCAGAAGCGGCGGCGGCGCGAGAAGCTCGCGGCCGGCTCTGCCGAGGTGGCTGCGCATGCGTCCCCGCGCGCCCTCGCCCCCGCCCAGCGCGGCCCGGCGGCCTCGGGCCGTGTGCGTGGCACTGGCACCTGCCCCGTCACCCCCCACGGCCGTAGGCGTTTCTGTCAGTCTTCACACGTATTTTCTATACTTTACAGCAAGAATTTGTTCGAAGCTCTTTACAGAAATCGTCAATTGCAAGTAGCTGTAGGCACGCTTTGATTTCGGACTAGCAGGTCGGAGGTCTAACTCGATACCCCCCTTTCCCCCCCGCAGGAGCGTGGAGTGCCTGCAGCAGAACCTGTTCATCAACGCCCCGACGCACTCGCAGCTCGCCGCCCTCGAGGCCTTCGGCTCCAAAGGCCCGCCCCGGCCCCGGCCCCGCCCCGCCCTCCACGCACACCGCCTGAGCTGCGCCCGCCGCAGACGAGCTGATGGGCCACGTCCGCCGGTGCCGCGCGCGCGGCCGGATAGATATGCGCGGACGCCCCGAGCTCATCATAACCTCTGCTCAAGGTACGAGGCGAACCGGGCGGCGCTGCTGCGGGGGCTCCCCGCCGCCGGCCTCGTCAAGCACTCCGACTCCCAGGGCGCCTTCTACATGTCCGCACCCCCCCCCCCCCCCGATCAGATCAGATCGAATCGGATCTGATCTGATCTGATCTGAGCGTCCCCCCAGATACGCGGACGTGGGGGACTTCACGGAGGACAGCGAGGGCTTCTGCAGGCAGCTCCTCAACGTGCGCCCCGTCGGATCGAGCTCCGTGCTTTCTACATCTCTGACGGGGGCTCGGGGGCCAGGACACGGGCGTGGCCATCACGCCGGGCATCGACTTCGACCACCAGCGCGGCCACCGCTCGGTCCGTCCGCCCGGCCCCGCCCCGCCCCGCCCCGCTGGCCCGACGAGGCGGCGACGACGCTTCCCGACCGCGTCTCGAACCGGCGCAGGTCCGCTTCTCGTTCTGTGGCTCCAGCGAGGCGGTCAACGAGGCCTGTACCCGGTCAGCCGGCGCCCCTCCCGAGCTCCGAGCGGGTGACGACTGTGCCGGACTCACGGGCTTGGGCCGCGGGCCGCGCGCGCGCAGGCTCGGGGCGTGGATGCGGGAGAAGTACGGGGCGGAGCGCATCGACGCCCTCGCGGCTGCGTACGCGCAGGCGCACAGGAAATGAGGGTCGCCAGTGTTTCATTTCTGTGCGATAGCGCTAGCGCTAGCTATAGCTTGCCTGCACCGATCGACGAATTGCAATGCAATGCATTCATGTGCACGTGCGATACTCACTACAAGCTATAGGCCTATAGCTAGGCTATGTTAGCTCAAGCTCGCCGTGCACGTGGCCAGCGCCGATCGATGTGTATCGATATTTCTCCACTTCATTCTTTCGAACATCGAAATCGGAGCAAATCCAAAGCAATCTCGCAGTCTCACGAAACGATCTCAGGGAAGCGCACGTCAATAGCTAATCAATACCTGCGGCGGGAAGAATTCGAAGGGTGGAACTGGCCCGGGGACAGCGGGAAGGGAGAGGGGTACAGCTGCCGATAGTTTGCTGCGGCCGCGTGCTATGTGGGGGGGTTCTCCGGGTCCCGTTCGCCCGCTTGCCTGGAGCGGGGGCGGGCCCCGGCGCCGGCCTCTCTCCGCCCCGCCCCCGCGCTCCCGTTCGTCGCGCTGTGTCGCCCCGTCGGCGTGGCCGCCCCGTCGCCGCCACCGCTGCTGCCGATGCCCCAGCGGCTGACCCCTGTGCTGATGCTGCTCGCGAGCGGCGTACCCCGCTTGACCGACGAGGAGGATGCGGCGCCGGCGCCGGCGCCCGCCTCGGGGTCCCTGCTGACCACCTTGGGCACGCTGATCGGGTCGGGCCGCCCCGAGCCGCCGCCGGCGGCGCCGGCGGCGCCGGCGAAGCGGCCGGAGCCGCCGGCCGCCGCCACGATGCCGAGCTTCCGCATGTAGTTCTGCGCTCGCGCACGTCAGCGGGAGCCGGCCGGCTGCTCTGCGTCGAACGGGGGCGCGGGCGGGCGCGCCTCTCGTATCTGCTGTGCGTGCGCGTGGTGCCTCCGGTGGTTCGGGAGCAGGTTGATGTCCACCACCGACCTGCCCCGCGTCGCGTCGCGTCGGGTCGTCGACCAGTTAGCCCGGGCTCCTCGCATCGGATCGGATCGGGTCGGGTCGGGTGGGAAGCGCGCACAGGTGGCCGATGGAGGGCAGGACCATGACCACCTTGCCCTCCTCCTCCTCCTCGCCCTCGCCCTCGCCCTCGCCCTCCGCCTTCTGCGCGACGGTGGGAGGGGGCGGGAGGGGCCCCGAGGGGGGTCGGGGGCTACGCGCACGGCGCCGGCGAAGAAGTCCTCGTCGCCGAAGAAGGAGTACACCACGAAGCTGCCGTGCAGACATCAGCCGCGAGGGGAGAAGAAGAAGAGAAAGGACGTGGAGCAGGGCAGGGGCGGGCGGGCGGGCAGCGGGCGGGCAGCGGGCGGACCCGACGAGGACGACGTTGAGGCCGGCCAGATCCCATTCGGAGAAGGACTCCGCGTCGGCGCCCATCACCTGTCGCCCGGGCGCCGTCGGCGGGGCGGGGGCGGGGCGGGGCGGGCGGGGCGGGGCGCACGGCTTTGACGGTGAAGACGACGTTCGTGACGGGGATCACCAGCGCGCCCGTCATCACCTGCCGCCCTCAGAGAGGGCCTGGGGGGCGGGGCGGGGCGGGGCGGGAGGGGCGGGCGGACGAGGAGGACGGCGGAGCCGTACTTGGTGACGACGAGGAGGAGCGCGTTGTACGCGAAGTTGACGACGAGGAACGCCAGCACGATCGACGCCCGGCCCTGCCCAGGGGGTGAGGCGGGGGGAGGGGGGGGTCGGAGCGGAGCGGGGGGGGGGAGGGGCCGCACCGAGCAGTCGTCGCCCTGGTGGCTGGCCTGCCCCAGGAAGCAGAGAAATCCCTCCTGCGCGCGGGGCGGGCTGAGCTGGGCCGGGGGCCGGCCGGGCCCGAGATCTCGCCCGCGGACCTGGAGGTTCGTCGCGATTTCCGACATCGGCATCGCGTCCTGGCCCATCAGGTCTGGGGGTAACGGAACAGATCAAATCGCGCAGGGGGTACGCTGCCCAAACCAGAGAGGAGCGCACAGGGGGAGGACTGGAGGGGGGCGAAGAGGAAGCCGAGGAAGAACTGCCAGGTGGACACCCAGAAGGTGAGGTAGTAGATGTCCATGTTCTGGGGTACGCGCTCGCTCCGGGGGTACGCGATCAGGCGGGGGGTACGGCGGTACCTGGTCCTTGAACGCAAACTCCTTGTACACGTTGCTGAGCGCGTTGGGGACGCTGCGCGGGAGCCGCTTCAGGGGGGAACAGCACCAGCAGGGCTAGCGTAAGGGGACGGAGGGAAGGGGGGGTACCTGCTCGTCGCGTACACGATGATGGAGGAGACCCGGTTGTTCGCGCCCAAGTGCCCCCCCTGCCAGGCTCTAGTTACGGCGCGCGCGGGCGCGGCGAGAGGGGCGCGCGAAGCGGACCTTGAACGCGGGAACGGTGGCCAAGCCCACGCCGCAGCAGATAAGGAACGCGCCCATAAACTGAGCGGGGCGCATCGGTCCCCAGCGGCCGTCGCGGGTGGGGGCGGACGGGCCGCGGACCTGCAGGCGGTTGTACCGGGCAGACAAGAAGACGAGCGATGCGATCATCGTCCAAGGGATCACGCCCTGCGTGCGGGAGGGTCTCGGCAAAAGCAGCGAAAAGGAAACGAGACGGGGAAGAAACAGCCAGTCACCTGGTCCAGGAGCGTCTGCAGCTGACCGGCGGTGTACACTGCGAGCGCCAAGCACGCGCGCGTCAGGATAACCGCGATCTGGCCGCACTGCGCGCACCGCCGCCAATGACGCCGAGGAACGACGACAGGGCGTCGAACAGGCCCATGCCGGCGAAGCGCTGCATCGGGTACTTGCGCATTTCCGGTGTGATATCGCCAGAGGAGTACATCTGCGCCGAAAACGATGAGCGCTCGCGCCCTGGCTGATCGCGGCCGGCCTCCACCCGAAAGGGCGTCTCGGCTGGTGACCACGAACCCGGTAAAGGACGATGATCCAAGCGAGCGCGCAGTACAGCACGACGGTCCACTGGTTAAGGAAGTACGCGTAGCTGTGCCCCTCGAACGCGTAGCGGTTCAGCATCATCTTGTAGAGAATACGGTTGCTGGTGGCCACCACCTGCGGTGCGCGTTGCGAGTAAGCGCATCCGGGATCGACGATTGATAGAACCCGCGCGGGGCTACGCGATCAGCGCCGCTAGCTGGTCTGCTCTAGCGCTCGAACAGATCGGCTCGGCTGGGGCGCGCACGATGAGAACGAGCAGGAAGCCGATCAGCATCGCGGCCTTCTTGCTGAAAACCCTCGCGCAGCAGGCGCGCAGCTTGCTGGGCTTCTCAGCCGGAGCTCCGCGCGAGCTGGGCCTGCTACCCTGCTGCCCTGTTGCCAGCAGCGGCGTCCGCTCATTTTGCGCACCGCCGGAGCCCTTCTGCTCCATTCTGGCGCTGCACGGAACAGCCAGCCAGCGTCTGCCCAGCGATTGATCGGGGGTACGACAAACAAAAATGCTTGTACGGCGGGCGACGGCCCTAGCACGGGGCGCTGTCGCAGGGCCATCTCGACTCGCACCTGTGCGATCGGCGGTCCCGGCGTTGGCGCTAGCGATCCGCGGTCTGGCAACGCCGCCGTCGGCCCCCGCGGACTCCTTGGATGACGCTTCGGATGATAACAAGTCGTTCGAGCGGCGATGGGCCGATCCTGAGCTGCGGCGCCAGATCCTCGGCCCGCCTCCGCCCGCCTTGATCCGCCCGCACCCTCCGGGCAAGAAGAAGTACCGGGCGTCGTTGGAGCACCCCTACGTCCGCAGTGCGTTGCGCTTCTCGGCCCTCGCGACCCGACGACGCCTCGCCGCGCTCATGTCGCGCTCGGCAGTCACGCCCAACATGGAGCAGTGGCCGCTCTGGCTGGAGGCGCGCGCGAAGATGGACCAGTTCCTAGAGGAGAACGTGCGCCGCAGCCGCCCGGCGCGCCGCCGCCGCCGCGTCGGCCTCACGCGCGCCGCAGCCCAAGATCAAGGCGGGGCTCGGCCTCAAGGAGGTGTCAGTCGAGCAGATCGCCGCCGGATACATCCCCGAGCACCTCGCCGAGCAGGCTCGCCGCGCTCGCCGCCCGCCCGCCCACCCGGCCGCCCGCCGCGCCGCGGGCCGTGACGCCGGCGGCCCCGCGCAGTACTACGAGGACATCGGCCGCGCGAAGCCCAAGTGGCTCGTGGAGCGCTCGGAGAAGGTCCAGAAGTTCATCGAGGAGAACAAGGACAAGCCCAAGGTCTCGCCCGCCGAGTGCGCCCGCCCCGCCCCGCCCCGCCCCGCCGCCCACCTCCGGCCCTGAGCGGCGCGGCGCCGCCGAGCTGAGCCCCGAGCGCGCAGGGCGGCGGAGAAGGCCAGAGCGGAGTGGGCGGGGAGGAAGCGGGGCATGCCGCCGCCGAAGGGCGAGAAGAAGGTGCGGCCCGGCAAGGACGGCAAGGAGCCGTGGACGTGGTCCAGGTGGGCCCCCGGTACCCCCCCTCGCCCCCTCCCTCCCCGCCAAGACGCCCCGGGCAGGTACAACAAGCTGAAGAAGGAGCAGAAGGCGGAGGAGCGGCGGGCGCTGGCGGTGCGCGAGGGCCGCGCCGCCGCCGCCAGCCAGGAGGCCGCGTAGCGCGTAGCTATAGTACCCCGCAGCTGCTAGTCGGTCTTCGAAGGAACTCTCGATTCTTATCAGGAGAGCGCGTCTTGGGTGCAGCGACGCCGCCGGGGAGGCCTGCAGGCCGCAGCGAGCGTTGGACTGGGGAACTCACTGCCCGGCGATCGCGAGCAGTTCTAGATGCTTTGCTGGCCCGGTGCTGGGGCCCGCAAAGCCCCTTGCGCGCGGCGAGACTCGGAGCTCCGAGGCTCCGCCGGGCCGGGAGCGGGTCGTGGGCGTGATGTGTGATGGAATAATTATAATTATAAGTTAAGTGTATTTCGATAATTATAACACTGTGACACGCATTCAATAAGGTCCCGAGGTCGTGAGGTCAATGGCTAGTCCTACCTACGCCTACGCTACACCCGGTCTCTACTACAGAGGGCTGCATGGAAAGTGGAAAGGTTGTACAGGTACAGGCGCCGCGGCTCAGAAGAGGGCGCCGAAGGGCGAGGCGACGGCCCCGCAGACGAGGGCCCAGAAGTCGTCGGCGCCCGACGCCGCCCCCAGCTCCGGGTGCGGCTCCGCGCTCGCCACCGGCCGCGGGCCCGGCAACACGCTCCCCGCCCCGCTCCCGCTGCCGCTGCCGCTGCCGCTGCACGCGCCCGCCGCCCGCGCCGCCGCGCAACCGCCGCACGCCCGCGCCGCAGCGCACCCGCCGCTGCCGCCGCAGCCGCGCCGCGCCGCCGCGGCCGGCGATGGCGGCGGCGACAGCCGCTCCCCGTCGAACGTCACCACGCGGCTCGCGTCCGCCCCGCCGCACCCGCAGCCGCCGCTGCACGCCCCGCCGCACGCCCGCACAACGAGCCCGCCGCTCGGGACGAAGGTCCGTGCAGGGGCGGCCCGGAGCTGCTGGCGGGAGCCGAGGAAGCGGGAGCTTGGCGAGGACGGCACGGCCGCCGCGGGGAGCGGGAGGGCGCGAGATGACCGACGAGACGCCTGCGCGCAACACGTCAGCCGCCGATCGTGCGCACAGCGAGCGGGGCCCGAGCGCGAGCGAGCGGCCGCGCTCACCTCGAAGGCGATGGATGGCGCGAGGCCAGATCGGCAGGCCTGAGAGGTGCTGGCGACGGGAGCGCAGAACGAGGCCTCCATCAGCGCGGTCGTGTCTTGAAGCTGGAGCGAGAGAGTGCTTTGCGCTGCTGCGGAATGTGCTGCGAGCGGCCGCAGCGCCGGGTTTTGTCGCCCGGCGGACGCATGGACGCCACACGCTCCACGCGCTCCACGCGCCAAGATCAGCCGGCCTCGCGCAGGCGCGTGGCGGTCTTGGGGGGGGAGGGGGGAGGAGTCGGGGGGGAAGGAGTCGAGGGGGAAGGAGTCGGCCTTGTTCGGCCGCCTTCGAATTCGCGCTTCGCTTGCGGCGCTCGGACAGCTTCAATCGTTAACTCCGTGTGCAGTTGCCGCAGTGCACGCTTTTCTCGGCCACCGCACGCGCTGCTCGCACCGCCCCAGTCATCACCGCCGGCGGCCATGAACGCCGAGCCGCAGCGGCAGCGCGGGCTCCGCAGGCCCTCGCTCGGTTGGGAGCGCGTGGACCCGTCGGGCGTGTTCTCCCGCTCCCATTTCGTCGCTGCAGAGGCGCTCCTTCTCTTTCGGTCCGTGCAGCGCATTGCTCAGCCGCGCCCCGAGCGGCGCGTCTGATCGCCTCGCAGCGCTGTTGCGCTCGGGCTCGCAGGGGTTGGATTCATTGCGCGGGGCGTCATCCGGTGGGAGGACGGCGCGCCCTTCGCGTTGTTCAGCTCGCGGAAGAGCGCTGCGCGTGCGTGGCTGAAACCGGGGCGCAGGCTTCTTTGTTGTATACTACAGTACTGGACGAGCCTCATGGTGCTGTTGTGGTTCGCGGTGCTCCCGGCGTCGCGGTCCGACGTCGACCTCCGCGGTCCGACCGGTACCTCCAGCGCTAGCCTAGTAGCCGCAGCTTTATCTGACCGGCCCGGCCAGCAGATCGCGACGGGGATCTCGGCCGGCTATGCGGCGCGGAAGCAGAAGCGGCGGCGGCGCGAGAAGCTCGCGGCCGGCTCTGCCGAGGTGGCTGCGCATGCGTCCCCGCGCGCCCTCGCCCCCGCCCAGCGCGGCCCGGCGGCCTCGGGCCGTGTGCGTGGCACTGGCACCTGCCCCGTCACCCCCCACGGCCGTAGGCGTTTCTGTCAGTCTTCACACGTATTTTCTATACTTTACAGCAAGAATTTGTTCGAAGCTCTTTACAGAAATCGTCAATTGCAAGTAGCTGTAGGCACGCTTTGATTTCGGACTAGCAGGTCGGAGGTCTAACTCGATATTTAGATCTAGAGCGGCGCCGAGCCGGGCGGCGGGTCACCCTGCACCCGCCCCTTCTTGCGGTCACGGCGCGCAGCCAGGGCGTCGCGGCCCCGGGAGAGGAAGTACAGGAGGAAGAATGCCACAACGACCGCCGCGCCTGAGACGCGTTGGGTATGGGGGGTACTGTGAAGGGACGCGCTGGATGGGTACCGATGCCGAGGTACGACGCGACGGAGATCCCCGTACCCCACTCCAGCGCCTCGTAGACCCAGCTGGGCGCAGCCCCGGTAAGGCCTAGGGCCGAAGAGCTCCCCGGCCCGGGCGCACCGCCCCGTGGCGGCCCAGATTATCCACGCGAAGACCTGCAGGGGGCGCCGCTGTGAGCGTCGGGCGGGGCGCATGTATGCGAGCGGAAATCTTGATCCAGAGCCGCAGCCGGGGGCGGGGAGCGCGCCATGTACGCGAGGGCGAAAAGGAGAACGAAGAGGCAGTGCGTGCGGCCCAGGGGCACCCGGTCCAGCCACAGCTCGATGGCCATGTCCGCCCCGTTCAACCTGGCGCCGGAGAGCGCTCGACGCTGCAGCTTCACAAAGTTTGTGCGGAGAATGGAGGGCGGATCGGACCCGTGGACGATGACTTCGGTGAAGACGGAGAGGCCTCCGCGCTGGACGCCGCTCGGGCCGCTCCCCTCGATGCCGCCGTAGATCGGGAACACGATCCACACCACTGGCGGCGGCCGGGCGCGTCAGGGGACGCCGCCGCGGGGGCGCGGGTTCGCGCGGAGGTCTGGGGCCGGGGCCACCGATGACGACGAGGAGGGCGCTCGTGAGGGCGATTTCGAAGAAGACCCACAGGACCCGCCGCGCGAGCGTCGCCCCCCGGCTCCGCAGAGGAGCCGCGGCTGCGCGTGCGTGCATGTGGCCGGGGCGCGGTGGAGGGATATCTGGAGGAGCTGCTCGGCCGGGCGGCCGCACCGGGAGCGGAAACGGGGAGCGGGGCTGCGGTTGCCCTCAAGGAGAGCGGCACGCCGAACTCGAGGGGTAGGGGCGTCCCCGGGCCACCCGGCGGGGGCGACGGGGCGGGGACCACGGCGGCGCTGGCCATGGCCGGCGGGAGCGGGGGCGGGGATGCAGCCGGCTCGGCCGAGCCGGCCGCGAGCTTCTCTCGCCGCCGCCGCCGCCGCCGCTTCCGCGCCACATAGCCGGCCGAGATCCCCGTCGCGACCTGCTAGCGCTGGCCGGTCAGATGAAGCTGCGGCTGGAGGTCGGACCGCCGCGCCGGGCGCACCGCGAACCACAGCAGCACCATGAGGCTCGTCCAGTACGTGTAGTACACGAAGAAGAAGCCTGCGCCCCGGCCTCAGCCACGCAGCGCTAGTCCGCGTGCCGAACAACGCGAATGGCCCTTCCGGGCGCGCCGTCCTCCCACCGGATGACGCCCCGCGCGATGAATCCAACCCCTGCGAGCGCGAGCGCAACAGCGCTGCGAAGCGATCAGACGCGCCGCTCAGGGCGCGGCTGAGCAATGCGCGGCACGGACCGAAAGAGAAGGAGCGCCTCTGCAGCGACGAAGTGGGAGCGGGAGAACACGCCCGACGGGTCCACGCGCTCCCAACCGAGCGAGGGCCTGCGGAGCCCGCGCTGCCGCTGCGGCTCGGCGTTCATGGCCGCCGGCGGTGATGACTGGGGCGATGCGAGCAGCGCGTGCGGCGGCCGAGAAAAGCTTGCACTGCGGCAACTGCACACGGAGTTAACGTTTAAAGCTGTCCGAGCGCCGCAAGCGAAGCGCAAATTAATTCGAAGGCGGCCGAACAAGGCCGACTCCTTCCCCCTCGACTCCTTCCCCCCCGACTCCTCCCCCCTCCCCCCCCAAGACCGCCACGCGCCTGCGCGAGGCCGGCTGATCTTGGCGCGTGGAGCGCGTGGAGCGTGTGGCGTCCATGCGTCCGCCGGGCGACAAAACCGGGCGCTGCGGCCGCTCGCAGCACATTCCGCAGCAGCGCAAAGCACTCTCTCGCTCCAGCTTCAAGACACGACCGCGCTGATGGAGGCCTCGTTCTGCGCTCCCGTCGCCAGCACCTCTCAGGCCTGCCGATCTGGCCTCGCGCCATCCATCGCCTTCGAGGTGAGCGCCGCCGCTCGCTCGCGCTCGGGCCCCGCTCGCTGGGCGCACGATCGGCGGCTGACGTGTTGCGCTCAGGCGTCTCGTCGGTCATCTCGCGCCCTCCCGATTCCCGCGGCGGCCGTGCCGTCCTCGCCGAGCTCCCGCTTCCTCGGCTCCCGCCAGCAGCTCCGGGCCGCCCCTGCACGGACCTTCGTCCCGAGCGGCGGGCTCGTTGTGCGGGCCTGCGGCGGGGCGTGCAGCGGCGGCTGCGGGTGCGGCGGGGCGGACGCGAGCCGCGTGGTGACGTTCGACGGGGAGCGGCTGTCGCCGCCGCCATCGCCGTCCGCGGCGGCGCGGCGGGGCTGCGGCGGCAGCGGTGGGTGCGCTGCAGCGCGGGCGTGCGGCGGATGCGCGGCGGCGCGGGCGGCGGGCGCGTGCAGCGGCAGCGGCGGCGGTGCGGACAGCGTTGTTCCCGGCCCTATTTCCGTGGCCTATCCAGAGCCGCACCCGGAGCTGGAGCTCCGCTCGCGCGGGACGAATGACTTCGGCGAGGTGTTCTGGTCTCTCCTCTCCCTCGACAACCTCCGCTCGCACGGCGGCCTTTCCTCCAGCCCGTTCTTCCCTCGCCTTTGAATTCGAATGTAGATTAGCTCCTGCTCCTTTTATTATCGAGATCTCCGCACCCGTCGTCAACTTATCAGTGTTTCACAAACAGTGGACAGAACTGCGTTTCTTAGCCGCATTCTCAGTGAGCGCGTTTCATGCTTTAGGTCACAGCACAGTCGAGTGAGTTTGTACAGTGTACTGTAAGAGTCGTATTGCTCTATCGAATTAACTTTATTTCTTCAGAAACCTCTCCGCGTTAACGTTGCCCTTGCAGTCTTTGCCGCTGGGTGCGCATGCTCCGGCGCTCGCGGCATAGCGATCGAGGGCTGGGGCGCGAGTGAGGCAGATCGGGATTTGCAGATCCGAGGCTGAGCGGCCGCGACGAAGCTTAAGCTCAGCGACCGGTCGGACCGGACCAGGCCAGGGTACAGCCAGCGCTAAGCTAGTCGGCGGGATGAAGCTCGGGAAGGACCCGCACTCGTGGGCCAACTTCGAGGAGGTGCGCGATGCCCGCCGAGCGCGCGCGCCCCGACGGGCGCCGGCCTCGCTCGAGGGGCCGCGCTGCTAGCGCGACCGATCTGCCGCCCGCAGTCGAGCGCAGTGCGCTTAGATAAGCCTGAAAGCGCATCTCAAGCAATGCGCCTTAGAGAGATCGATGCGCCCCTCTAGATCTCAGCCATCCCGCACGGGAATGTCCGCGCGCGCTGTGGGCTGTAGCTCAGCCGTCTGGGCGCTCGCGCGCGCGCAGGTGACGACGGAGCACCTCCATGTGCACGTCTCGCTCGACTTCGACAAGCGCCTCATGCGCGGCTACGTGGACGTGCACGCGCGGGTCCTGAGGGACGGCGCGGGGGCGATGCTGCTCGACGCGAAGGGCCTCGCGATCGAGCACGCCGAGGTCCTGATCCTGGACCCGCACGGCGCCGTCGGCAAGACCGAGGATGCCCTCTGGTGCGCTCCGGTAGTCCGGGGCGGCGCCGGCGCGCGCCGCCCGCCTTGAGACCTAGAGAGCGCGAGAGATAGTGCCCGCGCTCACGGGCTTGGAGCGCGACCCAGCGCACGCGTGTACGCATTACTTAGTGTCCTTCTTTCAGCCTAGCAGCACCTCAGGCGTGCCCGTTCTCCTCTCTTCAAGCACGCGCCTAGCGCCTGCCTGAGCTAGCGCCCGGCCGAGCTCAGTCCCTGGCGCCTTACTCCCCGCGCGCAGGTCCATCCCCCACACGCACAGCCTCGGCCACGGGCTGCGCCTCCCCGTACCCCCCGCCATGCGCGTACTCCTCCATCAAGCTTCCCTGTACCCCACTGAGCTTATCCTGTACGCCCCGCAGGCAGAAAGCCGGTTCCAAGGTGATCTTTCGTGTTCACTACCACACGACGGACCGCTCGGGAGGCATCCAGTGCGGCCGTACCCCGGCCCCGCTTTCCCCTCTCCCCTTAAGAGGGGGTACGCTTGCGTACAGGTGGCTGGACGGGCACCAGACTGCGTCGGGGAAGCCGTTCGCCTTCACTCAGTTCCAGGCGATCCTCGCCCGCACCTGTATCCCCTGCCAGGACACCACGGTACCCCCTCCTCCCGCGAGGTAGTACCCCTCCCCCGGCTCACCGGTCCTATGCACAGGGCGTCAAGGCCACGTTCTCCATCCAGGTGCCGTACACGTACCCCCGCCTGCTCCCCCCCCCCCGTCCTTCTCACGCCCTCTAACCCTCCCACCCCCTCGCAGATCCGCTGCCCGCTGCCGCTGGTGGCCGTCTGCTCCGGCGAGGCGCGCCCCCCCCCCCCCCCCCCCCCCCCCCCGCCTCTCAGACCGTGTACCCCCGGACACGCAACGCAGTGCGAGGCGGCGCCACAGTACCACTCGGACGGCACCGTCACCTATGCCTACCGCCAGGCGAGCGAGCGCGTCCCAGCCCTGGAGCTAGCTAGCTAGCTAGCTATAGCTGGCTGTACATCTCTCCGGCGCCGCTGGCCTATCCTCGCCCGCGCCGGCTGCTGAGCGGGGCGCGTTTTCGGCGCAGCGGAACCCCATCGCTGCGTACCTCATCGCCATCGCCTGCGGTGCGCGCGTGCGGGCGACCGCCGGGCAACCGGTGCTCCAGGCCTGAGTGCCGAGCGGGGCGGCAGGCGCGCTGGCGAACGAGGCGATCTCGGCGCGCTGCCGCGTCTACGCCGAGGAGGTCCCCGCCCCTCCCTCCGCCTCGCTCCGGCCTGCACCCTGACGGCGGGACGGCAGGCTGTGATCGCGGAGGCGGTGCACGAGTTCCGCGCCGAGACCGAGGCCTACATCAAGGGTCCGGCCCCCGCCCTTAGCGCGCCCCAGAGATCCAGCGTCTTAAGGTTTGGAGAGCCGCGAAGAGTCCGCCCGCGCCCCTAACGAGCCCTGGAGGGCCCTCGCCCCGGGGACGACGTGCCTCGCCCGCCTCACTGTCCCTTCCGGCCGCCCCTCTGATTCCGCCCGCCCCGCCCTCCGCCCTCCGCCCCTCTCTGCAGCCGGCGAGGAGGTCACCGGTACCCCTGCCCTTCCATCCCGCCCGCCTGTACCCCCCTCGATCCTCCCCCGCGCGCAGGGGTACCGTACGAGTGGGGCCGCTACGACATGGTCGTCCTCCCCGGCTCCTTCCCGGTACCCCCCGCCGCCTCTCCCTCCCCCTTTCCCGTACCCAGCCGCCGCTGAGAGCGCGGTACCCCCGCGTGCAGTACGGAGGCATGGAGGTGCACGCGATCCGTCCCATCCGCGCCCCGCCCCGCCGGGCCTCGCCCCTCCGCCTCCTGACCTGTACCCCCCAGAACCCGAACCTGACGTTCCTCTCGCGATCGCTCCTCGCGGGGGACCGTTCCCTCACCTCCGTCGTCGCCCACGAGGTACGGGGGGTACAGTGTTCGATGAGGGCTACCCTGATCTGATTCCTCGCTCTCTCTCGCCCCCCCCCCCCCCCCCCCCCCCCATCCTCCTCCTCCGCGGCAGATCACGCATTCGTGGGCGGGGAACCTCGTGACCAACAGCGAGTGGGGTGCCCCGCCTTTTCGCCCCCGCCCCGTCCAGAGGGCCGCATTTCCCCCGGTCTGAAGCCCTGCCCCGCCCCGCCCGGCAGAGAGCTTCTGGCTGAACGAGGGCTTCACCGTCTACATCGAGCGCCTCATCCTCGGCCACGTCCACGGGTACCCCCCCCCCCCCCCCCTGCGAACCTCGTACCCCCGGGCCGGCGCCTCGCCGAGGAAGCGCCGGGGCAGGTCGGCGGCGTACCGGGACTTCGAGAGCCTCGTCGGGTTCGCAGACCTCAAAAAGGTCCGCCCGCCCCGGCCCCGGCGCCCTCTAAAGCTTATATGTCATTCTCGCGATCGCCCTGCCCTCGTCGTCCGTTCGCCCACCCCCGGCGCCCTCAGACGGTGGCGGACCTGGCTGCGAGCGGGCAAGAGGAGTACACCAAGCTCGTCCCCGACCTCGAGGCGCGCTCCTGTGCCCCCGATTTCGGATTCCCGTACCCCTTCTGAGCCCGTCCTCCCCCGCCGCAGGACGTCGATCCCGATGACGCCTTCTCCAAGGCGCGCCCGTACCCCCCGCCCATCCCCCTACCCCCCCTTCACCATCGCCTGCCGCAGGTGCCGTACGAGAAGGGGTCGCTCTTCCTCCGGTACCTCGAGAAGGTGCGAGGATGGCGCTGGCCGATGAGTCGCATGAGCCTCGGGCCGGCCTCGAGCCGCGCCAAAGCTGACGCCCCGCGCGCTCGGGCAGCTGGTCGGGGGCCCCGGCGAGATGCGCGCCTGGCTCAAGGAGTACTTCACCGTGGGCCCCCAATCCGGATCCCGGCCCGGCCGCGACCCCGCCGACCCCGGCTCGCTCGCCTTTCGCCGCAGGCGTTCATGAACAAGACCGTCTCCGTCCAGCAGGCGCGCTCAGATCAGATCGGATCAGATCAGATCAGATCAGGTCGCTCAGATCGCCTCTTGATCGACTCAGATGCGGGAGCACTTCGAGGCGTTCTTCGGGGGGAGGGGCGTCCAGACCTCCAGGCGCGCCCCTCTCCCTCCCACTGCTCCGGGGGCGGCTTTAATTTGGCCCCGACTTCTGCGCGGCGCAGGGTGGACTGGGACACCTGGATGTTCGGGGCCGGCCTCCCCGACCCTTCCCTCTTCGACCCGTGCGTGCCCCTCTCCAGGCCCGGCCCCCCCCGGGCCACCCGCCCCCCCTCGCCCCTCCTCGCCTCGCCTCGCCCCGGCCGGGGCCCGATGACCTCGCCGGGCGCTTTTGCGACTGCGCGCTGCCCGCCTCACGATCAAGGAATCCAAGCGCCGTATATGCGAATCTAGATCCGGACCTGCGCGCCTCAAATTCAACGCCTCTGCCGCCAGGTACAAGGAGTTCGACACGAGCCTCATCGAGGCGCGCCCGGCCGCCCCCGCCGCCCGCCCCCTCAAGCTCGCCCGCCCCCCCCGGCGCCGCTGACCGGGGCGCCCCGCCCTGGCCCCTCGGCCCGCAGGACTGCCGCCGCCTCGCCGCGCTGTGGAAGGCTGTGCGCGCCCTCCGGCCCCGCCTCCGCCTCCGCGCCCTGCAGAAGCGGCGTTTTGAGAGCGCTGTGGCCGGGCCGGGCAGGGCGGGGAGGGCGCCTCGGCCTCGGACATCGCCGGCTACCACGCCAAGCAGGCGCGCGCGCCTCCAGCCCCGGCCCTCCTCCTCGAGCTCGGGGCTTTGCTAGGACTCAGGAGGCCTAGGGCCCTCGCCCCGCCCCGCCCCAGATTTCCTTCTCCTTAAGTTTAGCCGCCTTTGCGAGCGAGCCGCCCGAGCCGCCCGTGCCGTGCCGCGATGCCGGCCTGATGACGACGCCGCCCCGCCCGGACCGCCCGCCCCGAACCGCCGCAGACGATGTTCTTCCTCGACGTGCGTCCCCCGCCCCGGCGCCGCCGTCACCTCCCGAAGCACTGTCCAAAGATAATTCGTTGGGTCTGACGCCGATGATTCGCCGACGGCGGGTCCGACGGGGCGCAGGAGCTGCTGGCGACGGCGATGCCGCTGCCGGCGTGGACCCTCGACGAGATGGAGAAGACCTACAGGTCCCGCCCCGGCCCCCGATCCCATTCCGAGCCGCCCAGCTCAATCCTCCCCGGCGACCCTATAATTACGTGCCGTCGCCGCAGGTTCTCGTCGACGCGCAACGTCGAGGTGCCTCGCGCCCTACCCCGCGATCCCTCCCCCCCCCCGCCCCCCCCCCCCCCCCCCGCCCCCCCCGCCCCCCCGCCCCCCCCCCCCCCCCCCCCCCCGCGCCCCCGCTCACGCCCCCTCCCCCCACCCCCCGCAGATCGGGTTCCGCTGGCTGATGATCTGCCTCAAGAGCCGCCACCTCGCCGTCATGCCCCAGGTCCGCGCTGCCCTCGCCTCAGCTATGCCGTCTAGAAGGCCACGGCAGCCGGGCCGGCCCCCCTGCGCCCCCGATCCCGGCCCTTGCCCTGGAGCTGAATTCGAATCCAACCGGCCGCCCTCCGCGCCCTTCCCTTTCCAGGTGGAGCTCTTCCTGGCGCAGCACGGGCGCGGGCTCTACGTCAAGCCCCTCTACAAGACCCTCGCCGAGGCGCGCGCGCCCCCGGCCCTTTAATCGAATTTCAGCTCCGGCTCTAAAATGGGAGCCGCGTTTGTTTGTCTAGAGCCACCGTACCGCCGGGCCGCCCGAACGAAAGCGCTAGCCGTCCCCCTCGCCGCAATCGCCCGCATGCTCCCCAGCCAGCTGCAGGCCCAGGCTGACGCGGCGGCGCGGGCAGGTGGACGAGGGGACCGCGCGGCGCGTCTACCGCGCGAACCGGCCCTTCTACCACAGGCGAGCCGCCAGCGCTGCAGCTGCGAGGCGCCCGGCGGCCGGCGGCGGGGAGCTGACGGCGCGGCGCGCGGGGGCGCAGTGTCATTCGCAACGTCTTCGACGGGACCCTCGCGTAGAGGCGGCGCCCGAGGGCGCGCGGTCGCGATCGGCAGCGAGCGGCTCGTGTGCCCGGTACGGGTACTGGTGTCGAATGTATGTGGACTCCGGCCTCGCGCGGCCTGGCCTGTCGAGCCCGGACCGGGATTCGCACGATAGCTAGCTTTCTTTGCGCAAATCCGATACCTTCCGGCGCGTTTGTGCGGCGGACCGCTAGCGCTCGAGCTGCAACTGGGCGGCCCGGCGGGTGGAAACGTGTTCATCGGCCTGCAGCTGGCCATGGGGTCGCTCGAGGGGAGCAAGGGTAATCATCCTTTTCACAGTTGATGCCGGGACATCCGGTCGCGGGGTTATATATAAAGCCATGTCCACGTGCACTGCTACACGTCTTGAAGGGGGGATCCGGGTCTGGATATCGATTGCAATTGACGTCGACGTCGACGTTTGTATATATGATGGAGTGGAAGGAAAGTTCATCCGGGCTATAGGGGGCAAGGGAGGCCCGGGGGGGCCCGAATTTCGGGGGCGAGGGAGGCGCGGGCCGGGGGGGGCCGAGGGAGGCTGCATTTAATTTCTCAGCTGCCGTGGCACACTCTCAGAGTCTTATATATTCTCTCCGATCTCCGGTGAGCGCGCTAGCTGTAGCTAGCCCTTCCCTGCGATTTAAAATTAGGCTCAGCGGCCAACCATGGCATTAATATTGATATCGATATCCGATGATCGGTAATCGGGTGATCGGTATGATGATCGGTTTCGGGTTCCGTCCCCGAAAAGCTTTATATATATCCGCTCCGGTCCGGCCCCTTCGGCTCGAGCTCGCGATGATTGAGCATCGGATCGACAAATGAAAATGATTGATTGATTGCAGCGTTCTTGGTGATGGGCCGGCGCCTTGCTGGATCTTATTGGCAGCTCTACCGTCGGACGTCGACTTCGCTGGCCCATATGCATATGCATGGGCCATTGGCAGCTCGACCCCACGTCGACGTCGCTGGCCCATATATATATATATATATATATATATATATATATATATATATATATATATATATATATATATATTATTGGCAGCTCGACGATATAATTAGGCCCCCGCAGTGCTGGTGTCTAGAGACTGTGGCCGGTAATTCACCAAAAACAAAATAGACCTGAAATTGATCATTACGTACGCATATCGATATATTTAGATATCGACGATATCGATGCACATGCATATGCGCATACTATGATATATATGCATGCCGCCTCGAGTGCACGTGCGAGCTCCCCGCGCGCCCGCCCCGCTACGCATACCGCCAATCGCGACGTCGACCCCTCGAGCTCGGGCCCCGCGCCGGAGCCAGTCTTTCGCGTTAGTCTCGCGGGCTCGTCAGTGTCCCTCTCTACTAGGCAATGACCGGCGGAGCTGACGCAAACGCAATAAAATTCAAAGGACTCCCCGTGGGACTGAGTGCAAGCTGTACATGTACATGTACAAAGAAACGGGAGGGGAAGTAGCATACTGACAAGCAAGAACACTGCACGAAAATCATCATGAATCAGAATTACCTGAACACCGCATAGCGATACATTTGCTGAATATACATGGATTGCATCTTACGGTCAGACACACTGTATACTGGCACGTGAAAGAAATGAGGATTCTCGGATCTGCTGCTGCCAGGCTGCCAGGCTGCGCGATCACATCGCGGGATGCAATACATAGCGGGATCTGGAAAACGTATCCCAGAAGCAAAGCTGTACAAAGAAAGGGGAGAGGAAGTAGCATATCAAGAAAACTGCACTAAAATCATCATTAATTAGAATTTCCTGAACCCCGCCTAGGCCCTGAGGCCTAGCGACACATGTACATTTGCTTAATATACATGCATATGGCCATGGATTGCATCTTAAGGTCAGAGAGACTGCATAGTCACACGTGAAAGAATTCGAAATGAGGATTCTCGCATCTGCTGCTGCGCGATCACATCGCGGGATGCAATACATTGCGGGATCTGGAAAAAGGATTCCAGAAGTAACATGAAAGAGAGAGCTCGAGGAAATCAAAAAGAAATCAAAGAGAAAGCATATGCACATAGCTGCAGAAGATATACAAAAGAGGGTGGCCTACGAATCAAAAAGAAAGCGTATCTATGCTCATCGCACTTGAACCAAAAGTGCCGATCCAGTATACGTAGACGTCGATCAGAACTGAAGCTCTCGCGTGCATGTTAGCGCCTTCGGCTTTGGAATTGGCACGGGGAGCGAGGTTGCTGTCGGACTTCGCTCCGATCGCGAGAAGGAGATGGGCGTGCTCCGCCCGGACTCGAACTCGCGAGGGCTCTCCGGATCCGGGGAGGATGTGTCCTCGCAGTCAGCCTCGTTCCCCGAGCAGCAGCCGCCTTCTGCTGCGGCTCTCGAATGGTAGCTGTGGCGCCGGCCATCCTTATTGCCGCCCCCGATGCGAAGCCGGGAGGCGGCAGCAAGCAAGACCGATCGCGAGCTGGAGTCTTCGGCGGTAGGCTGTGCATGCTCGTTGTGATCGTCGAGATCGAGCGTAAATATCGCTGCGCGATTGCGAGCGACATTTAATTTGGTGAGCGAGAGAGATGGATCCTAGGCCTGGATCCCTGGATCCCTGGCGACGCACCAATCGGAGACGGACAGGAGACCGCGGCCGCCCGCGCGCAGTACCGGAGCGTTTGGCCGCGCGGGGGTAGCGCGAGCGCGGGAAGAGATCTCCGGCGCTGGCCATGGTGAGGCTCGAAGCCGGACCCGCGGCCTAGGCCTGAGCTCGAGCCCGGCAAGCTCCGTCTCCTCTTCTCCTGCCGCAGAATTTTATTGTTTCTTGGAGCGGCATTTAGGCAATTGCATGCAGCTCGCCAGCTCGCCATCAACGCACCGGCGCCTGCGTCTGTACATGTGCCGGCTCGGCATTGCTCGCCGCAGGCCTAAGGACCCCTCCCCCGTTTACGTACGGGCAGTTAAGCAGGCCGTGCGTTCTGCAGTACGGGCACCTGCAGTCGATCGCGATATCATTGAGATGGAGAACTCAGAAAATGGCGAATCATCGGATCGCGCGCGCGGTCGAAATCCATGACAGATTTAGAGATTTAACTTCGGCCGAGCGGTTGTCAGTGTACACGACAGACCGTCTAAAAGACAGCAGAAGAGCCTCGAGATCGGCTTTCTCGTCCTGGAACATAGCGCTTCGCTCTTTGCAGTACCTGTCGGCGAAACTTTCAAGATTACACCTCGAGAACATGTGCAAGGACCGTCGGACGGGACTAGCGTCGTATGCGCTTAGGGGCCTGCCTCTCGAGAGCGGCGATGAACGTCGATGCATAAACGTTGCCGGGTTTGCAATTGTGGCGTTTGCCCATGCACATGGACAGAGGTCGCAGAGCAGGCGCGCGCTGCATGCCCGCGGCTGGATCGAAGAGGAGGCGCCGAAGGAGTGTCGGCGGGACAAGAGAGAAACTTAATCCTGCTCTGACGAGTCGAGCGATCTCGTCTGCGCATGCGCGTTTACGTTAACGTTGTAATTAGTATGTTTGATACGTGCAACGACAGCTGATGCTGCAGCCGGGCCCGGGCCCGGGCCGTGGGCCGTCAAAAAAATGAGGCCGCGGCCGGCCGCACCTGCGAGGGCAACGAGCTCCTCGAGCTCGTGATCACGGTCGCAGGCGCCAGTCAGCGGGTTCTGCTGAACATGACGCGGCCGCGGGCTCGCCGAGATCTCCGCCGTATGCATCGATATCGACATCACTACATATCACGATCATGATCAGTCAGATATCGGTTGCATGATCATGACCATGCGTGTGAACATATATGGTTGCGTCTGGCTCACCGTGGTACACGTGCTCATGAATGTCGACGTCCTACGTATACACTGCGGCGCGGCGGCGGCCCGGCCCGCGCGCACCCATGGCCAGCTGCAGCAGTCCAGCATTCGGAAATTCGTACCGTGTACGTAGTACGTTTGATTTACGTTATAATTATTGAGGCCAGAGCGTGGCCATGGTGCGCGCGCCTGCGCTGCTTGATCATTGGATGATGCGCACTGCGCAGTTGTCGCCTGTACTTCATGCATGTGCTCATTGTGCTGGCGACTCACTCGTCGACGTATCATATAGTATACGTACGTATATACGTATACGTACTCGGTGAAAATTGCTGCCGTACTACGCGTACAGTACACGCCGTACGGCGTACATGTACAGCCGGCGCCCAGTGCCGCCCACCAGGCGGCGCCCACGCATATCATACTGTAAAACACCAAATCTCCGGCGGAACTTAATGTTCGGCGCTGCCAGAATTGTGCAGATGCATGGCAAAAGAGGGATTAATGTACCCGCCGCCTAGGCGGACTGGCTGTGTTGCCGAAAATATATATGATGCCGATGAAGCACAATTTCGGTGCATTTTTCGGGTTTTGCCGAAATAAAGTCACGCTGGATATTGCATGTTTTACAGTATTATGGCCAGTGCTGCCCACGTGCACCGCCCTGCGCATATATATGTACTACGGTATTACGGTCCAGGGCCTCCAGGCCAGGGGCCAGCTGCATGCGCAGGGGCCAGCCCAGGAGATCTAGTCTCATGAGTCATGACTCTCATCTAGAGTCTGAGCCTCTGAGGAGAATGGGGCCGCAGTACTACCGGGTAGTGGGGCCGCACTGGGGGCTTTAGACTTAATAGAAGGCCCTTAGTCTGGGGCGTCGACACTGAGTCACTGACTCACTGAGTCATGATCAGCCCATGGCCACTGGCCCACTGCATGGGCCCAGACTCCAGAGTCCAGACTCCAGAGTCCCAGACTCCAGAGTCGTCAGCTTGCGGCCCTGCGCACTGCGGCAGGCTGCGCTGCGGGCCGGGCCAGGCTGCCGCCTGGCTGCGGCGCGCCGGCGCCGGCATGCGCATGCGCAGGAGTCCGGACTGTCCGGTCCGCTGGACCGTCGAAACGATGGTTCGAATTCCGATCTGTTCTGGTAGTAATCATTATAGGTATATCAGTTTGCGTATATATTCTCGCAAGAAAACGGCAGAGCATTGGGCGAGCCGATGTGAAGTTGTGAACTCGGTGACTGCCAGGCTGTTGGTCTAATCCCGTGACTGATTCCCGTCTGATCAGTGATCAGGTGAAGCCGCTGAGCTGTGAGCCTGTGAGTCGCTGTGACCAGCCTGTGAGCCTGTGAGTCGTGAACTGTTTCAAATGATAAATATTAATGCATTCATGATCATGAACTGTGATCACTGATCACCAGCCAACCGTTGCGCATGCATTCAATAACAACTCCGAACTCCTCCGATCAGATGATTCAGATCTAGCTAGTAGCTACCGCCGCCTACCGGTAGAGCGAACTCTCCGACCCATGCATATATATATGCCATGAGCCGCCGCCGGCCCGCCCGGCCGGCGCCGCCGGGCCGCCGCGGGCCCGCCGGTCATCGCGATCGAATCGCCCTGCGATGAGAATCACGCCTTTGAATCCCGCCCGTTCCACATAATTCCGATCAATCACTGACGAATCAGTGACGATCAGTCCCCACCTAAAGGCCACCTTGCCTGTATTATGCTGTATACGCCCCCACAGTGCTGGAGTAGACTAGAGGCTGTGGCCGCCAGTGCCGCCAGGCCCGCCACTGGCCGGTAATTCCCCCCAAAAAAATCGCGATGGGCGGTCATGATCAATCACAATTATATGTGTATATATATAGCATACCGGTACCTGGTAGACGGCGGTGGTATAATTGGGCATTCAATGATTAGGCCTGCTGGGACTTCTGGGAGCTTGGGATGAATCGACTCCGGATCCCGGGCCGGATCCGATGACGTGGTCGACGTCGTGACGTCGACGTCAATGTTGGCCACGCCAATTGCAAGCTTAAGTCGTAGCTATAGCCGGCGTATTAGCCGGCGTAATAGCCGCTGAGCCAACCGTTGAAGTCATGTGCGGTATCATCCGCTGACATCCGGACCGATGATCCGGTATGTTGATGTATATATCACTATTTATATGATCAATGATCAGGCTTAATTATAAGTGGGTTTCAAAAGTTTGCGGGCTGTTTGGCTGGCAATGGCTGCTCATGAACTTTGGCAGCCTGAGTGTTTGCGCATCATGGCATGCCGCAAGTTAGGCCCGCAACTTGCCCGCAAGTTGCCCGGTGCCGCGCCGAAATTTCATACCGTACGCGTTAAGTTCCAGAGTCTTGCAGTCTTTTAAGTTGCAGACTCTGAGAACTTCAAGCAGCGGAATTCGAAGTAATTAAAAAACCCGCAAGCTCAAGTGACAGTCCAACGGCCCCGTGAGGGCCGTGACTCTGGGCCGTGACGTTCCGAGTCGATCTTCCGACGGACCGGCGTCGGTCCGGCGACGGTCAGTGTCGGTCACACGGTTGTGACGGTTCCTAGAAGAAAAACTTTTAAAGAGACGTTCGTTTTTTCGTAACGTTTTAGCCTTGGCCTTGGCCCTTGGAGGGTCACAATTATTCGCAAGGCGTTGGCGGAGATCGAATGGCGCCTTTCGCTTCGAATTCTTGGGGCCCTACTACTAAGTACTGTAGGACGGCTTAAATTGCCGTGCAGTAAAATTGCCGAATTCGCCCAAAACCGGAATTGCCGTGGCGATAAATTGCCGAATCCAGGCTTTCGCTCTATCATAGTATGGCGGCCTAAGAAAGCCCCTACCCCCAGCAACATTGCAATTTATCGCCAAGGCAATTCCGGTTTTGGTCGAATTCGTCAATTTAACTACACGGCAATTTAAGCATTCCTACAGTAGTAGGCTCTAAACCGGTAGGTGGCGGTAGCATGCGCAGCCGTCGACCGCCTGCAGCCTACCGCCGGCTACCGGTAGTCCGGTCCTGCAGGCTGCAGCTTGCCGAGCACCCCGTGACCGTGGCACGAAGAAACGGCGGCGACGATTCGCGGAGCTCAATCGACGTGGGTAAGGTTACTGTCAATGTATTATGTTAGGCGGGTATTTAGTTAGACGTTTGCCCACCCACCATGAAAGACGTGGACAAAGTTAGACGAGTTAGACGAAAGCTTTATACCCCCGTTAGGCAGTTCGAGTGGGATTAGACGGGGATTAAGTTAGACGAATTCGAATGGGTTACCTCGTCTATCCACGCCTAACTTTATACCCGTCTAACATAGTACATTGACAGTAATTATAACAACGACAACCTATAATTTAGTTACCTATTATTGAACCTAACCTCCCGATTTACTATATATATATATATATATATACGCACCGGTACACGTGACTCAGTGACATTGGTGACGATTCACTGATCATGACGAATTGTGACACTGTGACAATGTCACAGTCAATGTGACATCCGCGATAAGCCCATGCCAAGTTGCCACGTGCACTGTTCAACGGTTGAGTCCGGAGTCCGGACTCCGGAGTACTGGAGAGCCTCGGAGCTGGATATATTTAGTGGGCTGCTTATTTATAGTACTAAAAGTTTAGGCCGTTCTACTAAATTTTTCCCGCCTGCTAAAGCCGAGAAATTGTAGGGGTAGTCCCGTCTCCGACATACAAAAGCCCTGCGAAGGCTGACGGTCCGCTGACCTACTAAATTAAAGTTTCACCAGCTGCTAAAGTGGCATTTTTTGGCGAAGTACTAATTATTTTCCTGTGCTAAAATAACTAGTTCTACAGTACTAGTCCGGAGTCCGGAGTCCGGATCCGGACTGGGGGCCTGGGGGCCTCTGGGGCCCTGGCCCCTGGGCACCCGGGCCTGGTGGCCTGGGGCCTGGCCCCTGGGTGGCAACCGTGGCATGGGGCCCGATGGGGGATCCGATTCCGAATTTTCAAGTTGCGCAAAAAAACTCTTGGGGCCGAGGGCCCGACTCCCGAGGCCCGAATCAGACGCCCGATCGCGATTCCGAAGTTCGCGACTCCCCGGCGTCTCCCCGGCGTCTCCCCGCCGGCGCCGGCGGCCCGGCGGGCAACGGCGGGACGCCGCCGGCTGACAGTACTAGTGATCATCCGATGATCGGATCATGATTGATTATGAGGGCCGGAGGCGGCACTGCGCAGTGCGTAGTGCGCAGTGCCGAGTCACTGCTGACTCGGACTCGGCTGAGGGCCTGCGCACTCGGCTGACTCGGCCTGATCATGAGGCGGCACTGCGCAGTGCGTAGTGCGCAGTGCGCGAACGTTTAACCCCCCGTAGGTAGTATACGATATCTAGAATCTAGACGGCGTCAGTCCGCGCGCGTGCCCGTCGGACCTTCAAGACTTACAGGCACGGCCCGTCGGACCCATTATAATTATTCCCTGAGGACCCTGATCGCGATCAACCCTGATATCGATCGTGAATCGTGATCATCCCCAGCAGACCTGGGATCCCACTATACCGTTACAGCTAGCGCTAGTGCCTCTTGTACGGCTTGAATATATATTAATCTGCAGCTAGCGTTATACAAGTGCCTGCAGCTGCAGCTGCGCATGTACATGTACGCATACAACCTGTCGGACATCATGCATGGATATCTGCATATCGACATCGCCGCGGAGCATGCACAGCTGCAGATGCGGGGCGATTTTGACGATGCTCGGGGCGATTTCGACGTCGACGACCCTTGCCTGGTCGTAGCAAGTGCGGCGACTGAATGCGCAGGCCCGGCCTCCGTTGCCACCAGAGCAAAACCCGTAATCAATCTCGGTGCGTTCGGATTCTTGACAATTTCTCGATTTCACTGCATGCGGCGCAATCGATTGACGGGCTCGTCGCGTTGCAGGTCTAGGGGCCTCGAGCAACGCACAGCGAGTGACGGTGCAAGTCGAGATACACTGCGAGGACACGCGCTTCGGGGACACCGTCGCTCTCTCGGGCGCGGCTTCCGAGCTCGGCTCGTGGCAGCCATCGAAAGTGCCCCATCCGACTCCGTCTTCCCTGCCCCCGCGTATACGCATTCCGCAAACTCTGATCATGAACTTCGATGGCGCATGCAAAGGCGCTGCGGCTCGACGGAAGTGGCTGGCCCAAGTGGCGCGGGCAGTTCGAGCTGGCGAGGGACACCGAAGCAGATGCCGACACGCGACCATGGCAAGTCGAGCTGAAGAGGTGAGCCGTGTCCAGGAACGCCCGCGGCCGATCCGGTGATCCCCGAGCGCGGCACCTGTATACGTACATGTCGCGTCATCATTACATCCAAGTGCACCCTAAAGCCAATTTGAATTCATGCTATGCAACCTTGAACTTAACCGTTGAACGGTCAGGGGCCATTTCCACCGCCCCGCCGCGCGCCGGGCCGGGCCATTTCTAGTTGCGAAAAGGGCGTGCCGCAGTGCGTCGGTCACCCGGGTCTCTGATATCGACCCGACGCTTTCGCAGCTTTATTCTGCGGTCTTCGGGCCGCATGGACTGGGAGGGCATCAGCGGCAACCGGACGGTGGCCATTGAAACGGACCCGGAGCCATATTCGAATTCATGGCCCGAGGGCGTCCACCGGCAGCGCCTGCCCCAGCGCCTGTGCTTTGTTTTCGGGGCGGTGCCTCGGGGTCACCTGCAGCTCTTCCTTCCGTCCGAGTCGCGGCCCTGCAAGGGCGGGATCGTCCCGGGATCCCCTGCTTTCTACGGCGCGTCTTCACCCCCCGGCCTGCCATCGCCCGCCTCGGGTCCCTCCCCCCCCGGCAGCCCCCTCCGAGCTCCGAAGGCGCTCGTCAAGCCGGCGCCGCGCCCCGCAATCCGCTCTTTCGGGCCCGGCATGCTCCAGCCGGCGGCGGCGGCGGCGGCGGCAAGGGCCTGGGGCTCTATGCTCGCCGCTTTCAGCTCGTCCCCGGGCCTGTCGACCTCGCGATCGCGATCCCTGGCCCTCCTCCGCCGCTCCCGCTCCCTCACACTCCCTCGCATTCTCGAGAGCGATGTAGAATTTGAGGGTGACGTTTGCGTCGCGCTCTCGTGATTTGCAATTGCTCGTTCTAAAGCTAGGCCAAAGTTAACGTCGCTCGCTTCGAAAATTCTTTGATCCATTTTCTTCTTTCATTTTCCGTAGGCGGCGCTATTTCGATCGTTTTCGAATTCGATCGCGTGATGCATCATGACCACATGTACATTTTAATGCAATTTCTGCAGGGTGCATTGTGCATTTTTGGATGCAATTTCTGCTTGCTAACATCTGCATGTATAGCTGTTAATTTTGCTATGTGTCGATATATATCCAGATCGATATCTAGATCTTTGAGGTGCATATGGATCCGGATACGTATATACGTAGGCCGAGGTTGGTAGCCGCCACTACTCAGTGTCTGGCTAGCGCTATTGTGAGCTCCATATATATATATATATATTTGTATTCTCATGTGCATGCGTAAGCTTCTCTATGTACAGTTTCTTCGGTAGAATTTCATTTCTGTCGATCCCCAGGCTGCTTAATTTATGTTCATGATCAAGGTGTCGCCGAAATGTAAGCTTAGATTCATTTGCCAGACTCTAGATCTGAGACAATGTGCGCGTGAGGTTCCTTTAATTTCTCTTGACCAAAAAGCTTGTAGCATATGGAATGTGAATACGTATACAGTATCTTTAGTATGCCGCAGTGGGTGCGTCTTGAAATTGCCTGCTTCCTTTAAAATTCTTGCGCGCGCGCGCCGGGGGGGAGGGAGGGGCGGGGGCGTCTTGCTTGCTTCGGGGAGGGGGGGGGGGGGGGGGGGGAGGGGGGGGGGGGGGCAGCTGCTCTTCTCCCCTGCTACGCGCTTTTGATATATACCCGGCCCGTCGGATTGCAATTGTCTGTCACGCTGTCTAAGCGGTAAATCCTTTTGCTATAACCCGGTCCGCTGTGAATAAGGGGCGGCGCAGCATGTGGCTGCGCATGCTCGGCTAACCCGCGGCCGGGCACGGGCCGGGGGCTCGCGCGCTTCCTTATATGATGAATGGGGCGGGAGCGCGCAGCGGCCGGCTCTGCAACTCGACGCCATGACGGGCCCGGGCCGGGCGGGGCGGATCCCGGACTCCGGAAGGCGCGGCGGGTGGCGGGCTGGGTGCATGCGTACGTGGCACGGCTCGCCAGGCGGTGACGAGGCCCGGTGCACGTGGGCGAGGTGGGGGCGCGGGACGCGGCGGCGCGGCTCGCGCGATCGGCGGGCGCGGCGGCCGCGCGGGCGCGGCGCGCGCGCGGCGGCGTGGCTCGCGCGCGATCGGCGGGCGGGGCGGGGGCGTGACGCGCGGCGACGCAGGCTTGCGCGATCGTCAGGCTTTCTGGTCTGGTATATATGGCAGTGCCCTGCAGCTATTTTCGACAGGACGAACACATTGCTTGAATTCGAAATTGTCATGTTTCAATTAGACCCCACCTTGCAAATTGCACATCCTGAGACGAGCAGAGAGCGGGGGCGAGTCAAAGATCTAGTACGTATACGTACCGCGGCGTGAGGGCGAAGTGTCGACGTCAACGTCGACGTCGACGTCATTCGAATTCGCGTAGCGCCGCGGCCGGGGCGACCGGTACCGGGCCTACGTATACTGCCGGCGCGGCGTTTTAGAGGTCGGGCAATTAGCAAGCTTTAATTATATCAGTTGCACATGTTGCAGTTGCAAATTGCAAGCAGTGCAGACTGTGCAGGCTTAGGGAAGCGGCGAGGCGCTAGCGCAAGCGCAAGCGCTAGCGCAAGCAAGAAAAATTTCGAGTGAATAAAAAAGCGATTGTTTCGAGTGAATGAAAAACGCGGCGCGCAGGCTGCGAACGAAGACAGATGGGTACAGCATATTCGCACGCCGAGCATATGACGCCGGCAGCGAAGCGACCGGCGATCTACGCCGTGCGCCGAGCAGCAGCAAGCGCCGCACGTCCCGCCTGCAGCTACGTCTCGTTGCTCGGATCATCGGGAGGGGCATCGGTATACGTATCGTTCACCTGCTTGCCGCCGCGCGCGCGCGCGCGCTATAGCTACAACCGGCCGCGGCTACCATGGGAACGAGCGTGCTGCTCCCTATAGCGGGTCTGCTGGTCTTCGGCACCATCATCAGCCTCACGGCGAAGCTGATCTTCGAGGCGCGCGCGCCGGGGCGCCCATGACCAGGCGCGTCGCGCATGGCGCACCTTGCATTTACGCGGGTTAGAGCAGGTCGAATCCACGGGCCTCTCGGGACAGCCCAAGAACTTCGAGAAGCCATGGTGAATTGCGACGCTCGCTTCAGCGCTCGCTTCCGAAATGCACGAGTCTCATTCGCGCAGGTTCTTGACGATGACGATGTTCGCCTCGATGTGCTTCTGCTTCCCGCTGCTGTGGCTCAAGCAGCGGCAAGCGCGGCGCGCGGCGGCGGACCCCGAGCGGCAGCCGCTGAAGGGCGCCGATCGGGAGACGCCGGACCGGCCGGAGACGCCCAAGCACAAGCACCACCGCCGCCGCGTGCGCCGCGGCCTCTGCGGCGCCGATGGGCGCGCCGCGGCGCGAGCGTCACGGGAGCCTGACGGGTTTGCGGCGCGCGCGGGGCGCCCGGCGGCGGGAGCGCAGGTCCTCCTCGCGCTCGTCCCCGCCCTGACGGACCTCCTCGCGACGCTCCTGATGATGTCCGGCCTCGTCTACAGTGCGCGCGCCCCGGCCCGCCCCGCCCCCGCCCCGCCGCCTCTGCCGTCTCTGCCTCCCTTGCCTCACATCGGCCCCGGCTCTCGGCCCGGCCCCTGCAGCGACTGTATCCATCAACCAGGTTCAGCCCCCCCCCGCCCCCCCCCCCCGCCCGCGCGCGCGCGCCCTTCCCTCTCCACCCGGCCCCACTCTCCTTCTCCCCCCCCCTCCCCCTCCCCGCGCGCCCTTCCCTATCCACCCGGCCCCCACACTCATTCCCCCCCCCCCCCCCCGCCCCCGCCTAACACCCTCCCCGCATCCCCTTTCCCCCCCTTCCTCTCCCCGGCCGCCCCCATGCTGCCCCGCCCCCCCTCCCCCCCTCCCCCACCTCCCACCCCCCTCCCCCGGTTCCGGTCTGTCTGAGGCGGCAGGGCGGCGCGCGCAGACGCTGAACGGGGCGAACCTCGTCTTCTGCGCCCTCTTCTCCGTCCTCTTCCTCGGCCGCCGCCTCGACAAGTACCACTGCACCGGCCCGCCCGCCCGCCCGCCCGCCCGCCCGCCCGCCTCCGAGTCCCCCGCGACGCCGGCGGCAGGGCTCGTGCTGTGCGTGATCGGGATCACGCTGGTGGGCATCGCGGGGGGCTTGAACGCCGAGGGTGGCGACGGCGTCTCGGTGCCCCGCCCCCCCTGCCCCCCCTGGCCCCCCTGCCCCCTTCTAGATCTCCCCCTAGGCCTGACCTCTCCCCCTAGACGGAGGAGGCGCGGGCGGACGAGCTTTTCGGCATCGGCCTCATCCTCGTCTCGTGCGCCCCAGCGCGCGCCCCGCCCCCGCCCCGTGGCTCGCACCCGACGCCCTCGCCCCCGCCCCCGCCCCCGCCCCCGCCCCCGCGACCGTGAGCGCAGACAGATGGTGCACGCCTTCCAGATGGTCATCGAGGAGTACCTCCTCCAGCACATCGAGGCCCGCCTTGAGACTTCCCCCGCCGCCCCATACTTGAAATTAGATCCAGGGCCCTCCAGCCAGCGGGCCTAGCCTGGGCCTCCGGCCCCGCACTTCAAATTAGATCCAGGGCCCTCCGAGGCCCGCCTCCCTCGCGATCGACCCCGCGATGCATGAGCCGGGGCTGAGCTCGCCCCTCGGCCGCTCCACAATAATGAGATCCTAGCTGTATAGAGGCCTCCGGGCTGACCGTCGGACCTCGCCCGTGCCGCCGCAGATGGAGCCGCTGGAGGTGGTGGGGTGGGAGGGCGTCTACGGGACGGCCGTCTGCCTCCTCCTCGCCCTGCCCCTCGCCCAGCTCATCCCGGGCGACGACGAGGTCCGACGCCCACGCCGATGCCGATGCCGCGGCTCCGAATACATAGCTCTAGACTGATCATGAGCGGGCCGCACGGCCGCGGCCTCGCCTTGCCTGCGCTACGCGGCGTCGACTTCTCCGACGCCGCGCGCTTCCCGGGCCCCCCGCCCCGCCGCGCAGGGCTCGTTCGAGAACTCGTTCGACTCGATGCGGCTCATCGCCAACAGCGGCGCCCTCATCGCCCTCAACGTGCGCCCCGTAGGATAGAGGCTGGGGACCCGGGTCCCCAGCTAGGAGCGGGGTCTGGCGGAGGCGCCAGCTAGGCGAGCTCCTGCTCTAGAAGCAGTGGCGTCCCCCGTTCTCTCCCTTCCGCCCGCCCCGCCCGCCCCGCCCCGCGCACGATCGCGAGCTCCGCGCGCCTCGGCTCGTGTCTAGCCAAGCCTACCCCACCGTACGATTCATTAGCTAAGCCTGGCTAAGCTTCGGCCTGTCTTATAATGAGCGTGGCCCGCGGCCGCACTGCCGCCCTCTCCCCCCCCCCCCCCTCCCCCCCCCTTCCCCCCCCCGCCCGCCCCGCCGCTTGCTCACGAGGCGGGGCGGCCGGGGGGCGGGGCGGCAGGCGCTGGACGTCGTCGCGACGCTCTTCTACAACTACTTCGCCATGTGCGGTGCGTCCGCCCCTACCCCCCCCTCCCCCCCCCCCCACTCGGCGGGCAGTGACGCAGGGCCTCTCGGCGATCCACCGGATGCTGCTGGAGACGATGCGGACGCTCGCGGCCTGGGTCATCGGCCTCACCCTCTACTACGCCGTCTCCGACGGGCAGTACGGCGAGAAGTGGGGGCGCGGCTCCTTCACCCAGCTGGCGAGCCCCGGCCCCGCCCCGCGCGCCCGCCCGGCGGCCCCACCCCCCCTCGCTCGAGCTCCTTTGCCTTCGCCGCCTCACTCCCTCCCGCCCCGCCCCGCGCAGCTCGGCTTCGTGATCATGGTGACCGGCACGATCGTCTACAACCGCAGCGAGCTCGCCGCCGACTCGGAGGGTCCGCCCCCCACCTCCTTCGAGCCTTCTTTAGATCTAGGCCCCCGGACCCCGGTTCTGACCGATCGCGACCCGCCCTCCCCCCCGCGCGCGCAGATCTGGACGATTCCAGCGCCAGCGCGCTCGACACGGGTGCCCCCCGCCCGCCCGCCCGGCCTCGTGACCCGTGCCCCGCGCGCTAAGCTAAGGCCTGAGGCCTTGATCGCGCGGCGGGGCGCAGATCTCGAGCCCGAGACGACGTACCAGACGACCCCGGCCGGGTCTCCGGCCCCGCCGCCCCTGGCCACCTCCGCGCTCCTCGCGCCGGCCGCGTGCGCACCCTTAACGGCCGCGGCCGCCTCGGCGTCCGCCGCCGCGCCGCGCGCTCACCCCTCGCTCGAGCAGGGGCGAGGAGGGGCAGCGGCGCGAGCGGGAGCCGCTGCCCACCGCCGGCCGCAGGCGCGACCCCCACGCGCACGGCCTCCACGGCGGCTCCGGATCCCATGGCCATGGCCAGGTGCCGTACCCCCCTCGAGCTCCACATTCCCCTCTGCCCTCCGGAGTACCTTATTCGAATATCCTCGCAGGACGCGGTGGGCTCCCTGCGCCGCCGCGACAGCCACGTCGGCTCCTTCCCCCACTCCCTCCGCTCCGGCTACGTGCACTACCCCCCCCCCTCCCCCCCCCCCCCCCCGATTTCGACGTCGCGCCGCGCCGGCGCCGCAGATGCTCCCATCGTCCCTCCAGCGCGGCTCGCCGGCGCGCTAGCTTTGCGATCGGGCGGCTTCTCTCAACCGTGCCCCCGCCGGCACTCGAGATCGCCCCCCGCCTCCTCCGGATCCTACCCCTCGCCCCACCCTAGGCAGTCGCGAGCAGGGCTCATTTTAATTCAATTGCAAATTTGTGCGCGGGGAGGGGGGGGGGGGACAGGAAAGGAGAAAAGGAAGGAAGAGGAAGGAGATTGGGGATCCGGAAGGCGAAAAAATAGCGAGGAAGAGAAGGTCGGCTTTTGACTTTTCTGGATGATGATGTCGATTTCTGGTAAGAAAGAAAGAAAGGAACCAACGCCCGTCGAGAAAGGCCCTGAGGAGAAAAGAAAGGAAGAGGAACTTCGGAAGTAATCAACGCCCGTAATCAAGCCTGAAGGGGGAGAGGGTTGGAGGGGGCCGGGGTGGGAGGGGAGCTCGAGATGGGAGGGGCGAGATCCGGAAATCGGGGAAGGGGAGAGAGTTGTGGGAAGGAATTTCGAAGCTTGAAAGAAGAGAGGCCCGGCACGTTGTTCCCCTAGTCGCATTTTTTTAAAAGTCCCTCGAGCTCGTGCGGCTGGCGGCCCGTGTCGTACCGATATCGATAGAGGCGTACCCTGGGGTCGAGAGGCCTCAACTTGGCAACCTTCTGGAAAGCTTAAGAGAGGCCCGGAGCCTCGGAGGAGAAGGTGATTCGAGATTCGAAGGAGGAGAGGAGGGCCGGGCCCAGTTCGGTCGAAATTCGGTCGAAATTCAATCGGCGCACGAGCGTTACGTATACTTGCGGTTAGCAGCAGTTAGCGAGAGTGCATGCGGCCGCCGGGCGCGCGCGATCCCGCATGCCGCGCAAATGCATGCGCGCATCATTTTCGCGCACATCTTCGACCTGGCGAGGCGCAAGCTGGTCGTTTACGCGCTTTCCGCGGCTCCTCATTGGACGTTCGCCCAGTTCGTTACAGAAGTGAAAACTCTTCGGCTATTAGATTCTGACATTTGCGGTGCTCGTGCATCTGTATGGCGTCAGCTTGTTCCAGCTAATTATGACTCGCGATCGTAGGGTGGCTCGTCCTGGACGTTGAGCTGAGGCGGTATCCACCGGGCGCCCTTGTAGAGAAATATGTGCAGGCGCACTGCAGCGTCTACATCGCGCCTCATGATCGATATCATGATTTAAATTTGAATCGCGAGAAACTGGCCGCGCTGAAGCTTCAGATTAAGCTGCATAGCGGCATCACCAATACTATGCAGCGTGCGGATTTGATAACTGAAGCACAACTTTAACTTTGCAAATTTGCAATTGAAGATCGTACGCAGGCCTAGGGGCCCGCAAGGCGGAATTCATCACATGTGTTCGACTTCAATTCCTCCCCGAGGGCGCACGATCGATATCGCCGGCGCCGGGGCCCTTGCAATTGGTGCGGGCGCCCGCCGCCTTCTCGCGTCACAACCTCTTCCTCCGAGATCGCTTCCGCTGCCAGTACTGCTTCGAGCTCTTCCTCCCTTCCCAGCTCACTTTCGGTTCAGCGTTTCAAAATTTCGCAGTTTCTACGACCTTTCATTTCGATGCTTTTGACGCTTTTTAGATCACTTAATTCCCCGCTGCAAGGGAGGCATGCGCACGTGGGAGAACATTGTCGCCTCGTGCCGCACGTGCAACATTCGAAAGGGCCCGCAGCCGCCTGCTTCATTATACCTCTTACGAATCTCTTTAATTTCTGATAAATTTTGATTACGGGTTATGGACGCGCAGGCGACCATATGCCTGAAGAGTCTGGCTACATTCCGCGGCGACAGCCTTATAATTACACGCCTTCCATGTGAGCCGCTGAGCCCCGGACCGTGCCTTACCGCCTTGTACTCGATATCCTTGAATCGAAATCATTCATGATTAATATTGCATCTTTTAATCAGTACGCGTGCACGTGCCGCGCTCGCAGCGCACAGCTCCAAGAGAAGGCGCGGGAGCTCGTCCACTTGCTGGACTACTTCCAATCGGAAGGGGAGCGCCTGGATCCGGAGCGCAACAAGTCGAAGCTAAAGCGCAACATATAGCCCACTTTAACCTCTGTAATTAATAGTTAGCCCTCGCAATCGCGATCGGCAGGCTCGAGCTCCTCGGGGTATACGTACGCGTATAGCTTCAGAACGAATTCGAATTCAAAAACATCGATCGAGCTCATCAAAAGCGCCGGCTCCGATGCCGGCATCCCTTGAGAGGCCAGGCCGGACCCCCCGGCTCTGACGGACCGTCGGACGTCCCCATACACATCATGATCATGGCCTAGCCATTGCTCTTAAACTTGCAATTCGGACACGTAGCCAGCTGTACGTATACTGTAGTGTGATTTCGACTATAGCTAGCCATCTACAGGCTGACCCCGGTTGTATTTTAGTAGAGGCTGCTAGGCCTGAGGAGCAAACGAGCGCCATAAGAGCCATTCATAAACCAAAACGCCGAACTGCTCGATTGAAAAAATATTTTTCATTCGAGCCGAATCGCGAAATTCGGAAATTTAGCATACTTGACCAGGGTTGACCTCGCCGGCCGAGGGCCGAGGCCCGGGCCGCCCGGCGCCGGGCCGGCGGCCCATATGCATGGCCCATGGCCAGCCGAGCTTCTTAAGCTTATTTACCCCCCTGCCCCCTGGAATTACTTTGTTTGGATACCGTACCCTCGCAGCTGCAGGACGAAGCGCGCGGGCTCGAGCTCCCTGCTGCAGTGCGCCGCCGGCGCCGCGACATCCCGTCCGCGTCGGCTCCGAGGCTCCTTCCCCCGCGTGCACTCCCGGCTTTTCCCTCCGATCCGGCTACGTGCATCCGCCCAGAACTGACATTCTTTCCTCGTTTCACTCTGTTCCACAGCTTTATAAATTACGTCGACGTCAATCTCATTATATCGTCAATCTCATGATATCGATCAGCAGCATAGCTATAGTAAGCGCCTCAAGACAGTTCAAAAAATCACTCGTGAGTCGAATACACTAATATTGCTCGGATTGTACATGTATATGATAAAAAAGAAAGTCTAAGAATAGCTGCTGCTGCTGCTGCTGCTGCTGCTGCTGCTGCTGCTGCTGCTGCTGCTACTGCTGCTGCTGCACGGCAAATTTTCCAACGGGGAGAAGCGGTCCCCTCGCGATCACCGGACGGGCCGGTACCAAAGGCTTATAAAACAAATTACGTCAATCTCAACGATATCAGCATAGTAAGCGCCTCAGGCAATTCAAAAAATTAAGGAGCCAATATTGCTCCGATGTATGTAATCAAAAAGCAAGTAGATTTCCTAAGAATAGCTGCTGCTGCACTGCAAACCCTCGCGATCAGCGGACGGGCCGGTACCATGGGTCGCGGTCCAGGTACGGGTCGTAGTTGCCCTGGTTATCCGGGTCCTGCGCGCGGGGCGACCGCGGCGTGAGCTAGGGTTAGGGCTAGGGCCGGGGCTGGGCCCTGGCAGGGCTAGCAGAGTACAGGGGCGCACCGCCTTGCAGTCCGTCAACCACACGAGCTCGTCCCGCAGCCTCGCCGCGTCCTCGTACCTGCCCGGGGTGAGTCCCGGGGGGCGCGGGCGGGGGTACATGCGCCCGGAGCTCGGGGCCGGGGGGGTACGGGGGCGGACCGCTCCTCGCGGACGGCGGCCTCGAGGTCGGCGAGGACGCGCTCCCGGTCCAGCATCGGCCGGTCCCGCTCCGCCGCCGCCTCCTCGTACCTTCGGGGGGGGGGGGTACCGGATTCAGTTAAGGGGGTACGGGTCGGAGTTTTTTTAGGGGGGGGTACGTACCGCTCCTCCGCGACGAGCTCGGCGATCCGCCGCTCCCGTTCCTCCGCGGCCTGGGGGGGAGGCGGGGCGGGCTCGGCGAGGGGCACGCAGGGGGAGGGGAGGAAGGTGACACCTTCACGTAGAACGGATCGTTCGCCGCGGACTTCGGAGGCTCCCTCGGCGACTCTTCCGCCTCGTCCTGGGGCGAAGCTGGGCGCTCCGTCCGCGAAAAGAAAGGGGGGTACCGCGCACCTTCCAGCGGAGGTCGGGGGGGAAGCGGAGTCCGTCCAGGGTCTGCTCTAGGGGTACCGCAGTGTCCTCCCTGGGGTACAAGCACTTAAGAACGGGGGGACGGGAAGGGGAAAGGGGGAGCGGGTTCGAATCCGGGGCGGACCAGACGCTCCGGTGTACGAGAACGGGTAGGCGGAGCTCCGCGGAGATGGCGAGGGCTACCCCGGGCTTGCAGGGGACCGTCATGGTACCTCCCGAGGCTGCCAACCGGGTACCAGGTCAGGGGGGAAGGGGGGGGGGCGGGGGAAGGAAGGGGGGGGGAGGTGGCCGGGGGTACGCGCGCGCACCACGTCTGCCCGGGGACGGCACGAGCTGGAGGGCGCCCCGGACGGTGGCAGAGGCCGTACCCCGCCGCTCGGTCTCGACGAAGCAGCGGGAGACGTCGTACCCCGCCGCCGAGAGGCCCTCGACCCAGAGCTGGGGGGGGCTCCAGGAGGGGGCCAGGAGCCCGGTGTACACGAGACGGGTGGAGGGCTGGAAGCCCCCAGGCAGCGCCGAGAAGACGTCTCTGAGGTACGGCGTTTAGGGGAGGTGGGGGGCGAGGGCGGCGGGGGGTTCGCACGAGGCGCGGAGCAGGGCGGCGGAGGCGGTGGCGAAGGACAGGGGGGTACGCTTGAAGGGGATGGCAGTGAAAGCCGATTGGACGGCGTCGGCGTCGGGGCCAGGCACTGGGACCGGGCGGGGGCGTGAGGGGCTTCGGAAGAGCGGCGGGCGGGGGGCGGGGCGCACGGGGTATGGGGATGAAGCGGCCCACGAACTCGCGCCGGTCGCGCAGGCGGATGGATGTTGGATCGGCGACGCGCAGAACAGCGTACCTGCGCGCGGCGGCGCGGCGGTGAGCGGCCGGCGCGGCGCGGCGCGGCGCGGAGCGGAGCGGCGTCGGGTCGCGCGCGAACCGCTGCTGCGAGTCGGAGGCGTCGATGGCATCGACGCAGGCGAGCGACAGCTGCGCGGGGGGGGGGGCGCCGGCATCAGACTCGGCGGCGGGCTTCGCGCGCGCGCGGGCGGGCGGCCGGCGGCAGGGCCCGCGGCGAGCGAAGAAAGACCGCGGGGGCGCGCCACACCTCGAGGTAGTTCTCCTTCAGCAGCTCGTCCGCGTCGAACGAGTCGGGCGGCCCCGCCACGCAGGCCGGCGCCGCAGCCGGGCCTTCGGGCCTGGGCGCGCGGCTCTGGGCCGCATGAAAGGCCTGGCGACCTCCCAGGAAGGTGCTGCGCCTGAGCCGACGCGCGGCTGGCGCTGGGCGGTGCTGCGGCCTAGAACGGGTCCGGACCGCTGCGGCCCGCGGCGGCGAGGCAGGCAGCGCTGTCTGGACCTCCCGCGTCGGCGTCGGCGCTGCGCACGCTACGTAGCTCGCGGTGCGCATTATCAATTAGCTTTTCCGTGTACCCGACGCAGGCAGTCTCCCGTACCCAGGTTCAGAAAAAAGATAGTCGCCGCTTCGCACCGCAGCTCCCGCCCAGCCTTCGAGCCGCGCTTCCGGCCAGCCTTCAGCCTCGCACACCTCGGAGCCACCTGATCGGCGCCGGCTCCCGACCTGTCCAGGCTGACCGTGCGCAAGCTGAGCGCGCGCGCGCGCAAGCAGTCTCCCGAGCCGGACGGCCTTCTGCATTGCTGCGGATCTCACCGGATTCATCATATTCCATTCACAAATGGTGGCGCTGGCCCCGATCAGGTGCGCGCGCTCGAGAACCGGTCAAGCGGGGTCGCGGGCCTTCTCTCGTCGCGATCGCGCGCGCGCGGGCTGATAGCTTTGACTTGCCTTTTGGGCTTAGATACGGCGTTGAGAGCGGTTGCGCGTGCGCGGGGTCCTTTGCGCGGGGCGAGGCGCGGCCACCTTGCAGATCTAGATCTAGATCTCAACCCGGTTAACCTGTTCTCGCGCAGCGCGGGAGCCTGCATCCGCGGTCCCCTCCCGCGGGAGACGGGCGACCTCGCTCCGGAAGAGGCCCGCTTCTCTCCGCGCGGCACCTGCGGCATGAGGCCGGCGCCGGCGCGCGCCTCGCTCGATTGCGCGCGCCGGCAGTCGCCCGCGCCCGAAAACGTGAGCCGCGCAGTCTTCTCTTCTTTCTCTTCTCGTCTCATGCTCTGCCCCGCAGCGGTGTCCGCCGGTGCCCGGTCGTTTGACCGGAGGGCGCTGTGACGTCATGGGCTGCGTGCCGGACTTCCCGTCGCCCCCGCGGCCGGACGCCGACGCCGACTGGGCATGGCCGGCGGCCGAGCCCGCCGGCGCCGGCTCAGCAATCGATCAGCTCCCTGCGCTCGACGTCGGCGCGCTGCGAGACACGGTGCGCTGGTCGCTGTGACCCGCGGTCACTGAGTGGGGCCGGGCCCATGCTCGAGCTCGGCCCCCACTCGCATCGCACATCATCCGACCCCATTCTGACCTCGGCGCGGCCTCGCGCAGGCTGCGCGCATCGTGCGGGTGCCGGGCGGCCACGGCCCGGGCTTCGGCCGCGTCGCCGCCTTCCTCCCGTGCGCCCGCGTTCGCGCCCCTCCCTTGAACTTCTCCCCTGCGCTTCTGAGCTCTAAGCCTCGGCAGGCACCGCGGGGGCGTGCACTGCGCGGGTCTCTTCGAGGACGAGGCGCGCCCCCCGCCGCGCCGCCTCCTCCGAATCGAGCTGACTTCGCTTGAACCGAGCGCAGGTCGCGGCGTCGCGCGGTCACGACCGCGTCGCCGTCCTCCTCTGGTCCCTCCTCCAGCTCGAGGCGCACCGCTCGGCCAAGAAGCGCTCCGCTGACCGCTCGCCCGACCGCTCGCCCGACCGCTCGGTTCCGAGCCCGATCGCGAGCCCGCGTCCGGCCCCGGGCTCCAGGCGGACAATTGTACCCCCGACGACCATCTTCCCCCTCTCCTCCTACAAGAAGTGCGCCCCTCTTGAACCTCGTACCCTTCCGCCGCGCCGGTTCTGAGCGGGGTACATGTACAGGGAGCCTTTCTTCGTAGCGATGCTCCGGGGATCGTTCGCCCGCTTCGTCTCCGGCGGCGTCGCGCGGGGCACGCCCTCCGCCGCCGACGAGTGCCGGGCCGCGCGCCTCTTCCTCCGGCGCCTGTCCCTCCCGCCGTACGCGTCGAGCGTCGGCTCGGCGAGCGTACCCCCCAAGAAGCAGTCCCCCCCGCGGCCGGCGCCCTCGAGCTCGCCCTGGGATTTGAAGTTCCGAGCTTGCACTCCGCGGCCGGCCAGGCCGGCTTCGCTCCTCCCCTCCCCCAGCGCCCTGCGGCTCCTGCCCGCGGCCGCCGCCAAGCGGCCTCGGGCCCCTACCCCCACCAACGAGCCCCCCCATGAGCCGCCCGCGAAGAGGACGCGTACCCCTCCGGCGATCGCGACCTCAGCCCTGGACGGTACCCCCTTTGGTCTCTCTGAACTGGCCCTTCCCTTCCTCGTCCCCTAGGCCTTTTCTGATCATGTACCCCCGGCAGCGCTCGCGGCCGTGTCTCTGATCGCGAGCCGCCTGGATCCCGCGGCGTCCGGCGCTCGGACGCCGGCCCCGCTGCCGGACCCCCCGGCCCTGACGGACGTCCCCCAGGGCTCGGCCCTCGTGGTCGTACCCCCCGCCGGGCGTTCGAATTCGCGGTCGCCGGCATCGGCGCCCGCCCTCGCTGCATCCATCGTCGCAATCACGGAAGCCTCCCTCCCGCAGTAGCCTCCTTCAGCTGATCATGCAAATGATCGGTATCCGCCTACCGTACGCGTGCTATCGCTTTCGGACATGTACACATGCGCAATGCATATATGTATACTAGTACTTATATTTAGCTGTAGTGCGATCTAGATTTTGAGCGGGGTCATTTTTTTTGAGCCTATAGCTAGTGCGATCAATCGTGATCATGAGCCGCACCGATGTAATAATTTCACTTAGTACTAGTCTTTGTGTGCTTCGACTTGAGCTAGTGCTGCGCTCGAAAACGTTAGTTCCGCGGGAGACCCGAGCTCCCACAACGTCGCTTTTCCGAATACCGCTTGCAATTATATCATATATAGCATATATAGTATCATGATCATACTTCGACTTCGAGCGCGCTATCGTGCTCTAGCCTGCAGCTGGCGGGCCCTTGCCAAGAAAATCTTCAGAGCGCTTTGGACCTCCAAGCTATCGCTTTCACAACAGTACCGTATAGCGTATACGTAGCAATAGTCTGAGAGCTGGAATTCGATGTTCCAGCTGTAGCTATAGTCAAGCTAGAGTTGCCTGCAGATGCCAGGCCTAGGATGTGTGTGCATGCCTATATCGATATATTTAATTTGTCGAATTGGTGATCGATATCGATATCGCGCGATGCGGCATTAGGCCGCGAAATGCCGCGAAAACCGCGCGGGGACGCGAAAATTCCTTCGAGGGTACGCGATATTCGCGTCGCGTCTGCGAAGTTGTCGAGCCTGCGAAATTGAGACGCGGCGTTACAAGCGTGAGTTTAAGGCCGCAGCGTCCCGTACTTGCAGCGGATGAGAAGGTGCGCGGCGACTTTCGCGATTTTCGCGCGAGACCGCCGGCATCGCCCGGCGGCCGCGCTCACGCGCGAAAAGTCTGCTCACGCGCGCCCAAGTCTGCGAAGATTGCGTTCTATATCCATAATCCGCCAATTGCAAGCATTCGCTCGGCGAAATCATCGCGCTCTAAAATGGCACATGCATATGCGCATATATATGGTCCGCTGATCGAAATGCTCGTTTCGCATCTGCAGCACTTAATATCGACATGTCGATGCCGGAGCCGCCAAGTGCGCGCGTCAAGCTGGAGGAGGGCGCCGAAGACTCTGACAAGCTCAAGCGCACGGTTCGCGGATTCGATCACCGCGCATTGATCGCCGCGCACCGCGCCACGCTTTGAACTGGCAGGCGCAATTAATATATTGCAAGCAGATTTCGACAACAGCTGCTGCGAGTTCGAATGAATCAGAGTGCACATACGCAGCGCAGGAGGTGCACGAGCGCGTCGTGTTTGTCGGCAGCTGGGCCCCTGGAGCGGTGGCCGTGAAGCAAATCCGTGACGCGTGCACCAGGTCCGTCGACAGCGCATCGATATCGGCGCCGCCCACCCTCCGCCGGCGCCACTGCTGACCGCGCGGGCATATTTGAAGGTACGGGGTTGTCGAGGAGATCGAAGAGTCGAGCAATAGCACATTTGCCTTCGTGCTCGTGCGCGACCGCGACGCTGCTGAAAAACTGAGGTGCACGTGACTACATTCATTACGAAAATGAAAGAGTCGGAGCTTTCGAATTCTGGATCATCATGGCATCTAACAGACAGTCATTCTAATCTCGCAGAGCGGAGAAAAGGATGAAGCTCACCCCGCGGTTTGAGGTCAAAGTAAGCCAGGCAGCCAGCGTCCGCGGCTCAGTATCGGTGCTCCTAATTATAACTCTCGGGCTCAGCCGTGTTTTCGCTCACTCTCTGATATGAAATTGCAGTACCGCTTCCGGTCGTCAGGAGATCGGTTCAGGTCGCGAGTCGTATGGGTGGGAAGTTTTGCGGGTGTCGACGCCCCTCCTTCCCGACAAGAAATCGTGGAGGCCTGCAGCAGGCGCGCTTCGATTTTCCGAAAAGTTCCGACACACAAACTATATGTTCGAATTCAATATTCTTCGAGACGCTAGTGCTGCAGCTGGCCATGGCCGATCTGGAGCGCTAGTGCTCACTGGTCTGCGTGGCAGGTACGGCCCGCTGGCGGCGGTTCAAGTCCTGAGAGGCCCCCGCGGCATCAGTCGCGCGGCCCTCGTTCTCTACCGGAGGGAAGAGGACGCGATAGGAGTGATCAAGGCGCGCCGCACCGCATACGCGTGCACATGCATCGAAAATATTCACTTCGAATTTGTCTAACGTCCCTTAATATTATATAAGCTTGCGGCTGCCGCTTAAAATTCTCCAAATTCGAATTTTTGCTCAGGAGCGGGATTTGAAGTTCTCACACAGTGGGTGCAATGCGACCGCTCGTAGAGACCGCGAGAACGTGCGCGCGCGCGACGTGCCTGAGCACGCACCGCGTGGCACTAGTACTCATGCAAATTATACGTGTGCGCGGAGATCTAGAAATATGTCCTATCGCCTAGCTATAGATGAAAACATTTCCGATCGCCTTGATCTAATTCGAAATGCTTTGTTTTTGGTGAATTACCGCCCACAGCCTCTAGACACCAGCACTGCGGGGGCTGCCCAGGGGGCATACACAACAATACCTAGACCTAGAAATATTTCAGATATCGATCGATCGCCTTCACGATATCGATCATTTTGAATTCGGAGACGCAGGTCGGTCCAGAGGCTTTTCCGCGCGAAGCGTACGACGACCTAAACGGTGCAGTTAGAAACTCCGTCGACGCTCCTGCCGAGTGCGCGCGGAACGCTGTGAACTCGCGATCAAATTTAGGATTCGATTAAATGCGATTTTTGCTGCTGCTGCAGCCGCCAGACTCGAAGCCGGAGCTGGAGCCGCAGCCGCAGCCGGAGCCGGAGCCGCAAGTCTGAACGCAAGCGCTCGCGGGACGGTCGCCGTCGCAGGAGCCGCAGCCGCAGCCGCAGCCGCAGCCGCCGCAGCCGCAGGCGCAGCCGCAGCAAGAAGCGGCGCATGAGCCCGAGCCCGAGCCCGAGCGCGTCTCCGGGGGAGCGCGGCAGGCTTCTCTCCCCCGACCGCGACCCCGCCTGCCCCAGCACCGTGGTAGGGCCAAGGGGGCCCCCAGACCCTTCGCCGGAACCGCAAGCTCCAGCTGCAGCTGCAGCTGACTTCGCAGCGACGACTCCGGCTCCCGACTCGCCTCGCGGCCAGCCGCTTATAGTCAGCGACGAGTCAATTTCGGCGGGGGTCAGCCCCTTCAATCCGGAGCAGGGTCAGCTGCAGCCCGCCGTGAGCCCCGTGCGGTTGAGCTTCAGCCCCGCCCGCGAGGCGACCTCGAGCTCGGAGCCGCACCCGTCGCTCGCGACCGCAGTAGAGGTCGAGGTCGGCGGGGCGGGCGGCGCCGGCGGCGCTGGCCCCGGCGTGCAGGTGAAGGACGATGATTTAAATTTCTCGGCGGTGGTCGGCAAAGCCAAGGCCCTGCTCGGGGGCCCCGACGCTGCGGCTGCGCCGTGTGGACCTCGCGATCAGAGCTCCGGGCTCGACGGCGTAACGAAGGCGCTGCAAAATTCTTTGATGGCGGCGCGTGTTGCGATTTCGCATTTCGTCGCAAAACTAATTTCGTGGCGCTGACTTCGATTGCGGGATCGATATCAGATCGAGGCGCTTCGAGGCGAGAGGCGGGAGGCTGCGGCCCTTATGGCGGGCCTCCTTGAGAAGCTGGAGCAGGCCCGCGCGTCGGCCGCCCGAGTGCGCGGCTGCTGCAAATCAAAGAGCGAAGGGCATTTCGTCTCCGGCCCCTCACAGAGCTTCTACTCGCAGGCGGAGCAGGAGGCGGCAGCGGCGAGCAAGCGGGCGGAGGACTCCGAGAAGCTCAACCAGGCCCTCGCCGAGGCTGCCCGAGTGAGCGGCGCCTCATCGATATCGCTATTCTGGACTGAGCGCAAGGCTAAGGACTGACCAGTCTACCTCTTGTGCACGCGTCGCGCATGCGCAGGCTGAGCAGGAGGCGGCAGCCGCGCGCAAGCGGGCGGATGAGTGCCGGGTTCGCGTGCGAAGAGTAACACTCTCGCGAGACATCTCCGATTTGATTCTGCCTCGCGATCGCGTTTCGATTTCCCTTTGCAGGCGGCCACCCTCCAAAAGGACCCCCCGCCAGCATCGGCGCGTTAACGTTCGAGTTCTCCAATTTCGCTGGGCTTGCGCCCCCTTAACCTTGAGTCGGCCCGCGACGCCGCGGCGCGTGCGCATATGCCGCTGGAGAAGTACGAGAACGTGAAGCTGAGCTACTTCGACGTGAAGGCGGAGAACGAGCGGCTCCAGGCGGAGAAGAGGCGGCTCGAGGAGCAGCTGCGGGCGCTCGGGGCGCGCCCCGGCCCCTGAATCAAGAATGTAACACTAGAAATATCCCAGGCATGTTCTGCTTGAAATCGGATCACGAGCTCGAGGCTGGGCGCAAGCTTTAAAAGCTCGGCGCAGCTTTTTAAGGAGAAGCTGCAGCTGGAGCTCGAGCAGGCCGCTGAGGCTGGAGTGAGGAGAAGCTGGAGCATGTCCACGCGTCGAACGCACAACGTTAACTGCGCATGCGTGGCTGCTGCAACTGAGTTAACGGTAAACTGCAAAGAGACCCCCCTCCCCCACCTCCCCGAACCCTGCATCGCGTATCCCTGCCGCCGCCCGGGCGCAACCGCCCCGCATATCCGGATCCCCTTCGCCGTTCGAATGCCGTGTACGTTCCTGGTCCCGCTCCCGCGCAGCTACGTATACCATGGTAGCACGATGCCTAGGGCATCCCAGCTCTGCTGCCCTCGCGGTCGCGCGCCTGCCGCAGTGCACGTGCCCTCTCGCGATCGCCTCGGCCTCGACTCGGCGACCCCCTGTGCCGGTGTCAAAGGGCGCCGCGCCGTCAGCGGCCTGCCACGGTGACGGCGTCACCCGGGCCCCGCCGCGCGAAGCTGATAATCAACGAAAGGAATCCGATCGAATGAATATGCGGAAGTCGAATGAGTCTATTTTGCATGCCATGAAGGCCCATGATGCCTTCCATTTGGCGGCATATATATAGCTAGAGCTGAGCTGGGAGCCTGGGACGTCAGCCTGGGACTCTCAGGCTGGGAGACAGTCGATCTCGGAGGCTCCTACTTGTACAAACTATATATATATATAGACCTGCTGGGCCGAGCCCCGGCTCGGGTTTGAATCTCAACGAGAATGTTAGGAGACAATCTAGTTTGCGTTGCACTGCGGCATGCGCAATTTATTGATCTCAGAGGCTCCTACTAATAGCTCCGGGCCGAGCCGGGGGCCCGGGGCCGGGCTCGGTGTTATATTTACACTTTCACGAACACCGGGTGTGCAAGGAGACAATTCACGCTGCGCACTTAATTAATGCGCTGATTTTCTGAAGGGCAAGTGGGGGGCTACCCCTTCGTACTGGGCTTTCAATCCAGAAGTTGCCAGTCAAGGTGTAGCTACTCTCTTCCCTAATAAGCGATTTAGCATTACCTCGCTAGCTCCTGCACAGAGTTCCCGGCTGCAGCTGTTCTTGTTGCGCTCTGGAACTGTAAATATTTACCTGTGCAACATTTACGCACCTGTTCAGGATGCTGAACGGTTAGGCTTCTACGAGACATTGAGTCATACTCTGGAGTCGGTCGTTCCTGTGGGGTCCCGTTTAATCTTATGTGGTGATTTTAACTTTCACCTTTTGCCTTCTGACGCGAACAGTACTTCGGGGCGGGTGTCGCCCCCTGCATCCTTTGAAGCGGTTTGCTCGCAATATCAACTCCAGGATGTTGCATCGCTTGCTACGGATGAGCGCCGGTCTAATCGGTTTAAAACGTTTTATCGGACTAATGCCCAGGCAGCCTCGGGGGCCGTCGAATCTCGTCTAGATTATTTCTTTGTCTCTCAATCCCTACTCGCATGGAACCCAGTGCTCGTCCCATGGATGAAATACACTTCCAGACATCTTGATAGGCCTCTTTCTGATCACATTGGAGTTCAACTCACGCTGTCCCCTCCAGCTCATCAGCGTGGGCCGGGTCGCTGGAAGATGCGATGGGACCTTTATGGGAAGAACCCAGCGTATCTCGCTGAAATTCGGAAGGTTTTTCAGATGTGGCGTGCTGAGTGGCCTTCGCCTGCATCCGATTCTATTCTTCGCTTCGAAGCTCTTAAACGGTATCTACAGACTGCTCTCTCTGCGTGGGAGTCGACTGAGCGGCGCAAGAATAAGTCGGCTTACTGGTCTGCCATGAAACGTCTCGAACGTCTCATCACCGCCTATTCGCAGGGCGAGATCTTGCGGGACAGTTTCTTGAGTGGCCGCTCTGCTCTTTATAGAGAGCTGCGGGAACGCATGCCTCAAGTGTGTAGGGCTGCCGTTCAAGCTGATTCGCTATTCTCAAGTCAGAACGAGGCCACATCGAGTCGGGAGTTTTTCACTCATTATTTCGGCACTGCTGAGCAGGAGACCGGATGTGAGAGTAAACTCCGGCCGGCCAACACCCCGGATCCCTCTTATGCTACTGATAATCCCTTCGTGCTTATGACGTTGTCGGCAGCTCATTTCGCTGATCTATACGATGGTCAGCAAGCTCAAAGTGTGGTGGCGGCGCATCGTGATGAACGGGCTGAATGTGCGTCACTGTATGCGCCTTATAAACTCATACCGCGGGAGGCCGTGGATCTCGATACCCCACTGGCCGCCTATGAATTATTGCAATCGTTTAAGGATATATCTGGGCTTAGAAAATCCCCTGGACTTGATGGTTTAGTACCTGAATTTTATAGTACTTTCTGGGACGACATTGGTCCAGATTTTATGGAATACCTTAAGGCTATGCATAATCGGAAGGCGGCCCCTGGCTCGCTACGAGATATCCTCATTGTCCCAATTCCGAAACCTGGTACGGATGCGACTTTAGTCACTAACCGCCGGCCTATCGCTCTATCGAATGTGGAGGAGCGAGCAGTCGAGCGGGCATTATCTAACCGCTTGACCCCAATTATGCCCCGCTTAATATCAAAATATCAGTCGGGTTTTATCACCAAACGTTCTGCGGTGCATCAATTTATGCTCGTATATTTATTGATGTATTATGAGGGGATAATCCCGATCTCGAGGAACTTTGTTTGGGGTTCCTTGATTTCTCCAAAGCCTATGATCGGGTGAATTGGGAGTTTCTTTTCTGGACCTTGAATCAATATGGATTTGGGTCATACTTTACTGACTGGGTCCGTCTTTTGTATTCTGATCTGTCGGGGATGATCCATATTAATGGCTGGACAACGCCTCGGTTTCCTATCCGGTGCGGAGTCCGGCAGGGTGGTCCTCTATCGCCATATCTATATAATTTGTGCGCGCATCTATTAATCATGTTAATCGATACTGAACCCCGTATACGCGGGGTGCGAATTTCTGGGCGGTCCATATGCAAGGTCCTCCAGTTTGCTGATGATACTGTTCCCCTTATTGCCTCCTTTGCGGAATTCCCCATTTGGGACGCTCTCATTAAGAAATTTCAACGGCTAACAGGGGCGAAAATCAATCTCGAAAAATCGCATATACTACCCATGCACTCAAATCTATCTCTTCCACCTGATTGTCCTTTTGAGCGTATGAAGATTGATCCTTCTGAGATTTCTGCAGATGCCAAGATCGCCAAATATCTCGGGTTCCCTCTGGAGCTCGTGCATGACCGGTTTTGGAATAAAAAGACTGCTGCTCTCGTTCTGCGCGCACAGTCAGTTAACCGAAATCGGATGCCTCTACGCTCTGGTGTTTTACTTGCGTGGGCTGCTATTGTGGGATCACTACATTATCCGCTGTATATTTTAGAACCGGGAGGTGATCGTTATAAAGCTTGGAGTAATTTAATCCGCAACTTTTCGGGTGTACGCGGCTCCGTATCTACATATGTTACGGCGCTTCCGTTTCAAGACGGTGGATTAAATTGCCCAGATATTGTTACGTTTTCACTGGCTTTAAAGTCTAAATGGCTTGCCTTCCTTAACGACCCGGCCTGTTCAGCTCCTTGGAAGGAATATATTCAATTCCAAATAGACCGTCAGTTGGCTCCATTCTCTTATGCTAATGTCATTTTGGGGCTTGATGTATCTGCCATCTTACCAAGATTGCATTTGCCACCGCTTTGGCAGATGCTGTTTGAGGCGTGGCGAGACCGTCAAGCCGTTGCATCTCCTACAACCGTGCATCAAATTTTGACCCAGCCTATTTTTCTTAATCCTTTATATGTTCTTCCTAGCGACATTGCAGCCCAGACACACACTGAGTTTGCGAGAGCCGGTGTACAGCGCGTCGCTGACATTTGGGATGTACAGTTGCACCGATTTCGTGCTCCCCCTGCAATGCTAGTTGATTATATTGCTGCCTTTGATCAAATTTGTCGTGCCCTGCCGTCCAGTTGGCTTCCAACGCTGACTGCTAATGCCGTGCCGGAACGTTTCTTATGGTATAAATCGAAAGATGATAAATATGTGTATCTTAGGGGTCCCTCGGGCTTTTTTGTGGCCTTCCCTCTTTTTGAAGGTGAGATTGTCCCACGGGTGTTGGATTTCGTCCCGTGGCCCCGTGGCCGCCCTCCAGATCCGCTCTTGTACCCCGGCGTACCAGCTGGCCTCTTGCCGCTTCATGTGCTTTCGTCCCAGTATTTTATTTCTTTGCGCAGAGGTTCGCGTCCAATTCTGGTTTCGCTTGGCACGGGTTCGACAGCTACGCTTTCCTACAGCAGTTTTGCTTTCACATTTGATAAGATGCTCACGCTTCAGGGCTTTTCTGTTCGGCGCTTTTACCAGCTCGAGGTACAGCGACTGTGGCGGGTGCGGAGTAGGGCTAAGATGCCTTCAGAACACTGGGGTCTGGACCTCCCTCTTAATCGCGTGTCTCAGCTCGTCGCCCTTCGTGCCTTTCCTATGCTGTGGCTCGATGTCCTCTTCCGTCTCCGATTTAAGGCTTTCCCCTCTTTACAACGGCCGCCGGTCGCGGCTATCTTCTGCCGCGCTTGTAATGATGGGCAGCAGCGTTCAGTGCGGCACGTTTTCTTTGATTGCCCTGTGGTGCAGGGTTTTTGGCGGGCCATGCATGCTGAGCTCACATCCTTAGCAGAGGCTTTGCCCGAGGACGTGCAGCCCTCTTTACCATTGCCTCCTATTACGTTCTCCGCTATTCTAGATCCACAAGTCCCCGGTGTTGCGGGGACATTGATCACATCTTCGGTGGACGCCGATTTCTGTGTTCGGTATCTCGGTTATATTTTGGCGGGCATTTACGCAATTTTTCAGCTGTCCCGTGCATATCTCTCACCCGATAATTTACTTGCTGAGCGGGTACCAGTGTACTCAGTTAATGCTCTGCTAAACTTGTGGAAACGTTTCCTGGATATTCTCGAGATTACGTCGCCTCCTGCTGTCGAGCGCATTGAGCTTCTTCGTTTACGGCATTTAGGGGAGGGCTCTGATTACGATGGTTCAGACCCTGAGTCACGTGACCGCCCTAGCCCCCCTCAGTCTATTTTTGATGCGAGCTTCTTCTCTGTGCGCGGAACTATCCCTTTACAGCGCTCGGGCCCCCCAGCAGTCGCGGCCCCGGGCCCCCCTGCAGTCGCTGCCCCTAGGCCTGCTGCTACAGTTAATGGCGTCGGCGTGAATCCTCAAGTTCAGCACATTGCGAGGCCATCTGCTAGCGCTGTTACGTATACAGCTTCGATACCGGCTCCCTCGAGTTCTCGTTTGAGCTCGTCTGCCGATGCTAGCGCTAGCTCCGCTTCTGCCTCCACATTAATATGCCCTATCTGTGGGAAGAACTTTCAGTCTTCTGCTGATCGTGACCGTCATGTTCGGGCTGATAAACATCCTGCTAACGCCCGTGGCGTTCGCCGACCTCGAACCCCCTCTATTTCAGAGAATCCTCCAGATCCTGTGCCTCCTGCCCAGCGCCCCCGCCTCCAGTCTCCGGATCCGGCACCTCCAATGCTTGCTCCGGCTCCTGCAGCTGCGGCTACGTATACCGAGCCCCGTCAGCCTGTTCCGACTTTGCGACGGATTCGCTCCCCTGCACCCTCACCGTCGCCACCTGCTCAGCGGCTCCGTACTTCCCTGCCCCCCCCTAGTCCTTCTCCGATACCTTCCGTTTCACGAATCCGCCGCCCCCGGTCTCCGTCGAATTCAACCTTGCCTCCCGATGCCGATCCGTCCCCTGTACATGTGTCTCAGCGCCTGCGGCTTTCCTCTCCTGTCCCTTCGGCTTCCCCACTGGCTGTCCCGCCAGATCCACCTCGCCCACCGGTTCCTGCATGGCCCCCTTTGATTCATGATAGTCTTGTATCCATTTTCGCTTCACCTCAACTTAGTTTACCCTCAGTTGTTTTGCCGTCACCTCCATCAGATGCTTCATCGATGTTAGTTAGAAGCACTGGTCCCCTCCACCTTCCAGTTCCTCGTGTATTCCATGCCTTCCCTGTACCTTTGATTCCGTTCCCTTTGTCGTTAGCTCTGCCTCTTCCTCCTCCATCTCTCACTGTTAGCCTTCAGGCAGTTCCGCCTCTTTATCTTCAGCGACCGTCAGACCGTATAGTTTTTGGCAGCGAGTATTTTGTGTATGGTGACGTTCCTCGTGTGTACCCTTCTCTCTCTTCTACTTTGCTATATTTGCCTCTCCCGCCTGGTTCAGCCCCATCGTCTGCCTTCCCTGTCACTACTGGCTTGCGTTTCGCCCCTCCTCTTATACTGCCGATTCCGAGTCTGCACCCGAGCTCTGCCCCTTTCCTCGTGTCGTCCCCAGTTCCTCAGATTAGTCTTCAGCCGTCCATTGTTTTACCAACTCTACAATCTCGATTCCGTTTAGACACTCCGCCAGCTTCGACTTTCCCCTCTAGTGGTGTCCTACGTTTCGCCTCTCCTACTGTTCTACCGCCTTTGCCTCCTGCGACTACGTCTTCTAGTTCTGCTGTTAGCTCTGTCTTGTCGTCTTCGTCTAGATCTTCGTCTTCGACTGTAGTTCCTCGTGCTCGTTCTCCTTATTTGCTGCGTCCCCGTGCTCCTCGTCGTTCTAGTGTGACTAGTACTTCTGCGTCGACGCCCTTGAGCTCTTCTACTCCTTCTCCTCGTGCTCGTTCTCCTTATCTTTTGCGTTCTTCTGATCGTGTCCCTTCTCGTGATCCCTCTTGATTCTGTATTTTGTGCTAGTTTACTGTATCTTTGATTTGTGATTGCTTTGTTGTCCCTAATATCACTACCTACGGGGGGTTCGCCCCACCGTAGTCTCTCAAAAAAAATATTAAAATTAATGCGTTTTCATGCGGAATTATACCGACCGCTTTAAGCGCTAAGCGCTAAGCGCTAAGCTAGAAACTACTGTAGAAACTACTCCTAGAAACGCATTAAATCCTGGCGCATTATATTAATTAACGGTACTTGTCTTGTACTTGCGCTAAGCTAGAAACTACTGTAGAAACTACTCCTAGAAACGCATTAAATCCTGGCGCATTATATTAATTAACGGTACTTGTCTTGTACTTGCGCTAAGCTAGAAACTACTGTAGAAACTACTCCTAGAAGCGCATTAAATCCTGGCGCATTATATTAATTAACGGTACTTGTCTTGTACTTGCGCTAAGCTAGAAACTACTGTAGAAACTACTCCTAGAAGCGCATTAAATCCTGGCGCATTATATTAATTAACGGTACTTGTCTTGTACTTGTCCGACGGTCAAGCCGCGGCGTCACCGTGCGCGGTCACGGAGAAAGTGAGAATTTGTCAGAAACAGTGAAAATAAGAAAGATAGCCCGGTGAAAGATAGCCAAGAAATCATATGCATTGAATTGAAGAAAACCCCCGTGATCATGACCTCGGGTCGATCGCGACTCGCGAGTCCATCGATTCGCGACTCGGGATCCGGGGATCCCTCCGGGATTCGAGTCTCGCGAAATGGTGCTCTCGCGAGACTCGAATCCCGGAGGCTCCTAGTAGCCTTCAACTAGGCTCAACAGGCTACTAGCCTACTTCAAGGCTCAGCGGCTACTTGCCCCGGAAATTGCCGGAATTCGGCAAGGGCGCTGCTGGCAGCCTGCTGCGGCAAAGCTGCGGTACTGCTGCCTGCAAGCTGCAGGCTGCCGCAGTGCAGCCTGCAGGGCAGTGCAGGCTACAGCTGACTCAGTGAGAGCCTGTGCATGCCTAGTTTCTACTATCTAGCACAGTGAAAGTCATGATCACCGTGGCACTGTGGACCCACGTGCACTGCAGCTGGCCACGGTCCACGTGCGCCGCGGTGTATCACCGTGTATGCACGCGCGCGTGCGTAATACACTGCGTATACGGGCCCACGGTCTGAGGACGTATACGTACCGTAATCAGAGTCAGTGAGCAGCTGCAGTCTGCAGGTCGACTCTCAGTCTAGATCTGTCCCCGAGTCCGGTCCCGCTGAGCTGAGCTCCAGTCTGATCCGGATTTGCAAAAAGCCGCTGAGCAGAAGCTTTAAGCGTACGCGTGAAAGCTTCAACTTCGGAAGATGGGCGGCAACAATTCGACGCTCAACTGCTTTGGTGCGTGATCATGATCGGATCGATATTATCTGCAGCTGCGAGCCCACCGGGCCGGGCGCCATCCAAATGCTGACACGCATATGCGTTGGATTTGACCCGGCCCGTGACCAGCGGATAAGGCGTGCAAGGTCTTCATCGATACGGCTGCGAGCAACGCCGCATGCAAGAAGCTGGGAGGCGTGGCGGTGATCAACAATGGGCCAAAGCAGTCATGCAAGGCGATCCAGCTCGACGAGGAGAACATGGTGCGCATGCACATGCCCGGGGCCCCCGGGGCCGGGCCCCCCAACTTCTAGATCGATGTTTGTGCATGCCGTGTTGCACGTGCGCTTGCGCGTGCACGTGCAGCAAATTAAATGACGAATATCAATCCGGCAGACGCTCGCCGTGGATGACTTCGAATTCGAAGAGGCGGCGACCGCGGGGGATGCGGTGGACGGGGTGCTCGCGGCGTTCGAGGACGAGTTGGAAGACATCGATGCGCAGTTTGAGACTCCGAATTCAGTGCGTTCGAATTCTGACCGGGCGGCGTGACTCCGTGAGCAGCATCCGTGAACTCACTGAGTCGCTGGTCTTCGAATTCCGACAGGCCGGCATCGATAATATCGACGAAGGCGCATCTAACATGTACAGCTCTTGATCGATATCGGCATCAATGGCCACATGCGTCGTGGCCCGTGAAACTTCCACGCATATGCCATGATGCAAGCGTATCTCCCTTCATATTAAATACAGCAGTACAGAATGCCCTTCTGTTGTACACATCAATCACGATCATGATCATGTGGCACAGAGCGAGATCCAGCGCCATGGCCAGATCCAATGACCTCCCGGAGTCCATGGCCAGATTTAGCTATAGAGCCACATACACGTGCTAGTTGTCAGACTCTGATTATGCCATGGATGAGACTCTAACAAATATTTAAAGTGCAAGCACGACATTAATTCAAGGTAAAAACCTTGTTACGACCTTGTTAGGTCGTAAAAACACGACATGAATTCAAGGTAATTCAAACACGAGCCTCTTTGTTACGACCCGCTGGAGGCCAGACTCGCCCTCCTTTCCTCTGTTGCGGGGCCAGCTGCAGCGGAAAGGTCGCTGCTGGACCTGGATGATGCAAATAAGCTGCGAGTCGACCTTCGAAGCGGCAAAACGCGTTTTTCGCGGCAAAACAAGCGCGGCGCCCGAGCCGCAATTTCGTGTTCCCGCCCACCCTGTCCCTTGAGGCGCCCAGAGGCCAGCATACTCGTAGCTGTCGGTCTTGACGTAGACCTTAGCCTCGTTTGCAGCCCCCTGATCGCTATGCAGGCATCCAATTGTAGTCAATTAGAGTGTACGGCCGGCAGTATATTCGAAATCACGATCCGATGATCAGATATCTTAGCGTACATCCTTGATCGAGCCGAAGCGAGAAATTACGCCGTGCGAGCTAATGATTGAAAAAATTGAAAAGGCCCGATAAGCAGACGCTGCGATCAAACCGAATAAAGGAAAGCCTCAATGAAAGGCCAGATTCAGCGCACTGTATATGAAAGATTGTTCTGGAGCGAAAAAACGCTGCGCATCAACTGTGTTCGCACGGCCTACCGCTAACCCTCAACAGCTGGCTAAAAGATGATGGTGCTGTCTGCAGAGGGCTCGCCGTAAACATAGGCGATCCAGGCCTTCTGGAGGGGGTCGGGGCGGAAGTCGACCATGGGGGTGAGCGGCAGCCAGCGGCGCCGGTCCTGAAGAGAGCCGTCTAGATCTTGCGAGAGCATGGTGAGGCGGCCCGCCGCCTCGAGCGCCCGCAGAGCCACGCGGCTGGCGCGCTGCTCGCTCCCGCCGCGCATCTGGTAGACAAGGTCTTGAATTTCGATATCCGCGAGGCCGGCGTCACGGAGGCGCTTGAGGACTCCCTCGTGGAGGTTCTCGATCGCAGTTGGAACGCTCCAGGCTGAGAGTGCGGCAGTTGAAACGCTCCAGGCTGAGCGAGCACGTCATTGCGGCCGGGAGATGCATGTACATGTCAACCAACGAGAGCTCGAGGGTACCGCCAGGGGTAGAGGCGACGATAAGCCTGTGGGAGGACTTCTCTGGTCTTCAGCTGCGGCGCCCTGTGTATACAGTTATTACAGTATAATCTCAGAAAGCGAAACGCCAACTGAAGACTGGACACGCACTGCTGAATTAAGAGTACCCTGCGTGGCAATTGCAATGAATACGTGTGTTAGCAGCTCCGCTTTTGCCAGCGCGCGGCTCAATCGAAACTGCACGAACTCGAGAGCTGCGACCATGTAGTATCATAGTATCATAGTATGCATGCTGCCGGACATGACGAAACAAGCTCTGGCGCCAGCAGAAGTGTTCACGGGCTCCGTCCGGACAATGTAAGCAAGTTCCGCCGTTGCATGATGACGACACCGTGCAGCGTGCGCCACACGCGACGAAGTCCCGCCCCGGGACGACGTCTAGATCTCCGGGATCCGGGTACATGTACAGAAGCGGCTGCAGATCGTCGTCCCATCTGGTGCGGACTTAATCAGCAGCAGACTCACGCGCGCAATTTGGCGAAGGTGCTAGCGGGCATAAGGCTGCGGCGCAATATTAATCTGCCGAAGCAAGCACCGCGGCCAGTCCAAGAAGCCGAGCAGCGGAGTACCGAGCGCAACAAGAGGGCCCCGGGCGCGGCCCGGCTGGCGTGTTCGGCTGCGGGCAGCGCGGTACGCAGTACTGCGGTGCAAGCTTGATGCATGCGCAGTGAAAAGTAGTCCAGGCGGCACGGGTACCGTGCGACGTACGCGGCGCACTGCAGCTGCGAGGAAGCGGAAATCTAGAGCTCGAGGAGACGTTGACGTCGACAGCTAGAGAGAAGTGGTTCCATGCAGAACCGCGCGACGAAGAGCAATTAAGGCGTACGCGACGCTCTGCGAGGAAGCCGAAATCTAGAGGAGACAGCTATAGGGAGAACTGGTTCCATGCAGAACCGCGCAAGGAATTCGAAGACCGGAGTTAGAGAGAGAATTCGAAGTTAGTTTTCCCCTCGAAAACCACTTTTTCCCCTCGACTTTGACGCTCGAAAGTCGAAAGCTGACCGGTCCACCGAGCCAATCGGATCGCGAATAAAGCAACATTTTTTTCAGGTGTTGCAAACTGGACCTCGAAAACGGCCTCATAGAAACATTTTGGCTGAAGCGAGGGAACGGGAAGCAAGGGGGGAAGACCTTCGGTCTTCTTTCCCCCCTTGCAATCTCATCTTGCAATCTTCAACTCCGATTTAATTCTCGTTTTCGTTGAAACTGTTGAACGCAGCACTTAGTCTCGTATCTCGTGACCGGGGATCCGTTCGCGGGGACTTCGCGTTGCTCGCCCAGCTCACCCGACTGGAGGCGCTCAAGCTCTCCAATTTCCAGTTTCCACATCCTCCGGAGCTCCTCTGCCTCGCGCCGCGCCTTCGCTGCCTCGAACTAGAGGCCGACGAGCCCTCGTACATTGGAACCAGTGTTCTCGCCGACAATCTCTTGCGCTTCACCGCGCTTCAGGTGCGACTCCATTCAGGCGCCAAATGCATAGCCAGCGCCACCGCAGCCACGCGCACCTCGCCGCCACTTCAGCTTTGTTAACCGCACGCGGGCCGGGGCGCAGGACCTGACGCTCGAATTCCCTCCCGCATGGTTCGAGGCCCTTGCTGAACGTTCGCTGGCAGCGTGGAGCAGAGTACACACCCTTCGTCTTCGTGCCTTCGTCGTTGTTGATGATGATTACGAATGGCTTCCGAAACTTTTTTTCGACGCGCTTCCGGCATCCTTGCTCTCGGCGCATTGATTCATTAAAAAATTTCTGTTTAATTATAAGAACGTGCGCCTGCATTTGGATTAATATTAATATTTGATCGACATTGCAGCGCATCGCGTCTGATATGACGGGACTGCGCGAGCTGGCAGTGGGTGGCGAGCTGCGTCTCCCTCTGCCCGACGACGTCGCGGCGACCTTTCGCGGGCGTCTCCGACGTCTGCGAACGGAGTCGTCCGAACGATGGAATTCGAAGCATCCCCCCGCATTGGGCAAGGACGTGCGCTTTTTTTTGGGTGAATTACCGGCCACAGTCTCTAGACACCAGCACTGCGGGGGCTGCCCAGGGGACGTGCGCTTTTCGAACATGGACATTTTATAATATAATTTCGCGATATATATATCGATGCCGCCATTCGCCTAAACTCGATCCTTGGCGCTGGCTGCAGGAGCTGACGAAAGCTTTCGGCTCGGAAATTGAGCACACGCAAGATTTCTCATCTGAACACCGTTTTCTCAATTTTATTGTTACTTCGTGAAGCTGAGCACATATGTACATGCAATTTCTGCTGAATTTGCCGGAATGTCAGCTCTGCACATGTGCACGTGTGCCCAGTACATGAATATTATTCATGACGGGCAGTTCGCGCCCAGCTGCAGCGGCCGTACGCGTTTTCAATGATCACAATAATGACCCAGATAGGGCGCAAAAAGCTTGCGAAAAGCTGTGCTGCGGATTTACCCTTCAAGGCCCAATAACATTTAATTGAAAGCTTGTCCGCGGGGCTAGCGCTGGCCTTGGCCAAGAGACCTCGCCTGCTGGCCCGGCGGGCCTGGCCCGGCTGGCAGCCTTTACGCATTATTCTCACGAACTGTAACTGCAATGTGCGCGCGAGAACTTCTAATTTAATTAATTAGGATGCATATGCTAGCTGTAGGTGGGGCGCCGCGGCGCCGGCTGGCGCCAAGCAGCCTGCTGGCAGCCCTCTATGTACATGTGACGTAATCTGCAAGGTCGGGATCCTGATAAAATAGAAACGAGCTAGGGGCAGATGCCGGCGGGGCGGATGTCGAGGCCGCGGGAGGCGAAGGTGGAGAGGAGGCCGAGGAGGCCGCCCCCGAGCACCACCGCCCACGACGGCGCCTGCGCGGCGGGGCGGGGCGGGGCGGGGCGGGGCGCGGAGGGTCAGGCGGGGGGCGGCGGCGGGGTGGGATGGAGAGCAGCCGGGCCGCAGCCGGGTTCTGGGACGCGACCTAGATGTCTAGCAGCGGAGAGCCAGACACAGCCACAAGGCGATAGATAGATACGATGTAAGCGGGGCGGGGCGGGATACGATTTAAGTGGGGCGGGGAGGCGATGTAAGCGGGGAAGGGGATACGATTTAAGCGGGGCGGGGACGGGATACGATTTAAGCGGGGCGGGGGCGGGATATGATTTAAGCGGGGCCGGGGATACGATCTAGGCGGGGCGGGGCGGACCTTGTAGTAGGCGACGGCGGCGAAGGCAGCGATCGAGATCGACATGAAGGCGCTGTTCGACGTCTGCGGGAAAGGTGAGCCGGAGCGAAGCGGCAAGGGGGAGGGCCGGCGGGGCGAGGGGGGCGCGCGTTGAGGGATGAGTAGAGGCCGCGGGCCCAGAGCTGCCGCACGGGACGGGGGGCCCGCTCTCAGCAACGCTCAGGAGGAGGGGGGGAGGGGGGGGGGAGGGGGGCGGGGGGGAGAAGGGTGGGGGGGACCTGGAAGGTGACGGCGACGATGAGGCCGACGCTGGCGGCGTTGACGCCGATCATCGCCCGCCGCACCCCCGCCGACTTCCTGCGCCAGCGCGCGCCCGCGCCCCAGGGTCAGGCTGGGCTCAGCTTCACATCCAGCTGCAGGGCGCTCTCGCAGCTCTAGTAGCCGTGGTGGCTCTGGATAACACGAGCTCTCGACGCCGCCCCGGGAAATGGGGGGTGGGTGGGGGGGGAGAGAGAGGGGGGTTGGGCACCGGAAGCGGGTGTAGAAGGGGAGAGCGGCGAACATGAGGATCATCCCGGGGGCGAAGAGCGACGTCCACGCCAGCAAAGCCCCTGCGCAGTTGTTGTTCGAATGAAGGCCAGGCCCGAAAAGAGGGGAGTCAGAAGCCCCTAGAGCTAGTTCGTCGCCGCCCCTGGCGCGAGGCGCGGCGCGGCGCGGCGTTGGGCACCGAGGATGGCGCGGCCGATGTCGATGTCGCCGTCGGGGGTGCTCCCGAAGGAGATGGCCCCCAGGTACGCGCTGAAGTTGAAGTTCGGGCCCTGCGCGGCCCCGGGCGCCGGTCGTCAGCGGGGACGAGGCGTGCGGCAGAAAGGGGAGGGGGTGAGGGGGGGGAAGGAGGGAGGAGGGGTTGGGGGAGGAGTTGGGACAGCGCGGAGGGGCGCGAGAGGGGGGGGAGAAGGGGGAGGGGGGGAGCTTGAGGCGGAAAGCGGACTGGGCGGGGGCGGGGGGAGGGGGAGGGGGGGAGACAGCGGGCTGGGAAGCTAGGTTTGGGCCTGGGGGCATGGGGCCGGCCCATCTCGGGACCCCGGCTTGGGCGCTGGGAGGGAGGGTCCAAGGGAAGGGGGGGAAGGGGGCGGGGGGAGCCCCGGGCGGACCGGGAGGGCCTGGACGAGGGCGAAGCCGGCGTTGAACTGCTGGTCCGACACCCACCCTGGGGTGGGGAGGGGCGGGAGGGGATCAGAGGGCGCGGAGGGGGCGGGGGGGGAAGAGAGATCCGGGCTCTCGCCGGCGCCGGCGCCGGAGTCGGGCGGCCTCGGGGCCCCGAGGAGGCGGGGGCTTGTGATCTAGATCTAGGCTCGACGGTGCCGGCGTCGGGGGGCCAGGCGCGCGGGGCTCACCGGCCGTCTCGACGAGCAGCATGGGGATGACCACCTGCAGGCCGGCCGGGAGGAACAGGGGTACGGGCTAGAGTGAGACGGGGTACAGGGCGCGCGGCGATCGAAAAGGAAGGAGGGGAAGCAGCCGCGCCTGGGCGCCCCCGTACGTGATCGAGCCCATCCGGAAGAACGCCTGCGGGGGTACCGGATTAACGGGATCGGGGGAGGGGCGGGGGATGGATGGAAGGGGTACGGCACCTCCCATATCTCGAGGAGGCGCGAGGGGTTCGCGGAGACGCGGCGGGACACGAGGGAGGAGAGGAGCAGCGCGGCGTAGGTCCCCAGCTGCGGGGGGGCGCGGGCGGGTTCGAATCCCGAAGGGGGGGGGGAGGCGCGGTGGATGGGGGGGGGGGGGGGGGGTCGGGCGGACGAGGGCGTAGCCGGCGGCGGCGCCGTAGCCCAGCGAGGCGCTCGCCGCGGGGTCGGCGGCGGCAGGGCCCTTTGCCTGCGAGGCGGAAGCCGAGCCCGCCGGCGCCGGCGCAGGCGCTGCCGGCAGCGTCGCGTCAGGCCCGCACGGAGATGTACCCCCACCCCTCGCCGCGGGGAGCCGTACCCCGGGCCTTCCAGAAGCCGTGGAGCAGCGTCACCAGCCCCGCGCCGGCCATGATCAGCTGCGGGGGCGCTCGGGGCCGCACAGAGGGATATGGATCCGCGGGAGGGAAGGGGGTACCGGAAAGCACCAGAAGGTGCTGGCCCCGTAGATCGCGCCGACCGCCGCTGCGCAAGGATGTGTCGGGGGTACGAGGTACGTGAGGTGCGGGGCGCGGCGCGAACCGACGACGCAGAGGCCCCAGGTGAGCTTGTCCTGCGGGCGGGCGTGGGCGGAGGGGGATGGGCCGGGTACGCGAATAGAAATTTGCGGCCGCGGACCTTGCACGAGCGCATTGAGATGGAGTAGGAGGAGGCGGCGATCAGCGCCACGGCGGCGCTGCGGACTCGGGTTCGAATCCCGAGAGCGGCATTTCCTGGCCGGGGCGCGGGGGGGGGGAAGGGGGGGTACCTGGTGAGGCCCATGATGGTGTGCCGGAGGTAAGGGGACTGGAGGAACGAGGCCGTGACGAATTTCCTGGGGAGAATTAGAGGGGTACGGGGGGCGCAGGGGGTACGCAAAAGCGGACCCGGAGGCGGCGCCGGCTATTCCCAGGACGATCGCCATCGGAACCTGCGGGCGGGTACAGTGTAAAGAGGTGCGGCGGCCTTGGGCGTACAGGCGCGCGCCTGGAAGCAGAGGGCGGCGATGAGGCCGCCGAGCCACCTGCGGGAAGGGGGGTACCGATCAGGCGGCTGCGAGACGCAGCGGAGGGAAACCGAGACGTACCCCGCACGCCACGCGCCGACAGCGATCATCATCTGAGGTCAGATCGGTCAGAAACAGCCCCGAGGGCGACGGGCGGGCGGGGGCCCGGGGGCGGGCCTGGGACGCGGACGGCCCGGGGAGGAGTTGCCTGCGCAGGGGCGGGTCAGCGGCGGGCTGCGGGAGGGCGGCAGTACCCCCCTCTCCGCGCACGCGATGGAGTAGCACTCGATGAACGTCTGCGCGCGGGGGGAGGGGTCAGCGGCGGATCAAATTGGAGATCAAATCCTTTGATGGGGGCGCGCGTCCGAGTCGAGCCAGCCGCGCTTCTGGACGTACTGCTGCTCCAGCAGCGAGATGTTGGCCTGGGGCCCGCCGAAGCTGACGAAGCCCAGCGGGAAGAACTGCGGGGGCCATCAGGCCACGAGCTCAAGGCGGCGGGCGCGGCCGGGATATCGATCGAGAATCAAGGGGCGCACATTCACGAAGACCTCCCAGACGCGGCTCCAGTAGCCGGGGCGCGCGGGCCCGCGCTCGAGGTCGAGCCCGCCGGCGTCGAGCAGCTCCTGCGCGGGCGCCGAGCCGGCCGACCCGTCCGCGTCCACGTTCACGTCAAACTCTCCCGTGGAGGCCGCCGCGCTCGTGATGGGCCGCTCGCCCTTCGCCTCCGCTGCTGCTGCTGCTGCCGCTGCTGCCGCGGCCGCCGAGCGGGGCCGCATCGTGCTCGGTGCTGCCCTCGAGCTCATCTGACGTGGCTCGGCCGCTTCGTCCTCCGGGCCGCTGCGCAGGATCGCAGACGATAACCGGACCGCCCCGACAGCTGGCATCGCGCCCTCGTCTTCCCCGGCGCGCGAAGCACCGGCTTGGGCGAGAAGCGGGTCCGCAAGCGCTGCACTTGGTTCCGCTGTCTTGGAAGCGCACAGCTTACTACGGTACAGCGTACGCGTTGTAGGGCGATTTGACTGCAGGCGATCGGGTTTCTTGCGATTGCAGTTTCGTATACGTAGCCGCGCACGATGCGAACGAAGCGAGCGAGCTCTACCCCTCAGATAGCTCTAAGCTTGCAATTGGCGCAGCTGGCAGCGCGAGGGAAGCATGCGCATGCCCATGCCAGTCACTGAGTGAGCGCTATTCGTCGTCGCCGCCGTGGCGCTGTCATCGAACGCGCTTTGGCTCTCTATAGCTACATCTAGATCTGATCCCTTCCTTCCTTAAGCTTTCCGATCGAATCGCCCTGCGATGAGAATCACGCCTTCAAATCCCGCCCGTTCCACATAATTCCGATCGATCATGCCCCACCTTGCCTGTACACGCCCCCACAGTGCTGGAGTAGACTAGAGGCTGTGGCCGGTAATTCACCAAAAAAAAAAATTAAGCTTTCCGATCCCTTTATAATTATATGCTTCCGAAGGGGCTCTCGTCTCCCGGCCCCCTTTCCTGGCCCCCGGCCTTCCTCATCCCTTCCCATCGCGCGCCCCCGGGCCCCGCGGCCGGCCCCCTTAGCTTCCCCCGAGATTGCAGCTGTTGCACTGCACTGCGGCAGCCGTCGAGATTGCCATTGCAGCTTTAAATTTAAAACCGCGGGGCCGCTCTCAACCGTGTGCGTCTCCTTGAGGCCTAAAGCTAGAAGCGAGGCGGACGCCCGGCGGGCAGTAGGGCCGCGTGGGGCGGGCGGGAGGGGCGTGCGCGGGAGACGGCGCCGCGCCCTCCGACTCCAACGCGGCCCAGGGACCGGTCGCCTGCCCGGGCGCTGGCTCCGCCCGCAGGGCCGCGGCGGCCTCCGCTACTCCGCCGGCGGGGCCCAGCTGCGGCCAGTGCTCCACCATCGGCGCGGGCGCCGGGGCCGAGGGGACGCCCCCGGCGTCGACGTCGACAGGAGGGTACGAATCCCACCCGGAGCCCACCTGCCAGCCCGCGATCGCGGCGCAGGGCTGCTCGCCGAGGCCAGGGCCACCCTCTGCGCCGCGCGCAGATCAGAGCCGCCGCCAAAATGATTCTCGAAGGGCGCACGGTCGGCGATGAGACGGCGGGCGGCGGGGCCGATGGCGCACGCTGCCTCCGCCTGGAGCCGGCCCGTCTCCGCCTCCGCCGCCGCCGCCACCTTCGCCCGCTCCGTCGCCTCCGCCGCCGCCCGCTTCGCCGCGTCCTCCGCTTCCCTCTGCCGCCGCTGCTCCGCCGCAGCCGCGCGCTGCAGCTCCGCCTCGGCCGCCTCCCACCGCCGCTGCGCCTCGGCCACCGCCCGCGCCGCCGCCTCCTTGCGGCGCTGCGCCTCCACCCGCCGGCGCTGCGCCTGCGCCTGCCGCTCCCGCTCCAGCCGCCGCTCCTCCTGCCTCCGCTCCAGCTCGGCCCGCCGCTCGCGCTCGCGCCGCTGATCCTCCTCGCGCCGCCTCTCCTCCTCCAGCCGCCGCTCCTGCTCCCGCGCCTGCTCCAGCCGCCGCTGCTCGGCCTCCAGCTCCGCCCGCCGCTCCTCCTCCTTGCGCCGCCGCTCGGCCGCGCGCCGCCGCTCCTCCTCCTCCTGCCACCGCGCGAGCTCCGCCTGGCGGCGGCGCTCCTCCTCCTCCTCGCGCTCGCGCTCCCGACGCGCCTCCGCCTCCTGCTGCCGCCGCCCCTCCTCGCTCTGCTGGAGGCGCCCCTGCTGCTCGCGGCGCTGCTGCTCCTCCTCCTCCCGCCGCCGCGCCGACTCCTCCCGCCGCCGCAGCTCGCCCGTGACCTTGCCCCGCAGCTCCCGCACACTGCGCAACGTGCGTGCGCACCCTCACGATCACGCGGCGCCGGCAGGGCCGCGCCAGCAGCGGGGAGCACACCGGTTGGCAAGGTCTGAGCTCGAGCTCGCGCTGACGCCGGCGAGATCGCGCTCCGCCGCCTCTGCCTCCTTGTCGGCCATCTCCAGCTGGCCCGCTCCAATCATGCACTCTGCAATGAAGCATCAGATACAGTTACGTGTTATGGCGCGGAAAATTTGAAGCCATCTGCAGGCGCACGGATACGCTGAAGGCGCGCCAGAAAGTCGAGAGGCGACCTCTGCGCATGCGTATCAAGGGCGACACCAGCGTGAGGAACACTAAGGAGTGCAGAAATGTACACAAGGAAAAGGGCGAACCTCCAAGAGGGCATCAAGAAGGGCGCGGGCGCGGCCCCACTGCGACTTCTTCATCAGCTTCTTCGCCGCCTCCTGCAGATGGAATCAGCAGCGCCTCCTCGGACGGCGACAAGAAATCCAAATCAAAGCGGACGCGGTCGGCGGCGTCGGGGTCGGGCGGGGCGGAGGTCTTCTCCCCCTCCTTTCCGGATCCCGCCGGCGCCTGCCCGACGTCGACCGGCCGCTGCAGCTGCGCCGGCGCCGGCGGCTGCCACCGGAGGCGCATGAAGGGAATCTGCGGGCACCTTAAGCTTAAGCTTCCATTAAGCAGGCCACTGCGCATGCAGGCCACTTAAGCTTCCATTCGATACCGCATGCGCAGCGGAGCCAGCGGAGCGGATGGCAGGGACCGGAATTCAACATTTGAAAGCGACTGCGAACCGCCTCTTTGAGTTCGTGGATCTCTTTCTTCAGCTCGCGCATGCTTGGAGGCTTGTCGCCCGTCATCTCCGGCGCCTTTTTGTTCACGCGCACCCACTCCTTCACAATCTGCGCAGCGCACAGCCGCTCAGGGGCGCCAGAAAATATCGACGAGGCAGCGCCGGCCCGGCGCTCGCCTTGTCGAGCTCCTTGCAGGCGTCGAGGCCCGGGGCGCTGGAGAGGACGAGCTGAAGGAACGCCGCCTCCTCCTCCACCTTGTGGCTCGTTGGGCCAGCGCCCGCCACGGCAGCTGCCCACGCGCGCCGGGCCTGGGCCGCCGCCTCTGCCGGGCGCCCCGCGCGGAGGTAGAGGCGAGCGAGGCTCCCATGGGCGGCGGCGAGGCGCCGCTTGCTGGTCGTCACCGAAATGAGCCGCTGCAGCGCGAGTCGGCGCCGGCGGACGATATCGATCGCGATACACAGAGCGATGCGAACCTTCCACGCCTCCTCCGCGCCCGGGCGATCGTCGAGGGCATCCAGCGTGTACGCAAGGGCGAGGGCGGTCGCTTCGACGACGCTCTCGCCGATGCACTTCTCGCACGCCCGCTTGGCGAGCGGGAGGCTCATCTGATGGGCGTGAGAGCCGATCGAGATGCACGAAAGGAAAGAGAGGGGGGGACCTGGAGGAGCTCTGCGGCGCGCTGGAGGCGCCCCGCCGAGACGTGGTAGGCAGCCACATCGACGAGCCCGCGGGCCGGGTGCATCTCGCAGCAGACCTTCGCGACGCGGGCCTCGTCGCCCGCCTCCCGCTCGTGCGCGAAGGCCGACTGCAAAGAGTCGACGTCAGAAGAAACCGAGGGGAGGGATGCGGACGGCATGCGCAATCATATGCATGGCGGCATTCACCCTGTAGACGGCGTCGGCGCCCCCGTAGTCTCCGAGGATTCGCATGCAAGACGCGACCATGTACTCGATTGTGGTCGTCTTCTCGTGCAGGGGCCCGAGCCTCTCCGTGAAGAACATCAGCGTCCACTGCGCGCCGTTTTGAATCGAACAGGAGGGGAGGACTCTAGACAATCAAGAAGAAGCTACGATGCAAGGCGAACCTGGGAGACCCGCAGGCAGGTCTTGAAGTCCTCCTTTGCGAAGAGGTGCGGGGCGATGAAGTCGCCGTGCCTGCCGAGGGACGCCTCGTAGCTGGCCTCCCGCAAATGCTGCTGCTCAGCGTACACCGCCAGCGTCGGCTTCGCGCGTTTCGTTAGTGCTACGTGCGAGTTTTGCAGCGTGGGAATACTAATTAAATGCGATCGCACCAGGTAGAAGCGAATCGCCGCGCCGTAGTCACCGCTCTTCGCAGACCAGTAAGCGACGCGGAGCGCGAAGGCGAGGATGAGGGGGTGCTTGGGCCCGCGCGTCTCCGTGCACAGCTTCAGCGCTGCCTGCGATCGCGAGGGGCCATCGATATCGGCGTTCAGAAGGTGCGCCAAGCACGGACATCGGCGTTCCCGAAAAGCGACGGACCTTGTTCTGGCCGAGCAATGGGGGAAGGTCTGTCTTGCTGAGGGGAAGGAACTGTCGCTGCACAGGAAAGATGCGCGCCTTGCACCCGTCGCAGACTGAGTTTGACGAGCACGTGCACTGGCCGCTCAGGTGGGCCTTGAGATCGGCAAGGTTGACGTGGGTTGACGTCCCGTCCGTGCTCATTGACATGATGTTGTCCGCCGTGTATCTCTTCGGTCGACCCGCAGAGTCAGCGGTTCGGCACGAGGAGGCGGAGAAGCTATGACTGTAGCTACCTTGTCGCCTGCAGCTGTATCGACCAGATCAAATCCTGTAGAAACAAGAAGCTTGCTCTCCGCGTTATGTTTGTTCGCAGCCACCCACTCCGCTTCGATCTTCGGCACAAGTTAGATTGGCCGGCGCCGATGGGCACCCCAAGCTCGAGGCTAATTATTCAACCGGCCACGGCCCGCCCGCACCCTGCGGAAGGCCCGGGCCCTCTCGCGGCTGAGGTCGGGGGCGGCTCGATAGAGGCTGCCCAGTACCGCGAGCGCCTCCTCCACTGCGGGGCTCGTCGGCCCGAGCGCGGCCGCCGAGATCTCCCACGCCCGCTGCGTGCGCCGCTGTCGGCCGAGGCAGAGGCCTAGGGAGAAAGTTGAACGAAAAGCGACAGACGCGAGCGTGTGGCTCGGCTTCCTGGGGCCGCTTTGTGGTAATGTAGAAGCAGGCCAGTCTCATAAGGGCCGAAGCGGTCATCCTGTGCTCCCCGCCCAGTCGCGCCGTGGTCACGGACACGAGCCGCTGCGTATTCAAAGCGCAGGCGCAGTGAGGGCCGGGGTCGGAGACAAAGGAAGGGCGTAAGACAAAGGAAGGGCGGGACCAGGCACCTTCCAGGTGTCGGATAGGAAGTATTCCCACCCGATTGGGCGCCCGCGCGGTCCAGCGCGGGGCCGGCTCCCTGTGCTGGAGCAGCTGTAGGTGCAGGCTGGTGTATTCTCTGTGTACCCGGAAGACTACTGACACTGTACCCCTATGACAGGTAGAGGCAGGCCAGCGTAGGCTACCGCGAGGCAAGCCTACAGGAAGAGACTATGCTAAGGCACTCTAGACTGCGTCAGGCACCAACTAGCTCTAGTCGCTAAGTCATCTCATAGCCTAGGGAAACTAGCCATGCGACAACTCCTCTTCCGCTGACGTCGCGTCCGCGCGACGTAGCCAGTCAAACCGTGACTCAGTCGGCATAACCGCAAGAGGGCGTCCCCAACACCGCCAATGGGTGCGCCGCTCGAGGGCACCGACAGGCCCCAAGACGAGGAACCTGAGCCACAGCCCGGGGGGCAGGAATGCAGACAGCTGCTAGTCCGTCGGCACGCACAGCGGGTCCCCCAAATCGCGGCGGCGACAGGACAGGAGCTCCACTCGGAGTAGATAGGTCGACGTAGCCGAGGTAGAAAATAATAATCATAGTAGACGTAGTAGGATCCGATACCCGAATAGTGCATGTACCTGAGCAACCCCTGGCAAAGCTCGAAAGTGCAGAAAAGCATAGTGGCTGAAACCCGTGACTGGCCCAAAACTCGCTCCGTACGGCGAGCACCGCAGGAGAGGGGCACGGATGGGAAGTTTCACCGCCTCGGAAGAAAACACGAGGAGGTATCCGGGCCACCCATCAGGCCCAACGAAAGAGCGGGGCACGATAGAGTGAGCCGCCGACTACACGCCTTTCTGGGGCCGTGCACCAACGAAGCCCCACTCTACCACTCCTCTGAGCTCTAGGGCCCACGCTCCAGAAAAGGGAACGAAAGTCGTCAAGGAGCCAGCACGCCACCGACCCACACTTGGCCCGACAAGACAGCGCAAGTGTGATCGGCCGACGTCTCCAAGAGAGGACAAGGCTGAGGCAAAGCCGGCAAAGAAATCTGCCCTCACACATCTCATCACAGCGCGCGCGTCGCCCTCGGCATCCCTTCCCGGGACCCTCGGCGCCGACGGTAGGGGCAAGGTATAGGTTTTGTTCAGGATGGTTGGTAGAAATTCGCTCGTGCTCCGGTCGACGTCCTCTGTTTCGATTCACAATTTGTGATTAACGATTGTCGACTTGAGTCTCCAATCCATGGTCGGCCAATTGTCGAGCGGTGGCCACGGCCACGGGTGCATGCTCAGATGGCCGACTCTTGAGCCGCGCGACCGCGAAGGAGAGAAATGCCTCGCGGCGAATCCTCCAGCGATCCAGATATTGAAGTTCGTGTTTGCGCGTAGCCGTAGCCAGACCGCTAGACGGCGCGCAGCCAGCCGATGAGATCCGATCCCAAGCCTTAGAAGGCCGCATTAGTGAGTAGTGAGAACGAGTGCACTGGCCGTAGCTGGGCTCTCCAGGTCTGTCGAGACAGCACTTGCCAGTCCGTTCCGGACACGATTACTGGCCGTGCACGTAACAACAGTGCCTGAGGGCCATCAGCCCCAGTAGCACCGCCACCGATGGGTTTTCGAGGCGGGATGTGGTTCGCCGGCGGCGAGACCCGGATCCCAGCAAGCTGCCGTGTGCGGAGGCTAGGGCGAGCCGTTCCGATCCGTAGCAGGCGCGATCGCGACTACGAGCTCAGCGGCTCGAAACTGATTCCGACTCCTCTTCCGCTGAAGAGGGGAAGCCGGGGCGTGGCAGGCCTACGCGCGCCGATTGGGAAGCGCTCTGGCGTTGAACCAAGAGGTGGCCTCTGGCTCGAGTGCCTGTGCACGTACTCCTCTTCCGCTGAAGAGCGGGAGCGGGTGCCTGTGCATGTACTCCTCTTCCGCTGAAGAGCGGGAGCCGTAACAGGGCGAACTGCTCCCGATGCCACTCCCTCTTCGGTTAAGCACCGTCCCCGGTGCTCCACCTTCAAGGTTTTATGCGAATTCGCGAAAAGTCTCGCTCACTGGGGCCGCGAGGGTCCGTGATTGGATCGGGGCGGCGTGCACGTGGCTGTCCAGAGGAATTTTGCGAACGCAGCCTGAAAGTGCGGTGCGATGGCGTGACCATGCACAACCATGACCGTCTCTCTGTCGCTATAAATTTCACGGCGTTCCGAGCTGCAGCTGTTGCCCTTCTCGATTCGTACTCGATCGAGGGGCGAGCGTAAGCAGCGGAGCCAGAGCGAGTTGAGTTGGTTTTGGCTTTGGTTCTGAGTTCGGCGTCGAGTCGTGGCTACCGGACGATTGCGACAGCCGGCTACGATTGTTCCGAGCCCGGGCGCATCGCAGGGCCCGTCATATGCCCCTTTGCTTTTGGATGGGACCCGAGCTTGAGGGCACTGAGCGTCGAGGTTCGAACGCGCGCCGATCAAGCTTAAGCTCAAGGTCCGACGGTCTGGACCAAGCTTTCAGCACACGACTGCGCGCGAAGCGCTCTGGCTGTGTACGCCGGTGTCTATTGGCACGTGCATCCGCTTTTCGCGGCTGCAGGCCAGGCGCCGGAGCGCCATGGTCCAGTGGCCGGGGCGCCATTGCCAAACTGGTGACGTCGACCGGGGGCGCGCCTCTGCCGGGAATAAGATCCCGGGTCGACGTCGCCAACGTCGGGTGCGAAATCGATATATATAATCGTAAAATCGAGTATGGTATCGAGTTCGGTCCCACATTAATTTGTGGGCTCAAATGACCAAGCCACGGGGCTGAAGTAAGGCCCGACGGTCCTCTGCGCCACGCGGCGGATCCCCCGGCCATGTTCAGGCGCCGTGTCCGCGCGACACTGTGACAGGGCAGGTGCCGTGTCCGCGCAAAACTGCATGCGCCGAGGCGCCGGGCAGAATGCAAGCTTCACCGCCACACGAGCACGAAATCAGCTTTAATTTGCTTGCACGGTCGGCCTTCTCACGGCGGTCCGTGTAGCCTACGCCTCAATTCCGTGCTGCAGCGTCGTAGCTTGATCGCGGGACCGGATCCCGGGATTGACGTGCTACGGTATTCGTGCATGGTCGCTGGCTCCGCGGGCATCATATGCATGGCATGGCCACGCGCACTCGCATGCGTATGGTCATAAAGTCGCCCCGGGCCCGGCGGCCGCGCCGTAGCACTTCCGAGTTCAAGGTTCGACGTTCGCGGCTCCGGATCCTAATCACGGGCGACGCGGGGTGATTCGCGCAGGATCAACGTCCGGTACCGGTGCGAAAATGTTTCGCGCCGGCGGCGTGGACGCCCCCGCGATCGCGTGCGGGGCCGTGGATCGAGGTCGCTGGGCCTGCGGCCGGCGGCGGCATGCACGTACAAGCGCACCGAGCGCGGCTGCCCGCGGCCATGGCGGCTGAGCACGCGTCGCAAGATTGCAGGGGCCGCGAACGACGCGGAGTCGAAGGCCGCCATGGGGCCATGGGGCCGAAGGCCAGGAGCGGGGCCGGTCGGGGCCAGTGGCCGTGCGCGCGATCGCGAGCATCGTGCCGACAACCTGATGCCATGCATATGGTCACGATGCATGCCGTAATGCTCGCAATGGCGAGCTTAAGCGCTGCCTCTTAGCGGGTTCCGGATCGAGAATCCAAAGCTGGCTAGTTCAAGCATGCCATGGCCAGCTAGGCAGACCGCTTTCCGAAATCGGTTGCTGTGCACGCGGCCTCGGGCCTTAGCTTGCGAACTGGGGCTCACGACCGTGGGCTTCAGTCCGTGACAAGTACACCGTATGCAGCACTGGGCCGGGAGCTGCGGCTGCGGCCGCGGTTGCGGGTTCCGAATTCGGCCCTTTCGAATTTGGGCGCCTCCGGGCCGCGGATCTAGAGCATCATAGCCATGGCCATATGCATGGCAAGTGCATCGCTGCGCAGGCCTAGGCTTTGCAGCCTTCTAGATCTCGCACGCATATCCGCGTTTTCGCATCTCGCATCCGCGTTCTCGCAAAACATTTTCGCGAGGCGGGTCGGACTGCGGGCTGCATGCACAGGCTTCAAAAAAAGCTCGGCGGCTGGCGACCGGGTCCGCCCGCCTTCAGCGTGCAATTGTGACCGCGTTTCGCGGGCGAGGCCGCGAGGCCGAGGGCCGCGCCGTGCCGCAGTGCGCGCGGCGGCCATCATGGCATGACCGGCGTTTCAAAAAGTTCGCCGAATGTGCCACGGTAGCGAACCGATCCGCAGGTTCCGACCTTCAGCAATGCCCTTTGCGTGCTGGCACCGACAGCACCGTTCGCAGAGTACCGGCTGCCTGGTGCAGGCAGGCCTAGGTGAGCCTCGCCGAGTCGGAGTCTGCGCTCGGTAGCGCAGCTCGACGTGCCACGGTGGGTGCCTGTCGCAGCGCCCGGCGGCCCTGCCACTGGGCCATGATCGGCCAGGCTGCGTGCCGGCGCGTAGCTGCTGAGCTGCTTTGGCAGAGAATGCCGTGCGTGGCTCAGCGCAGTCGATCTCATGTATCGATCGGGCACCGGCGTACTATACGCGTGCCGCGGGGCCGTGGGCGCAGCTGCAGCCTCGATCGCGAGCTCTGAGAAGTCACTGCGGGCACATGCTGTGTCCGCGGCTTCGTCATCGATGTACATGTGCGACATCGATGCTGTGGGCCGGGGTCGATAGCGAGGCCCACGCTTGCCGCGTACGCGTGGGGAAGGCGATTGCAAAATTGCAAGGTGACAGCTAGCCGCCCTGCGGCAGTGGGATCCCCGGACCGCGCGCGCTCGGATTTCGAACCAAGTGGGCTCGCGGCCGCGGGTCGCGATCGGCTAGAGCCAACGTTCGTAGAGGTCATGATCATATGCATGATCATGATCAGCGGCGGCCGCCGGGGCCCGCCGGCGCCGTGCAACGCAGCGGCTACGCTCGCTCATACATATACACTCGGGTCGACGCTTGGCCTCGGCCTCTCTAGGCGAGCGGCCATGGGTCGCGATCGGTCCCGTCGAGAGTACACGACCAGGTCGCGTTTCAAAAGGTCGTCGGGGGGGCCACAGGGCGCCGATTATAATTCATTGCAATTGTGTGCGGCCCAGCATCGCGAACTGCGGAAATCCGGTGATCGACCGTGACCGCAAATTTGCGAAGCGGGTCGACGTCTTCACGGTGCGGCTGTGGCCGTTTGTTTTTCGCAGGGCCGACGGCGTGGGGGTGCCCCGGCCCGGTGGGGCTGGGAGCCCAGCTTGGGTCGCCCGCCCGGCGAAGCCTGTAAGGCGAGAGGTCCGCCTGCAATCACGACTTCGCATGCTCCGTTCGCGGGGCTTGCGCGAGTGCGAGCGTCATTCGACTCGGGCCTAGGCCTCAATTTCCGCTTTATCGACTCCGAGCTAGCGCCCATCATGATCACGGCGTTCTGGACGTGCGCGCGTGTTCGAATTCAAACTCGCCCAGTCGTTCTGACGATCGGCCCGGCCGATATCGATCGCGCAACCGCAGCGCGAGAAGGATCTGGGCGCGGTGCCGCCCACGGCCATTGCTTGCGACCGAGGTGCTATTGCAGGCTCGAGCTCGGGCCTGAGCAATGGGCCGCGGGTTCGCTCGCGGCTACGCCAATACTGGCCATGGGGCGCCGCGGTGCATTGGGACCGTGATCATGGAGGTCGCCATATGCATGCGCCTGGCCACCCGCAGGCCTTTGTGCGGCATGGGGCGCGATGTTATGATAATAAGAGAGCAGCAGCAGATCTAGAGGGGCTGCGTTCGAGCTCCGAGGCTCGAGGCCGCCGGGTGCCGGGCGCGGCGGATAAGGACGGTTACGCCCGACAGCTGCAGTCCGCTTGCGCGGCCCTTCCAGCCCGGCGGTGGCCATATGCATGGTCACTCAGCGGCGTATACGTAGTACCGTAGCACTCAGCTTTGGCCTAGTGGGTCTGGTACGTATACTCGGGCCCTAGGCCTGAGGCCGTGAGCCTCCGAGTGCCAGGACCATCGGACTCAGCCCGGCAGGCTGGGCTGCAGGGCTAGGGCCTCGCGATCGGCTGTGATCATGAATTTCGAATTGGGACCGGACCAGGGCCGCGGGGCGCCGGACCTCGCGGTCGAGCTCGATCGTGTCCGGAGCCGACGTCGACGGGGCCACGACCGCGGCCGCCAGGCGCCCGGCTGCACGTGCCGAGGCGCTGGGCCCGCGCGGGTTGCACGTTGCCTCGCCTTGAACAGGTACTCGAGCTCGCGCGGCTGTGCGAGCTCTGTGCCCTCCGGCTTCGGATGACCCAGTGGCCACGGGCCCTCATTCCGGTCGCGAAAATTTGCCAGGTCGCAGGGTCGGGCCGCCGTGGGGGAAGATAGCGCTGTCTCCCGCGAGGTCGCAGGGCCGGGCCGCCGTGGGGGAAGCTAGCGCTGTCTCCCGCGAGACAGGCGGCGGCCGCTGCGCATGCATATGCAGGCCGGGACGGGGCAGCAGGGCATGTGCAGCTGCAGATGGAGGCGCCGCGGCGTGGATCCGGATCCGGAGCGAGAGGCATGCCGCGCAGCGCGCTCATGACCAGCCGCTGGGCCCCGCCGGCCACCGCGCCGGGCGCCTCGGGCCAGGCCCGCGGGCTGCTGGGGCAGCAGCTCGTGTGACCGAGGCCCGGGGATCGGAAGCTTGCAATTGTGCCGCGGTGCTCGTGATCATCGGATCAGAGCAAAGAATGCGAACCCGTAAAGAAAGATCAGCCTTTGGCGTGAGTTCGCAATATCTTAATTGCGGTCCGGATCCATGCTCCGCCGAGTTCGAGTTGCGAATCTAACTTAGTAAAGCGATTCGCGAAGCCCGAATTTGAGGCTCGCGATTTCGCTTGACAGTAAATTCGGAAGTATGTGGATTCCAATCGCGATCGGTGTTGCAGGGGGCAGATCGCGATTGCGAGGTCCTGAGCACTGGCTGGAGGGGCTTCACTCAGTGACTCGCGATCGGCAAGGCTCGTGCGGGGCGGAATTCCCGATTTCGCAGGCGAGATCCCGAAGGAGTTTTGCTGCGAAAGCACTTAAGCCTGTATATGTGCCGTACTTCGGGGGTGCACGTGCCCCGTACGGGTGTATACACGTGCACGTCTGCCGCAGTGCATGCACGCAGTGCACAGACTCAGAGAGTTGTGCATCAGTCTGCAGCCGCTGAGCTGGCGGGGCTAGGGCCGCCCTCGTGACTGGCCATAGTCGATTGCGACCCTTGGTCCAGTGGGGCTGGGGCCTGGCCCGTACCCATCATGGCATCCGACGGTCGGGCCGGTCGCGCGCTCCACACGTGTGGCCAATTGCAACTCGAGCTCGAGCTCACTGCAATCCGGGCCGTGCACGGGCCTCAGAGGCGGGCCGAGCCCACTGTGATTTCTCGGGTCTCAGAGCCGGGCCGCGACAATCGAGAGCTCAAGTGCGAGCCGAGGCCTCTGACCCCTGGCGGCGGGGGCTGCCTGCAGCTGCCGGCTGTGGTTGGTCGGGCGCCGGGCGGCCGATTGCGGCGATCGCGAGCTCTTTTGCACTTAGCGGCGATTTGGCGATGGGCCGGGGCACGTGTGGGCACTGTCCACGGGGCCAGCTTCCGTGACACGCCTTTGAGATTGGGCCGGGCTCCGGATCATCGGATCCTGATCAACAGCTTGAGGGCGCGAGAATCGTCTCGCCCGGACAGGAGTCCTGAGCTCAAGACTGCCGTCGACGTCCGCTAAGCACCGGGGCCGGCTGGCGCCTGGTTTGCGGCTCAACAGCGCCGGCTTCGAGTTCGATCGAGGCTGTACCGTAGTACTTTTGGCTGGCACATCCAATTCGGATGAAGCTTGGTGCCGGCGCGGAGCACGGATCGAAGAAGCTTGCAATTGCGCGGAGAGGCCTAGGGCCGATCGAGGGGCCCGTGCCGCAGTGCTCCGAATTCGGCAAGCTGAAGGCCGGGGTCGCCCCAGGGCCTTGAAGGTACGCCTTTGGGGCTTGCCGTTCGATTTTGTGCATGCCCATTCACATGCGGCTCGTGCCGCTCAAGCTCGCTTTAAAATTCACGTCACTCCCCCTTCGTGCTAGCACCGTCCGCGGTGCTTGCTTTAGAATCCCGAGGGATCCGAAAATTCGAAGAGGTTTAAAGATCAAGCTTTCAAGGGTTCGCCGCCAGGCAGAGTGCTCGAGTCTCAGCGTGCAGCTGGCCTGGCGCCCGGCAGTACCGGCGAGGGCCGGTGCGAATTTTGCGGTGCCCTAGGCTGCAGTGCCACGGTGGCTATATATGGGGTACTGGCCCTGGTGGGCTCAATATTGTCCCGGCCAAGTATGCACAAGCTCAAGCTGAAGCTTAAGCAACTTGGCAAGCTTGGAATCTCGGGTGCGGCTCGAGCTCAGAGCCCGCCAGGCTGCCATGCCAGGGCTCATGATCGATATCATGATCAGCTGCAGCCTCGAGCTTGCACACGGTCCGGATCCAATGATCGTGACCGGCCCGGCGACTGTGCACGTGGCCGCGGAGCCGGCACCACGTGCACGGGGCTCATGATCATGATTCAACGATTGTGAAAAAATGAGAGAGGACCTGATTCTGTGGCCCGCACCTCTTCACCACCCTCACTCCTCCAAACCACCCCAACCCACACACTCCAACGCCTTCCAACCCACACACTCTTCCAATCCTTCGTTACGTCTACCCCACAACCTATCCAAACCAACCATCAAGCAACCGCTAGGTAGTATCTAACGTCTAGTCCGATCGATCTTGCAAAAGATATAGCAGTAATTTTAGGCGGACCCCCAAAGCGCTGGTCTCGGAATAATCTTCAACATCATCTAGACGTTAATTGTGTGTATTTCGAATCTAAAAAACAAAGAGGTTTCAAGGGTTATGCTACACGTAATTACTATATCATCGGAATCTAATTACATACTCGAGTTCAGGTTCTAGCTAGACGCTAATTATTCCCACCGATGACGTAGTCCAAGTTTAGTGAAACCACTTAACATTGGTTTGTATTCGATCGACGGCCCGACAGGATCAGCGCTGCTAGAGGCGATGCGCAAGATCGATGTGTTTGCTACAGGTAATTCGCTAGCATTCTCATCCACCTCGGGGATTGCGACGATCGTCTTAGCAGGAACAGCAGATGATGGAGGAGAAAGCTTTTTATCAATTTTGGTCTTAGCAATCGGTTCGTTTAAAATCTTGTTTTCCATTTTAGTCTCAACCGCTATACCAGCAATAAGATCACCAGCACGCTTCTTTGAAATTGTTTTCAACCCAGTCACTGTTTTAATGAAATATCTGCTACGATTACCAGTCTCTGATACATACAGCGGACCATCGTCAGTATCCTTCAGTTTACTAGTTTTGCTTTTCTTTGTCCGCGAATTTGGGATCTTATCTAGAATAGCGTTTTCGTCGGCAGTAAGAGCAAAATCGATAGACGCACCCTCACCACCAGCAGTCCGACGAACTAAAGGATAGGATTCAGTATCACCGCTCAAAAATTCAATATTATTCTTTTTATTGGGTGAGTTTGTAAGTTTTCTAGAAGACATTTGTTTTAAATAAGGAACAGAAAAAAGTCGACAGACAAGCTGCCTCGGCTGCGCATTCGCGAAAGTGAATTTAAGCAAAACTGCGATCAAACGGATGAAACTCACTATCTGTGTTTCTGATTGACGAGCGAAGTGATGCCTTTGTGTATGAAGAATCTTCAATTTCGAACTCGATAACGAATGAGAATTCAGTGTTAATAGCTGCAGTAAATCCATTAAAATAACGTATTGACACATCAAGTTGTTCTAACTCAGAATTATGATCGACGGAAACAGGAACACGTTCATCAGATGTATATTTGATTAGCTCTCCAAATTTCGCATCGATATGAATCTTTGCCAACGATGTGTTTGTCCAGTTATTTATTGTGTGAATCGAACCACGAATCTGATCGATATGTAGGAAGAGATAAGTATGATAAAGAAGATCAACAGGTATATCGCCAACGATAGCAAACGCATAATCAACAGCATCAACTGTGATTGGAGTATCTAGCTGTTCTGCAGATTCTGTAACAGCCTTTGTGAAGCCGAGCAGATTTGCGAGTTCAAGAGTTGAAAACGTTAGAGTAAACTCCGATTCACACAAGATGGTGATTTTCATTGACACATCATCAAAAACTGTTAAGAACTTTCGCTGGTAAGTACTCCCCAAATAACTGTATTGTTGTGTTTTCAAAAGAACATTCATATAATTCGTAAGAGATGTTGGAGTATATGATCCAGCTCGAAATAGGTTCGTTCTGGTTTTAATGACGTTGCTAGGATCGAGCGTAATGGTTGTTATTGAAGCATCAGCAGCTAGATTATACATATTGTGAAAAAGTTCTAGCGATTCAATTCTAGCCGACTTCACGTTTGCTAGCGCCCGAGGCAGATTAATTTTGAAATTCGAGGACGTGCCTTCGAACCGATCTCTAGAATCAACATTTACGCGGAGTTTCATCTTTACAACAATATACGTGAAAATATTCTGTAATATAATATCAAATGGCGCAAGCAGGAACTACTCTGAAAGAGCTCCTAACAACCAAAGGATCGAACGAGCTTTATCTATCACCAGGTCTAACTGTCGGTGTTAGCCCAAAGTTTAAGCCTTTCCTTGAGACAATCCGTCCGCGAGGTAACTCATACGGATTCGCACAAACTGCCGCTTTCGACCTTCCGCGCAAGCAACTTCTAAACGGTGTTTCCCTATATTTTAAGGTTACAGTCGCTGGTGGAGCTGCCGCTTCGGTGCTGCCTAATGGTGCTGGTGCATTTATTGAAAACGTACGCTTTGTGCATGGTTCCTTCAAAATGGTAATTCCCGGTGATTGGCTTACAGTGAACGCACTGATTGATAACAGCGTCGCATCCGCCCAAGCTTTTGCTAGCAGCTACGGCTTTGGAAAAGACGCAGCTCTAGAGATTCTCGATGCTAGCCGAGAGTACGTGCTGAAGATCCCATCACAGCTTTGGGACAATTCATATTTCCCTCTGCTAGCACTTGCGGATATGCCAACCGTCGAGATTGACTTCCGTTCGGCTGGTGTGATTGGAACTGTTGCTGATGCTATTGCGACTCTAACGGATTGTGCCCTGGTTTGTCAGTTCGTGAATATTCCTAGCGAAGAGGCAGAGTCTATGCTAAAATCTGCGAACGAGTCTGGCGGTATTAGAATTCCCTTTACTGAAATCATTTCAAAGCGCTCACGCCAGCTTAAGACGGACGACGCAGGAAACGCTGTCGAAATATCCCTTGCTAACGTTAGCGGCCTTGTGCACGCGATCCTGATGACAGTGCGTAATGCGAATCACCTGGGCACTCGCAATCATAATTCATTTGCCGGTAACGGTAACGCTTTGAAGATTGATTCGTTTGAGATCATGCACAATAATCGCACTCTCGATATCAGTAATAAGCCAATCTCTGGATTTGTTTCGAGCTGCTATCATATCCCAACTCAATATCGCGGAGCAACAACTGGTAATTCAGCCCTTGGTTTTGAAGACGGAAATGTCTATGGTATTGTGCTTTCGAAATCTGGCAAAGACTCCCTCCACAACGCTGTCCTCGGCTACACAGACTTCTTCAACTCAAGCAGCAGCTACTGCTCCCTCACTGTCACCGGATGTACAAACACCGCACCAGCTGTAGTCGATTTTCACGTCCTGCGCCACAACGTTCTCGTAATTAATTCATATCAAATGTCGACTCTAAAAGTAAGTAACTTCTAAAATGGATATCAAATTGTTTGATCCAGCAGAAGTAAAACTTCCTAAACGGTTCTTGTTTGTCGGCCCCACCAACTCGGGCAAAAGCACCTACGTAAAACACGTATTAAATGCTGTAGCAAATCAGCTAGACGATATTTACGTCTTCAGCACAACGGCATTTACAGAACAGTGGGACGATACCACTCGCAAGAGCAATATTTATGAAGAATGGGATACAGTTTTGGTTGAAGAACTTTTAGAACGTCAAAAAGAAAGACGACGCAAGAAAGATGATCGAAAAATAGCAATTGTTTTAGATGACTTGCTTGATAATGACCTAGTAAACGTCCACAGTGACCGATTAATGCAAAAGCTTTTTACTAGCGGAAGACATTACAATATATCGCTCTTTATCACGACACAACGTCTATGTGGCATTAGTCCGACGATTCGGCGAAATTGCGAATATGTATGCTTTTCGTCGATTCTATCGAATATTAAAGAGTTCGATTGCGTCTTTGCCGAATACAACGCCGGAGCGAGTCGAGCAGTTTTAATGCGTCTTTTCCTTGAATGGGGTCATTCGTATCAGGTTTTGATATTTGAAGCCGCGACCGTGGACCGCGTCTACTCTGTTGATAAATCTTCTGGAGATTTTTCGGCTCTATTGCGCTTTGTGCACGCAAGAAAGCGGCCCGGTCAAAAGCTGGTAGCCAAGACTGTCTGAGCAACCAAGCGGTATATTCTGGACGTGCTGATGCGATCCACAGATAGCTTGCGCCCTTGAAAATGCCGAAGCTGATGCAGTGACTTGGTGAGAGTTGAGTCCTACCAGGCCATGGATTTTCAAGATCCAACTCTTCCTCTACCGTTTCGAATTCGAGTTCCATTTAAAAAATAATGACGCCATTTAAGACGTTCATTTAAACGGTAACTGGGAAGTTCAGCCGCAAGAATGGCTTGTCCTCTTCGCTGGTGTGTTCTAAGGCATATGCATCGCGTGCATGAGCTGCAGCCTCTGCTGTTTGAAACCGACCGATGGTCTTTTTGCGGCCATTTAGATGATATTCTGCCTTCCATTTACCATCTCGCTGATCGAAGTAAACACCAATGAAACCCGATGTGTTGTTTCGCAGCTGACCACGGTTAAGATTCTGCTGACGAGCTGTTGCAAGCCGCAAATTTTTGCGTCTATTATCAAGTTTGTTATTATTAATATGATCAACGGTCAACCCATTCTCAAGTCTCCCAACAATGAAATTATGCAAATACACGGTTTTTCCATTGATCTTGGCTCTGACATATCCCTTTTTCAAACTCCAGCGGAACCCGAGCACACGCTCAGCATCATCCTGTGACACAAGAGCGTAGGCGACGATGACTTTGCGTCGATTGCGAATGCCCATTAACGGAATCAACGCAGCACCCTCTGGTACATCAGAAATGACGACCTCCATCTGCGCAGCGAGCTGCTTGTCTGCGACTTTTTCGTTACATTTACAGATTGCATTATCTTTAAGCCTAAAAAGTCGCGCTAATTTGTTATAAAAGGATTTATGTCTCATATTATTGAGAGATAAGCGAACAATGAGTTCTGCAGATTATACTGCTGTAAAGCGTGGCCGTGGACGTCCGCCAAAGGTTCGTCTTTTGACAATGGATTCATATGAACCAAAGAAGAAGGGTCGTAAGCCAATAGAGGTAACACCGGAGATTTTAGCAGAGCGACGCAGAAAGAATGCTGAACGGAATCGTAAACTACGTCATACGAACGAAACATATCGTTTGAAACAGCTTGCCATCACAGCAAAATATCGAGCTGAAAATCCTGATCGTATTCGGGAGTACCACAGAAATGCTATTTCGCGTAGATGTCTTGCTAAAGACGTTGCTTAGCACCAGCTCTAAGCTTTGGCTCTCCTGCAATCTCAAGCTTCTTGAGCTCTCGATCCTTCCGGTTTTGGCCGCTGTATTTTTTCGTTTCGATCAATCCCTCGCGTCTCAATCGTCTCTGCTGTCGCATTTTCACTTCTTCTTTTTCGATTCGTGTTTGATCAGGGAGATCACGAGGTTGACGTATTTCAGATGGTTTAACACGCCTAGAAATTTCCACACCTTGCTTTGTAATTAACCTAACGCGGTTCTTATCAGCGCCAGCAACTATGTACGTCTCTTTGCTTGGTTTTGCCAGACCCTTCGCAAAAACACTGCTCTTTGGCTCAAGGATCTGCACCTCCGTGCCAGGTTTAGGCATATTTGTGTTCTCTCGTTCAATATCGTTCTGTCGCTGTCGCACTTGGTGAAGCTGTTCGGCAACCTGTGTATTTTCACGCATCCACGTTGGTGATCGCTCCTCGCCAAATGCACTGTGGGCTGTCTCATTGTACGCCTTGACAATTGCCGGCAAACGTGAGAGGAAATGCGGTGATCCACGTGCTTCAGTGTCAGCTTGGATAAGTGCTCGCAATGTCCTAGCGAACCTGTCGATAATTCCAAGTTTGTTACCTTTAGAAATGTGGTCATCTTTGGCAACATCAGTGTGTATTTTCAACGAGTTCTCTTCGACCATTGCCCGAATCGCAGCTGTGTTAAAACCGTTGTCGGCGGAGAAACCCCAGATCCCTGGCAGTTGCTCAATCATTTTTGGAAGTTGTTTGAATGTTTCTATTTTTCGAACGATAGCGAAACGGGTTGCAATTTCTACGGCCGCAAACAGGCGATATCTCCCAATAAATAATACATCAATTTGCCATGCACCAGGTGGCGCTGTTAGAGTGTACATCCTTATTATTCAGACACGATTTTTGTAATGCCCAATAGCCCAGGTGTTGATTTTATCATTATCTAGAAAACGCTTCGTATCTAGCGGATGCAACGCTTGACGAGAGGTATTTTGCAGATATATTTCATGTCGTTTCGAACGGAAACCGAGAATTCCTTTGATATCATACGATTGTTTTTCTCCTTTTTTGGGCAGACACACCGGAGGAATACATCCCTTGTGAGTCTGTTGTAATATGTTTTTTGAATACCTTTGCACACCTGCTTATCTGTGGAATCTTCACGCGAATAATAGTAAGATTTCGGCCGGTTAGCGATCCACTCTGTCATTTGTAGACCATGAAGCTCATCCTTGAATAATCCCGGAGTTTTCCCCATCGATCGTAGAGCTCGAACCTCATCGGCTGTCATGCCATCAAAGAATCGATGTGTCTCTGGGTAGTCGCTAACATCCAGCTCATGCTTGATTGAGCGTAAATCAGCATAGATATCTTTGGTGCGAACCTCGATGATGAGACTGTCAGTATCAGTTCCAAGTAGCTTAAGCCGATGACCCCAAAGCGGTTTGAGCACCTGATAGTAGAAGCGATACATGTGCAGCTTGGACAATTCGAGAATGACAAATCCACAGTAAATTGGTTTATTTAAATTATACTCACTTTTTCGCTTGGAAACGAATACAAGGTTCTCTTCGTACATCACCACCTGCTTCAACCGATTTGGTTCGCTGTTTATCTTTGCCAAACGATCACCAGATGTAACAAGCTCGGAGAAACAGTGTTTTCTCACGTTCTCCATCGTCTTTCCGAATACACTGTTATTCATTAACTTGAAGAGATCCTGTTTGTATTTGTGATCAGCACGCTTGCGTTCACTTGTATTAAGATCGATGAAATCGTTCAGCCACGCACTTTGTTCGTACGATAAAACACGGTGGATGTTGGTTACAATCATTCCCAGTGTAGTATAAAGCTTAAGCAAACGCCCATCAACAACATAATTCTTCTTTGGCAACAGGTTTGGAACCAATTTTGGGGTTCTTTCGACTGAAGTAAGCTTTTCGTTGTTAATCATATCCTGCTGTTGTTTCGATAGATGATCTATGGACACGCACATTCGTTCAGGAGCTAGTGGATAATCTGAGAAATCATCGTGGAGATGGTCAGGCATGTACATATCAACTTCTAGAGCATAGCCACGAGGACCATCAGCGTCAAGGTTTTCAACGAACTGCATAGCATCAACATCTTGATCGAGTTTTTCCCAGCGGAAACCTCCAGTGGGGAGTTTTTGTTTCATAGCAACGCCATACAGATTATTCGCATCAAGGTACATCAGCCACGATTCTTTGCCTGTTTTTTCGTAGTTTTGCACACATTCAATCTGGGTTGCTGATTCATCAGCATGCGTATATTTTCCAAATTTCTTTAAAATTGTCGCTGCTTTTGCTGCTTTCTTTTTATTCTTTGCAATCACTCTTGAACTCATGTCTTTTACGTGTTTCAGGAACTCGTTATCAGCTTTAGCGTATCTCTTTGATATCATGCTGATGCCACCCCTAATTCCTGATTCTATGAATCTATACATATCTTGTTGTCCCTCGTGAAAAAGCTCAAGCTTAATTCCTGTGCGTTTAAGAGCAGCTTGCCAAGCGAATCCTGGTGATGATATGAAATAGCTTGGATCTAATCCATACGTTTCCATGCATGTATCACGATAGTTTTCAAATACATCGGCAAGTAACGAAATGTCAGTATTCATATATTCCATAGTATAGTCTGATATCGTTCTACATGCAAGCTTTCTCCAAACGATCTGAGCATGTGCGTACTCGTCTTTTGAGCATTTCTTTTGTTTTAGTTCGTTCTTAAAGTATCGACGTACAGGTAGTTCTGTTTCTTGAAAACGTTGCCAGCTTGATATATAGCTATATGGATATATCCCCTTGCTTGTCATCAACTCGAATCTAGTATCATCCGGATACATTGTGCGCGTGATCTTCTTCTTCTCCGCTGGGACCGCTTTCGCTAGATCATCCAAACTAGCATTCAAATGTTGCATCGAATCACGAAGTACATAAATTCCATACTTAAACTGTGATATCTTCTCGCTATTCTGAAAGGTTTGATCAAATTTGATCGAAAGGAGACTCTGCGGGCGGAGCCGGCGTTCGAGCCCCTTCTTAACCTTCTTTTTCTGCTCTGGGGTCATCTCACGTCCACCGTACTTGCTTTGAAACTCACTTTCGACATGTGCTTGAAACTCAGCCCAAGCTGCTGAACGGCGGTTTTTGCCAGATGCTATTGCTCTCACGAACAGGTGAAAGTCAAATCCACGACCATTATGAAAGAATATAGGAACAGCAGCAGATTTTGCACGGCGGCGATTGCAAGCACGACAGGCTGCTCCAATGTATTTACCTGTATCATGACAGTGATCACGGTGCTTGTCTTTGATATCTTTGAACGTGTTTTTGCACATATAACAGTCTGTCGTTGTTTGAAAACACTGTTCCTCTTCCGGATTCATCTGGATTGGTACACTTGCTTTGAGAAGTTCTCTAAATTGTGGTTCCATTTCGTCAAGCCATTTTACGAACTTATCAGCACAGTCTTCATTCTCGGAACCCATACATTTAAATGAAAACTGTTCGCCTTTCGAAGATACAACCAGACAGCCGACTGAAGCAATCACATGCAAACCTTTTTTTTCGGTCTTTCCACTAATGCAGGGAATCGGCATTGTAATAGTCTCTGAATCAGCATATCCGACCAGACGTTGGCGGATTGTGTACTCATAGTTAATAAACTTCTGGATGTGAGCTCCTTTTTTGGGCAGAACATCTCGTGCGTGTTCATCGCGTTCGAGACAGCGGTCATATTTAAGATGATTTTCAAATGCTTGATCTGAGCTAAAACCGACCTGGCAGGCTAAGCAATAGTGCTTTGCATTTGATTCGTTCTTTCGGAACAGTCGTGAGACGCTCTTAATCCAGAGGTAATGCCCAACATCGTTTCCCTCCCCAGCCGGCACATACAGTATTGGGATTGCGTCTCTCGCAGCACTGATATGGATTGGTATGATATCCTGCTTATCTAGAGCAGTTGTATAAACGCAGAGTTTGACGTTATTTGCTTGCTCGAATTTGGTGAACATCCTCGAGTCAAGCGGTGTCGGATATGTAAGCATTGAGCAGTCCAGCGATGTCTCGTGCTGGCGGTAGTTTCCTGCATGCCGAGAATCAACACCTTCGCCCAATGGATTGCGAGCAGAAAGGACTGCGTATTTAAAGCACTCGTTGTTCGGTGCATTTATATTGATAAGCGCGTGCTTGTCTGAGAGCCATTTTGGCAGTACAAAGCCTCGGCCACGGCCACCAATCCTTCGGAAATAGCGCACAGTTTTAAAGACCAGATACACCCACGTGTCAAATACTGAGGAATCCCTGCTTTTCTCTTCCGAGATCATGTCTAATTCTTCGAGCTGTGAACGCAAGGCCGCCTCAATGCTTGTCCCTGGTTCGATGCGATCGAAACGACGATGTTCAATAACGATAGCGATCGTAGAATCTGTCTCTGGCTTTCTGTAGACACCCAATCCAGAGATTTGTAGTGCAATGCCCATTCTTGACGTCTCTGCAAGATTTACCTGGGCGCTTACGAATGATATAGCATTCTGTTTGAAAAGTTCGTTGTTTTCAAATCTGGCTTGCATTGATGTTACACGTCCTGATCCGCGTGGTAGCTGATATTTCCACTCTGCATATCGCCCGTCAAGCGCTGTAGTCGTAGTCCCGTCGTTGATTTGAACATCATCTCCGACGTCAACCTCAGGCAGCTCGGCAAAGCCACGGACGATCTCTGCCTGCCCCTCTGCGATCGCTAGCTCTAGTCGACGACCTGACACAGGACGCGTTGGTCTAGGAAGTCGAGATAGTTCGTTCAATAGTGAAGCGTATTTTTCCAACGTTGTATATCTTGTTCTCGATCCTTGCGCTGTAATTCTTAGCAATTTATTTTTGAAGGCACCATGTATGACACGTAGATTGTACAATGAAGTCGTGAGCGCTTCGATCTGGTCTTTAATACGGGCTGACCGGAAGCGCCGAGTCGCTGCATTATTCTGGGTAACGTCCATTGGAAGTATATATCACAATTTTTTTGATTATTTTAAACGCAACTTTACATAGCAATATTGGATAGAGATCTCTTTAAGACAAAATAAGATAAACCACCTGAACCTAAACTTGGACTACGTCATCGGTGGGAATAATTAGCGTCTAGCTAGAACCTGAACTCGAGTATGTAATTAGATTCCGATGATATAGTAATTACGTGTAGCATAACCCTTGAAACCTCTTTGTTTTTTAGATTCGAAATACACACAATTAACGTCTAGATGATGTTGAAGATTATTCCGAGACCAGCGCTTTGGGGTCCGCCTAAAATTACTGCTATATCTTTTGCAAGATCGATCGGACTAGACGTTAGATACTACCTAGCGGAGCTGAGCTGTGAGCATTACACCCAAAAATTACCCCAATATAATTTGCCCCTTCAAGCAATATCCGCATGATTCCCAGTAACCCAATCCCCAATCTCAGTAAATCTCAGTAAGCCTCAGTCACAATCTATTTTATTTAATCGAAGTTATATCTAAAATCTAATCAATCGAAGTTATATGCATTACACCCAACTACCTTTTAGTTAATCCGCTTCTTAATTGATACCTTTTTCTAACAACTTTGCTGCGATTTGGTTTGATTCCCTCTTTTGCAACTTTTCGATTCACTGTGTTTGTTTTCTTTACAGCTTGAATCCTCATTTGCTGTGGAATTTTCATTATCTCATCTCGTTTCACTTTCTGTAACTCTTGTTGCTTAAAACGTCTCTTTAATTCCTCTGCATCATCTCCATTATCTTCAAGCACCTTGAATCGATTAGCATCTTTCCCAGCTACTTTGTAAATCTTCTGACTGAACCTGGGGCCTTCCTTTGAGAATGCACCTCTCTCCTCTAAAACTCTTACAGTATCTCCTGGTTTGATTTTATCGGGTTGATTCTCTTTAACATCCATGTTATGCTTGGTGGTTTTTAGGAAAATAAACATTTGCTTCTGTGGACTTGCAAACACTTGGTTTGGGGAATCATTGTTCAGTGATGAATGAGGCGAGTTATTGTAAGCCTTTAGCACATCTGGGATTAATTCGACCCACTTCGAAGTATTCCTCGAGACCATGAGTTTGTTCATGTATTGTTTGAAGGTTCGAGTGAATCGATCGATTATCCCAAGTTTATTCCCAGCAGAAATGTGATCTTCTTTCGCAACATCTGTATACAATTCGACACCATTTTCACTGCACCAAGTTCGATAAACCGCACTGGAAAACTCATTATCCCCTGCCAATCCTACAACCTTACCTGCTTCGCCCTTGAATTTATTAAGTATTCCCGGAATCTCTTCGCTGGTCTTGAAAGCATACACAAATGCCTTTCTACTTAGAATGTCAATGAAACTAAGCGCTTTAATGTATCCATAATTTGCTGTCTTAAACTTTCTGAAAAACATGACATCAACCTGAAATGAGTATGGCTGGGCAACTATTCTTAAAAACGTAGTCTTTTTCCTAGGCTTCTTGAAAATTTGATGCAGTTCGGAATTCTTATACTTGTTTCTCAGTTCCGCCTCATCAAATTCCTTCCCTTCACTAATGAGCTTCTGTTTGTATTTTTTGTATGATAGAATATTCTCCATTACTGGGCTGAACAGTTACACCTACAATGTGACAAGAAACAGTTTCGAGAAATGTGAGCGATAGCATTGTTCTCCCGATCAACAGTGGCTTCTTCGAAATCCATAATATCAAAGCACCTTCTGCATCGCCCCAATTGCTTCCCATACTGCTTTTTGAACCAGTCCCAATCAACATACTCTGCCAAGGAGAACTCCCGATTGGCTTGTTTGTCTTGGGATTTGTAGGAATCGATTTTCTGAGCTTGATCCTCCTTCGTTTTCACCATTGTGGCTGCCTCGGATTTATCAACGAAAATCACAGTATCTGAGAGATTCTGGGTTCGAGTTGCTGCAACATAGAACCACTCAGCAGTAACATATGGGGACCCAGTCTCGTGAATTACAACACGAGAATCCCTGATTGTGTCACCCTGAATGATGTGACAGGTGAAAGCATGGGTCAATGCGAAATACTTGATATCTTCGCTTTTTAGAGTATGCACTTCACCCGAATCAATGTCTTTGAGAGTGAGAATTTCCTTGGCTTTGTATTCGACCACTTCGTAAACAAAGCCCCGCTGAATGATGCCCTCACTTGTTGTCATTCGCACCTTTGCAATCAGCTCCACACCTGTCTTATATACAGGATCCTCTCCATGAATCATTTTATGCATTTTGTTGTTCACCTCTGCACACTTGCGGTTTGAATTGCATACTGAGATATCACCCTTCTCCAATGTATCAACTACTTTCAAGCCCAATCGTCTGGCAGCAATAGAAACTGGTAGTTCAGTCCTGAATAAGTCCTCCCATAACTGGTCGAATTTCTTCTGATCTGCAGCCAGTTTATGACGCTTTCCAACCTGCAGGTAAACCTCGTTCTTGAAAAGTCTATCGAAGATCTTGTTGTAGTAATCTCGTTGATTGACTGTTATGAATTGGATGGGTGGGTTCTGGTAGGGGTCGCCTGTTGCGATGTAGAGTTTGTCTGGGAACTGCACAGTCATCACATCGCACAGAGATTCCAATTCCCTAATCTCAAACTGGTAGATCTCATCAATAACAAAGCAATCGTACTTAGATAATTCCGAAACCTTCTTCCCAACATTTCCCTTCATTCTCTCATCATCAACATTCAAATTCAAGGCTCGATAAATAGTCATCACCTCAGGAGCATCCTGCCCCCACTCTGCTTTTAGTTCCATTCGCAAATCCTTGCATCTCTTATTAGTAGGCGCAACGAACAAGCATTTCTTACCATACTTCTTGGCCATTGCCTTTGCCAAAGTAGTCTTACCAGTTCCCGGTTTCACTCCTTTAATCAGCACATTACCTTGCCCATCCAAAGCATTTACGATTGCTGGGAGGTCATACTCATCCTGGAACTTGTGAACCTTGTGAACAATCTTTTCAACATTGATGAAAGGTTTGGAACGAGTTTTGAGTCGATCAAATGTGATCATGTGGCTCTTTGGTTTTTTGGAAGTCCTCTTACTGTGGGTTATCGAGTTCATGTTTGCTGGCTTCACATCAAACTTTCCAGTGTTCTCGAATAGGTTTCGGTCAAACTGCTCGAATGGATATGGTCTATCGATTGTCAGCTCATCGGTCTTGATTGCAAGGACTCCCACTCCCTCAGAGAGCAATTTCTTGCATAGGCGATACATGATGCCTCGCATGGTGGAGTAAATCACGCACTGCATTGGCAGGAAACCATCAATGAAAGCCCGTTCTTGTTCTTCCTGGTTCACATACCAAATCATGGGCGATTTAATGTCCTTCTCATTCTTAACTGATGTGTGTGTTGGCTTCTCTTGATCGAAACTTATAAACTTCAGGGTCCCTCCATTCTCTTCAATGAAATTCAGAGCATCATTTTTATTGAAAAAGGTGTAGGTGGTTGCTTTTCGCTGGGACTTCTTACCAAATAGACCAATGTGATGGTTGGCAATGTCTTTCTTCTCCTTGGTCGAAAGCTGACTTTCATACAACTGCTTGAAAGCCTGCAAGGTGACATTCTCGGCAATCCGATAAGGTCTTAGAACTGCCTCAATGCTGATGTCATCCTTAATATCCTCGTAAAACTCTTTCAAAACCTCACCATACATCAGGTTATACTTTGAATCGACGAGAATCCTCTTGTATTGATTCAAGGTATTCGCCTCACCATAATTTCTGAATGCTTTGAAGTGTTTGGCTTTCACTTTCACGGAATAGAACGAATTGTCTTCGATGTCCGAGCTGCAAGACACTTTGACTTTTTCGAATCTATCAAATGAACTGAAAACTGGAAACACCTTAAGCACTTTCGAAACGATGTGTGTGTATGCTTTGGAAATGTCGAGCTTGTGAGTATCAATGGATCCATAGGCAATGTTCTCTACCATTGTTCGGACCTCAGAGGCAGATCCAAAGAACCCAGTCAATGCACTCTGTTGCCCTTTAGTAAATGCTGCATATGTTTCTGGATTATATTTGCTCTTGTAGGGTTTGTTGATAAGCGCCCTATACATCATCTGACTCATCTCATCAAACAACTTGCGATGGGCATCATCTGCAAGGTTCACATCAATATTTTCCATATCCACCATGTTGCCTGGTGGAAGGATAATTACATCTTTATCCTCTATTGTGTAGTGAATGTAGGTTATTGTTCCCTCATCTGTAATGGAAGTGTGAACCTCGTGATTAGCCTTTCGGAAGCTTCCCAACAACTCTAGTAACGGCTTGTTGTATGTGATCTTAATTTTTTCAGAACTACTATCTTTCTCTCTGGCAATGATCTTGATGATATCCTCCTCGTTGTAAGCAAAGAAGCTGTTATCGTTGAACTGTGTTTTGATCTTGTATTTCATGGCTGCTGAACCCATACTCTTCTTGGTTTCACGGGCGCCAGTTCCATTGAAAGAACGAACCAGTTTACTGAGATCCTTATTTAATACATAAACGTGGTCATTTGCAATCTGCACATAAACACTTGCGGGAACTAAGTGAGAGTTGGTTCGATTCGGTTTGAAGGAAAGAGTATGAATAACCTTGTCATCCTTTCCAATTGCAATGAACCTGATGCGCCACTTTTTCAAGAAAGGAAGAAGCTCATCAAAACTCACTCCCCAATCAGAATCAGGCTTAGGTTCATATCCCTTGATCTGAGCAAAGAGCCAGTCTTTTGAGTAGTTGACCTTCTTATACTTCTTGATGCTGCGGGCATACTCAAACCCTTTGCATAGAACCTGATGTAATGCTTCGATTAAACAATCTTTGATGGTAAGTGAATCATCGGGACATATTTGGTCCATCACACACTTAGCCTGACCATTGAGGGTGTATTTCACGAAACGAGAAACGATTTTTGGAGCCTGCCCATCTCGCAGAACTCGTTCATTCAAAGGGTATACTGTTTTGTTATCGCTGACAATAATCTCCTCGATTGTCATCACCTCTGGATACTTGATGTCTGATCCATTGGGCGCATCATTCGTGAAAACCTTAACGAATTGATAGTCTCGATTGCGAGGGTTGCTTTGCCTAATAGAAATCAGGAAGGAAGCAATCTCGTTCAGAGTCCACAATGCAAGGAATTTATTAAAGTCCTCTTGCACCTGTTCAAGCAATCTCACCAGCACTTGCTTGGGGCAGGAAAGCATCAATGCGCGTTTTCCGGATTTTTGTGTTTCAATGTAAGGTGTGTCTTCGTGGATAACAACATCGTAGTTGTTTGGGAGGTTATTGAAGTCTTCAGGAATTCGGTAAAACCTCACACGAAGCGAGACTGTATCACCATCCTGGGCCTCAATATCCCTTATGATTCTCCTTACCAGCGCTTTGAACTGCTTACTTTGCTGCTTTTCCACATTCTTCTGGGAACGAGCGGAACGTTTAGCCTTCTTATTCTGCTTGCGATCAAAGCGCTTCCGCTTCTTTGCTTCGGCTGCTTTCTTGTTCTGCTTCTCAACATTCTTAGCGGCTCTCTCAGCCCTCTTCTCCTTCTTCTCTTGCTTGCGATACAAACGAGGCTCTACGATACCTCTCAGTGTATCTCTGATATCAATCAACTTTGGAATTCTAATTGCTTTGAAAGTAAATTCTCTCAAGAAATAGATATCCTGCTCTCGGGTCAATTTGTCTTCTACTTTTGCTTGCATGTAGTAGCCAAGAATCTCATCCTGCAAATTTTTCGAAATTCGATTACTTGGTCGAGGCATTTCTTTGTTCACTCTATTAATATATACCTACAAAAGTTTTCCTTAAATACTTTTATACTCGCGTCAATTTTTACCGGCAAAACCGAAAGTCTTCGACAAAATAAATTTAGTCGAGGGCATTTATAAAAATAACAAAGGGTTGGCTCGATGATCGAACTCTAAAAATAACAGAATGATTTTATTTGTGGCTCCAGCGCGGTTCCCGCGGGTTTCTCAGAGCAGATCGCGCTGAGAAAAACGATTAACAGACATATTTCGATTTGCGACCACGGTTAGAATAGGGGACGCCATAGAGATACTTCACAAAGCAGACTGCATTGGAAGCATAGAGACGCTGGGAACTCTCAACGATTCTCATGGCTCTGTAACACTCATCAGTATGGTATAAATCACGCATTTGCTTTGCGAATTTCGCATTATACTTTTTTAAATATTCCTGACCTTTTTCAGTTTTGCGATAACGGTAAGTAGCACGCTTCTGAGCCTCACTGATTGGCATTTTGTCCCTTTCTACTCTCTTAATATATGTTAAGAAATCTTTAAGTAGTTTTTCTGTCTGTATATAGCGATTAAACTCCTGTCAAATTTTGGTCCCGATTGCAGAGCATCCAATTCTGAAAGAAGATGCTGGAAAAATGATAAAGCCACCGAAACCAAATAGGCTCACTTGTCGGCTGCAAGTTTCTACCACTGAACCCGGTAGAACAGGTGATTAAAGTGATTTACCTATGGATATTTTCACTTCGCTCTACAACGCCTCCATAAAAATGAAGAAGTTTTGAGCCTACGGGATAAGATTGGTTACGTAGCGCTAACAATGTTCAAGATTTTTTTAATTCGGAAATGATGCGTGAGCCGTCCCTTAACGGCGATATCCAGGTTTAATACCGAGCTTGGCAAACCCTGAGACCATTGGAGCAGCATTTGGAATTGAGTTGACTGGATCAGCCTGCGAAGTGGCAACCCGAAGGATTGATTTATTGAGAACCGGCAAATCCGTTTTGTTGGACTCTTGATAATCGATTGTCTTCGCAATCAGTTCTGTTGGTGAGTCTTTTGCGACATGAACAGGTTCAGGGATTACTTCATGGGTTACCTCTGGTTTCTTCTCCACCTTTTCCTTTGTGATTGGCTGTTCCTTGATCTTGTTTTCGTTTTTGGTCTCTGCTGCAATACCATCAACAAGACTCTTAGCATACTGATATGTCACAGATTTCAGTCCACCAGTGGTTGAACGAATAAAGTAGCGGTTGCGATGGTCTTTCTCGGAATAGGTTGAGTAGAGTCTCTCACCACCATCAAGCAGTTTCAGCAGTGTCGATGATGAGGCAACCTTGTCCTTCGTGGATGATTTGAACTGCCCTTTCTTGATTCCTCGTTTCGCTCCGGGCATGCGGTTCAGTGGGACTTGGTCAACCAGGGCATTATCATCATTTGAGTTTGAAGTAAGCGCAATTGTGTGAGCATTCATGGTCTGGTGAACATTTTTATCGAGATCACCAGTTCCATATGCAGCGGTTCCTTTCGATTTCTTAAACTGTTTCCGTTCTGGTTCCGCTTGCTCAACTGGTTTGGCTAAGAAATTCTTTGGCTGGGTCTTTCGAGTTGCCATTTGTAATATCGAGACAAATTTATTCTACAGTATTTCCTATGACCGTGAGAACGGCAAGTAGAGTCCCTCCAACTCTTTAATGACATTCTTCAATGCTTTCTTTGTCAGATCTTTATCATCTTCCGTAATGAGTTCAAGCGTCATCGACCAATCAGTGGTAATATCCGTTTCGGCACCATTCCAGTATGTGAGACGAACTTTTAGCGTTTCAACTTCCACCAAACCGTTTTGCTCATGCAGGATCATGGAATTATTCGATGAATCATATTTTAAGAGACTGCCTACCGTTTGATCAATCTCGATTTTTGCGAGGGCTTTATCATCGCTTGTGTTCTTGCTTACATAGTTGCCTTTGAGTGGGTCAACGTGGAGAAGGATGTAAGAGTTGAACAGAAGATCGAGCGGTATAACACTGTCAATGTAGTAATTATAAGTATTAGCTCCAACTGTTACAGGTGAATCCAGCAGGGCAGAAGCGTAACCATTTTCTGAACTGTCAGGTCTGCGCTCTGGAAACCCAAGGAAGTTTGCTAAGATCCGACTTCCAAAGGTGAGGGTAAATGTTGCATCGCACATGAACCTTAGAAACATGGTAACAGGATCATATGTAACGTAGAAATGGCGAGTATAGGTAGTTCCTGCTGCACCATACACTTGTGAAGCTAGTTTGGCATTTAGAAGATTCACCAAACTATCCGAAGTATATGTCCCTTTTGAAATAGTGTTATTCTTAGTTTTAATTACATCTCCAGCATCATAGGTTCCTGTAATCAAACTTCCATTCTCGCTAAGATTGTAAATGTTATTGAACATCTCAAAGTTAGTCACTCTGCAGGCTCTCACATTTTGGATTGCATGGGGAATTTTATAAGTGAAGTTCGTTGGGGTTCCATCATCTCGGTCCCTGGAATCAATATTAAGGTAATGACGCGTCATTCTGTTTAATAAAGCATTTTAAAAATTTCTTTTGGTATTTTAAACATAAGAGATGGCACTCACTGGAACTACCCTTAAGGAACTCCTCGTAACTCCCGGTTCCGATCAAATTTATCTATCCCCTGGTCTCCAAATCGGAACCAACCCCAAGTACAAACCATTCCTCGAGCAAGTTCGTCCCCGAGGCAATACTTTTGGCTTTAAGAATACCGCTTACTTTGATCTACCTCGCAAGCAACTCCTTGCTGGTGTTTCGCTCTATTTCAAGATTGCCACTGGTGGTGGTGTAGCCTGCACCCTCCCCAATGGTGGTTCTTCCTATATTAATGAGGTCCGCTTTGTTCATGGTGGTTTCAAGTATATCATCCCTGGTGACTGGATAACTGTTAACGCTCTGATTGATAATGATCATGCTACCATGAGCAGCATGTATGCTTCTCTTGGTTACTTCAAAGAACTTGATCGTGAAAGCACAGATGAGGCTATGGAATACATTGTGAAAATTCCCGCTGCTTTCTGGGATGATGCTTACTTCCCACTATGCACACTGGCGGATATGCCAACAATCGAGGTTGATTTCCGTGATGCTGGGATAGTCAAAGTTCCTGCTGGTGGATCTGTTACATTTGCGGATTGCTCCCTGATCTGTCAATTTGTAAACATCGCTTCGGCTGAGGCTGAGACACTTTTGAAAATGGCAAATGAACAAGGTGGCATTCGCATTCCGATCACAGAGGTCATCCACAAGAAGACACGAGCGCTCAAAACCGCTGATGCTGGTGAATCGGTTGAGGTGACACTCGCTAATGTTTCTGGTCTGGTTCATTCGATTCTCATGACAGTTCGAGAGGTGAACAAACTTAACACCTACACTCACTCTGATTTCTGTGGTCATGTTTCGGATGTTAAGATCGATCAGTTCCAGATCTTCCACAACAATCGCTCCCTGGATATCTCCAACAAACCCATTTCTGGTTTCCTCTCGGCTATCAATCACATTCCTTCTCATTACAAGGGTGTTACTGTTGGCAATACTACTTATGGATTCGAGAATGGAAATATTTACGGAATCGTTCTTTCCAAATCTGGAAAAGATTCGCTTCGGAACAGTGTTATGGGTTACCAGGATTTCTTCAACAGCAGTTCCAGTTACATGGATCTCACTGTTTCGGGATGCACTGATGCTGCTCCTGTTCAGGTTGATATCTATGCCCTACGACACAATGTTATGGTCCTCAATGGCTACAACATCTCTACCCTGAAAGTCTCGAACTTCTAAAGTTCTTTTTCTTTCGTTAGAGTAGGAAGCGCAAAATTAGTAGGGTCGGCATGACAAGCATGCCTTGCATGCGCTAAGGGGTTTATTTTGTTTTTTATCTTATTACTGTAATGGATAACACAGGAATGGATATTGATTTGAATGACATCCCGGAGTTTGAGCCTGCAAGAACAGTTAAATTAAGCACGCGTTTTTTATTATGTGGGCGCAGCAATTCTGGTAAGACAACTTACTGCAAATATCTACTTTATGAACTGAGGGATAAGATCGATCAGATTGTAGTCTTTAGTTCTACTGCGTTTACTGGTCAATTCAGAGATATAACGCATCCTGATAATATCTATGAGGAATGGGACGATAATGTAGTAGTGAAACTCATTAGCATGCAAAAGAAACGAATTGAGAATAATGAGAAGCGTAATAATTTGGTTATAATCTTAGACGATATGATAGGTTCTTCTTTGGATATGCATAATTCAGCTGTCCTTTCTAAATTGATTACGACAGCCCGTCATTATTCGATTACAGTAATTATTAATACTCAACGTTTATGCTCTATTTCTACTACCATTCGTCGAAATGTTGAGTTCGTAGTATTTTTCAATATTCTTGGGAACGAAAAAGAGTTCAATTGCGCTTATGATGAGTATAATGGGGGTCTTGATAAAAAGACCTACAAGGAATTGCATAGACTGTGGGGTTATAACTACCAAACAGTCATAACTGGATTGCAAGGGTATGATATAAAAGTATACACAGACCGGGCAATATTAACAGATGATGATATGAAGGGCTTTAAGAAGTTTGTTAAGAGACGAGCGATAAAAAAGAGAGAATCAATAAGAATTAGTAATGAACCCACAACAATAACGGTTTAATTTGGTCTTCTCAGATCTTCTACCTGTTCGAGTGTGAACATCTTAAAGATCTTGCATATCTCACTTTCAGGATCAGTAACATACCATAAACGATACTGAGGATCGTATGTAGCGCCTTGTTTTTTAATATATTTGCGTAATGATGACTGAGTAAATATACGCTTTGCCGCAATCTCCGGTAGTCTTGCTTTGATATCAGCCACGAAATACTGGCGGTGGAATTGTTTAACGTAATCTTGGTCGAATTCACCCGGATGTTTTACACGGAATTGTTTTAAAAGTTCGTTATTTTCGTCTTCGACAAACCATAATTTTGTGTCCGGATCCCATTCAGCCCCGTTGTTTTCGAGAAGATCTTTATGTAATTCCGGATTTTCAATATCCAACATGTAAACTCCGTAGTAATCCATTGTTTTTAATTGTTATTTTTTTGGGACATCATTTTTTGCATCGGGGCAAAATTTGACAAAGTTTAAAAGGAATCTGAGAAGTAGTAATAACGATGGGTAAGAGAAAAGCAAGTGAACGACATCGTAATATGACTGAATACGTCGGCGCTAAAAGTGGACGTCCGGTTGTTTCTATGGTAAATGAAAACGTCGGCGAATTGAAATTAACACATTCACAACAGGCAAAAGCAAATGCTATGTATGAACGAATGGGAACCCGAAACTGTTGTATGATTTGTGGAGATACTGAAAAACTCAAACCAATGTCTCAGGGACTACTTTGTGAATTCTGTTATAATTACCAAAAAGGTATGTCTTCCGAATCAGACGTAAGTATTGCTAATCCTGCTACTTGGATGCAATTTATGCGAATGTGATGGGTGTAATGTGAATCAATCGGAGATGTGGAAGTGTAACGGGTGTAACTGTGAATGGTTTAGTGGTTGTTGTTTTTTATGGATTCAATCGATTAAATGGGTATTTCATCGATTGTCCGATGGTGAATTGTCGGGAATCTCTCGATTGTTGTAGGTTTCATCGGGAATCTCTCGATTAAATGGGTTTATTGGGTGGTGATATTTTCCGATTGTCGGGAATCGTAAAGTTGTTACTGAATGTCGTAAATAAAAGGCGCTAAAATTTGGGTGTAATGCATATAACTTCGATTGATTAGATTTTAGATATAACTTCGATTAAATAAAATAGATTGTGACTGAGGCTTACTGAGATTTACTGAGATTGGGGATTGGGTTACTGGGAATCATGCGGATATTGCTTGAAGGGGCAAATTATATTGGGGTAATTTTTGGGTGTAATGCTCACAGCTCAGCTTAGCGGTTGCTTGATGGTTGGTTTGGATAGGTTGTGGGGTAGACGTAACGAAGGATTGGAAGAGTGTGTGGGTTGGAAGGCGTTGGAGTGTGTGGGTTGGGGTGGTTTGGAGGAGTGAGGGTGGTGAAGAGGTGCGGGCCACAGAATCAGGTCCTCTCTCATTTTTTATTGTGATCAGCTCTGAGTCAACGTTCGGCCGGCGTCGGGGCCGCAGTGCCGGGCACCGCGCGCTGGCAACAACGTATACGTTGAGATCGAGAGCTGAGAGAGACATCGGCCAAAGAAGGCTCATGCTCTCTTTGCGAGGCAAGAGTGGGTCCTGGCCGCAAAGCAGCAGGTGGGTCCCTGCTCATGTACATTTGAACTCCCCAGCTGCGCATGCAGCTAGACAGGCCGCTTAATTATGAGCTCTTGCTCAAGGTCTCGAGGACATTCTCAGCCGCAGGATCAATTGCAAGCTACGGCGTAAAGCCACGCTAGTAGCTATTCCTTCGGAGAATTCTTCTCTCCGAGGCTCGAGATCCGTGGCCATAGTCCACAGCAGCAGCAAGCTCGGGCAAGCTCGGCTGCAACGATTCCGGAAGGGGCTTGAGTTGGCGCGATCGAGGCTTCCGCTAGATCTCGATCCAATATTACTCGCTCTTCCACTCATCCGGAAGGAACTTGGGCGCGAGGCCTCGGTTCTGCTGCTGAATAGTACTGCAGCTGTCGCCCGCGGGCGGCCGGCATGTATGCATCTCCAAGCCACTGGCCAGCTCATGATCGATATCATGATCAAACGTGGCGGTGCACGTGGCCTCGAAGACGCGCGGCAAGGTGACCGTGTCACAGTCGGCGGCTGGCTGCAGCAGCGGAATCCGGCGCAGCATCTCTAGCGCATTCACCGGAATGCCGCTCAGAGTGCTCGGTTCTGCTGTGAAGGGCGCCAGGTCCGCCATTTGGAAGCCTCGCGATCGGTTCCAGAGGAGATTCTTTCACGAAAAGCTCGAGGCGTAAAGCCAAGCTTATCGCTCAGAATGTCTGCTCCGTCGGCTTCGATCGGGGCCCGCAGCCATGCAGCGAGGCTTCTCAAAGCCGACGCGCGCCGAGCTCAAGATCTCCATCCTCACCCGAGAGAAGACAGTGCAAGCGGCAGTGGACACGGGGGTCCTGAAGCACGAGCTACTGCTCTCCGGGCGGCGAGCGATGCAACGGCAACCCGAGCTTGTCTGCCTCGGTCCCGGCTCGCTGCCTTTCCTCGTGTTCGACTCGACTCCGTTGGAACCCGAGGGAGTCAGGCAAGCTACGCAGCGACCACGGGGGTCCTGTTTTGCATGCTCTGCTCTCTGGGCGGCGAGCTACGCGGCGACCACGAGGGTCCCGTTTTGCAAGCCTTTCGATCGACTCCGGTCGTTTCGCTCGGTGCCTCTGGCAGCCGAGGTGAGCAAGCTCACGTCGCACGAAACCGGGACGCCCCCGGATCGTGTTTGCGCTCAGTTTGCGAGAGCGGCACGCCCCAGTCGTAACCGCGCTGAGCCAGAACCTCAGCCCGCGGCCGTGGGCGCCAGGCTAAGCCACGCGGCTGCCCCACGTCTCCTCCGCTGAACGATCTGCGAGCGAGCGGCTCGCCTGGCTCTCTATAGGTGGCCGGCGACCGCCCGCGCTTAGTGGCGCGCGGCGCAGGCGAGGTCCGCAGCTGGCCAGTGAGAGGATCAAATCTGCCGACCCCAGCAGATCAAATCTCACGGGCGAGGCGCGGCGCGCACCCCGGAAGGCCGTGCGCGTGCGCTACGCCGGCACAGGCTATGATGAACTCGGGCGCGGAGCGCTGGGCTCGGAGTGCAAGGCTCGCGAGAGCCAGCACGGCCGATCGACCAGGCTCGATGTACGCCTCGGTCTTGGGCAAGGCTCGCGGGTCGCCGGTCATCGTACAGGTCTTCTTTCATCTGCGCAAGGCCGTGCGCGTGGCGCGGCGCGGCGGGGCGCGCGTACTAGCATGGGCATCGAGGTTGTCCCTCCGAGATCTGGACAAGATCTGCGGCGTCCGTCGGCGAGGGCGACGGGAGGGCGCGTCCGACCGCATTTAGCAGTTCTTCAGAGCTAGTTCTACGTTTCCGGTGCGCTGACGGAGAGCCTGGCGGCTCGCTGTGGCTGATCGCTGTGTGCGTATCGCTCGCACGCCGATCCGAGCCCGCCGGTGCGCGGGGGTCGCCGATCGACGCTGAAATGATGTTCCTGAGCTACTGGCGATGCGCCCGCATCGCTGCTGGTCGCCGATCGTGCCGGGCTGATGTTGACGATGAGCTGCCCACGGGTTGCTCCGTAGGCAGTGGCGCCTGTCGGATTGAGTTTGACGAGCACGTGCACTGGCCGCTCAGGTGGGCCTTGAGATCGGCAAGGTTGACGTGGGTTGACGTCCCGTCCGTGCTCATTGACATGATGTTGTCCGCCGTGTATCTCTTCGGTCGACCCGCAGAGTCAGCGGTTCGGCACGAGGAGGCGGAGAAGCTATGACTGTAGCTACCTTGTCGCCTGCAGCTGTATCGACCAGATCAAATCCTGTAGAAACAAGAAGCTTGCTCTCCGCGTTATGTTTGTTCGCAGCCACCCACTCCGCTTCGATCTTCGGCACAAGTTAGATTGGCCGGCGCCGATGGGCACCCCAAGCTCGAGGCTAATTATTCAACCGGCCACGGCCCGCCCGCACCCTGCGGAAGGCCCGGGCCCTCTCGCGGCTGAGGTCGGGGGCGGCTCGATAGAGGCTGCCCAGTACCGCGAGCGCCTCCTCCACTGCGGGGCTCGTCGGCCCGAGCGCGGCCGCCGAGATCTCCCACGCCCGCTGCGTGCGCCGCTGTCGGCCGAGGCAGAGGCCTAGGGAGAAAGTTGAACGAAAAGCGACAGACGCGAGCGTGTGGCTCGGCTTCCTGGGGCCGCTTTGTGGTAATGTAGAAGCAGGCCAGTCTCATAAGGGCCGAAGCGGTCATCCTGTGCTCCCCGCCCAGTCGCGCCGTGGTCACGGACACGAGCCGCTGCGTATTCAAAGCGCAGGCGCAGTGAGGGCCGGGGTCGGAGACAAAGGAAGGGCGTAAGACAAAGGAAGGGCGGGACCAGGCACCTTCCAGGCCTCCTCCATGACGGAGGCCGCATCGATATTGATGCCCGGGCGGTTCTTGAAGAACCTGCACGCTGCTGCGAGGGCTTCCACGACGGTCTCGAGCTGGCGGCCTTTTTCGAAGCACTTGTCGCACGATAGTTCCGCGGCCTCGACAGCCGTCTGTGGCCGAGTGTCAGGCCGAACGCGAAAACGGACTCCAGAAACAGCAGAGGCGCGAGGCGGACCTGCAGAAGCTCGAGGGCGGGCTCAAAGCGCCCGGAGCTGACGTGGTGGTCTATGGCGACGGACTTGATGAGCCCGAGAACCCCTTGGCAGCAGCGCTCCGAGAATCGTTTCTTGAGCTCGCCCGAGGCGCGGTCGCGCTTCAGGCCCGCCTGCGCAGCGTGAGGTTGATCATGAGCGCCGCGAGATTCACTGGGCCGAGCGCAAGCTGAAGGCAAAAGGGAACCGTCAGGTGGCTCTCCGCCTCGTCGAACTCCTTCGTCTTGAGGAAGTACTCGGCGATCATGTACTCCGAGCGCGCGATCTTGTGCTCTTCCTCCTCCAGACACCCCTCCCAGAACGAGCGCATCCACTGCCGCGCGGCGGGTCAGCGGGGCATCAAAGAGATCTAGATCTGGTTCTAGAGGTGGAGGGGGCCCCCGGGCCGCCCACGCACGAGGAGGGCCCGCTTGTAGGCGGGACCGTTGTCTCGCTTCAGCTCTCTGTAGAGCGTGGCCAGTATGTCGACGTGGGTACCCAGGATGCCGGGGAAGCTGGTCTTGCGCAGGGCTGCGCTCTCCGCATACAGAGCGAGCGTTGACTGCGGCCGTTCACACGTCAGCGCATGATCATGAAGAGCTCGTTGGCTTAAGTACAAACCTCGTAAAGCTCTATGGCGGGCTCGTACTGGCGGAGGCCGGCGTACGCGAGGGCGAGGCGGAGGCTGAGGGCGGCGCTCAAGGCGTGCCGCCGCCCCCTAGCCTCGATCAGCCCGTCGAGAGCTTCCTGCAACAGGATATATATCAATGTCGGCCAAGGTACGCACAGGGCGCGAGGCCGCAGAAGACGCTCACCTTATAGATCGGCACGGACTCCTCCTTTTCTACTCCTTTCGCGGCATTCTCAAAATCCAGTTGGAGGAGGATTGAGACATGCGCGCAGCTGTAGCAGACGAAGTCCTCGCTGCATGTGCACTTGCCGCGCAGCAAGAACGGAACGGTGGCGCTGTCGACTCCGCACATGAACAAAGGCAGCGGCAGCCATCTGCCGAAACGTTACGTATACCACGCGAACGGCATGATCGATATCAGAGAGTACTAGTGGCGCACGCCGAATCCGTCAGAAATTTAGAGAAGTGTCGGATCCGTGGCTGGACTGGTACTGATGAAGAGGGGACGACAGGAGCCGGCCGTGCGCGCGCATATGCGTGTCGCAGCTGCAGGCGTACGCGTACGCGTTTCGTCAAGACCATGAGCCCCTGCAGCTGCGCAGAAGCTTAAGCAGGTCAGCAAGAAGACGATGAATAAAGTGCCTGCACGCGCCAGAGAGCCGCCGGGCCGACCGCGGCCGTGTGACCGCAGGCCGCGCAGCCTCGCGACGCGCCGAGCTTGGCGGCGGCGGCGGCGGCGCGCCCAGTCGGCATTTGATTCTTCCTGCAAGTCGCAATCAGGTTCTGACACGCATTGCACTCGCATGCGAACGCACGCCGAATCTCCGTGTCGTTCTGAAGTGGGTTGCGCATGCAGCAGCTGTCATCGGCGCGGTCGCTTCGAAGTCCTGCGCTCCACGGTCGCTTCGTGAGCACTGAGTCGCTCACCGATGCCGAGGAAGCGCACGAACCATCGCTCCTTCGTTTTCGCGCGGGGGCGAGCGCGTTCGATGACCGCACGGCGAAGGGAGAGCGGGAAAGAGCGCGCTCAGAGTGCTCAAGACGATCTCAACGCGAATAACATACGATACGGGGGCGCTCGCGCTTCACCCACGGGCCGCTGCGCGAATTCGAAGGGGCCCTGCAGCTGCTGTCTGAGGGGTAGAGCTCGCTTCGTGCGCAACGAGCCGCCGGGCTCGGCCACAAAACTTTGCCCAACGCTCGGCGATGGGTCGAACAAAGGAGAAGAGCGAGCCCGTGGACGTCGTGTTCGTGCACCCGGACCTGGGCATCGGTGGAGCAGGTTTGAGCCCGGCGCCAGCGGTCCGGCGTGCGCGCCGTGCGCTCACAGCCGATCTGGACGGCAGAGCGGCTCGTCGTGGACGCCGCGCTCGGGCTCCAGCGGCTCGGGCACCGCGTCCGCTTCCTCACCGCCCACCATGACCCGCGGCGCTGCTTCGCCGAGACAGCGGACGGTGCAGCAGCGCTAGCCTCGCCTGCGGCACCATACGCGGCCCGCCCACGCGACGCAGGGACGCTCGAAGTCGAGGTGTTCGGCGACTGGATCCCGCGGCACCTCTTCCGCCGCCTCCACATCCTCTTCGCCATCCTTCGCATGTGCTTCGTCTCGCTGGTCGTCCTGTGGCGCTCCGTCGCCGGCTGGCCCCCGCTCAAGGCGGAGCCGGGGCGGCCCTTCCGCCCGCGCACCGTCTTCTGCGACCAAGTCTCCGCCGTTGTCCCGATGCTCAAGCTCTCCAAGTGCAAGGCGCGCCGCGGCGCGCCGCCCGCGCCCGCCCTGCCCGCGCTCTCGCCGACCGGGGGGCCCCCAGGTCGTCTTCTACTGCCACTTCCCCGACAAGCTCCTCTCCGCGCGGTGCGTTTCCCTTAGGAGCGCCGTACCCCTCCCCTCCGGCCCATCGGCCGCGGCAGGCCCTCGCTCCTGAAGCGGGTCTACCGCTGGCCCTTCGACTTCCTCGAGGAGATCACGACGGGCGCGCCGGCGCCCGGCGCCCCCGCCGCCCCTGCCTCGTCCTGACAGTCGCCCTCCCTCCCCCCCACAGCATCCGCCCACGCAGTCGTTGTGAACAGCGAGGTGAGCGTCCCCCCTTCCCTTAGAAATCCGTACCCCGGCCGACCCGTCCCGCCAGTTCACGAGAACGATCACCCGGGACGCATTCCCGCGCCTCGCTCGGACGAACCTTGAGGTCCGCGCCCGTCCCCGCACTCGCGTACCCCGCCCATGCAGCCCGCGAAGGTCCTGTACCCCGCCATCGACACGTCCGTGAGGGCCAAGCCGCCATCGACGCCCCCGACGGACCGGTCCGCCGTACCCCCGCTCCCGCAACTGTACCCCCTCCTCCCCTGAAACCCGGTGGCAGGCTCCCCGGGCCGCCGTTCCTCCTCTCCCTCAACCGCTTCGAGCGCAAGAAGCGCGTCGAGGTGCACCGTACCCACCCCCTCCTTCTGCCTCTGACGTGCCCCCCGTCACACGCAGATGGCGCTGGAAGCGTTCGCGGCGCTCCTGAAGACGGGCAAGAAGCTGCCGCCCGTCAAGCTCGTCATCGCCGGTGCGCGGGGCCGCGCCGGGTCGGTTCGGCCGCAGGGGCGGGCGCGACGGGGGCGGCAGGGGGGTACGACAAGCGCGTGGCGGAGAACAGCGAGTACCTGGAGGAGCTTCGCGCGCGGGCGGCCGCCCTCTCTCTCCCCGCCGACCGCGTCGTCTTCGCCCCCGCCTGCACCGAGGCCGAGAAGGGGTACGCGTTTACTCCTCCGTTCGCTGCCCTTGCTGAACTGTTCGGCGGCGGCAGGTACCTGCTGGGGGCCTGCGAGTGCGTCCTGTACACCCCCGAGAACGAGCACTTCGGCATCGTGCCCATCGAGTGCGGGCCCTGTACCCCCCTGCCCTCCTCCCCCCCTCCCTGACGCCCCCCTGCCTCAGGTGCATGAACGCAGGGAAGCCCGTGCTCGCGGCCGACAGCGGCGGCCCCCGCGAGTCCGGTACGCGTTGCGCTTTCCTTCGAGCCGCCGCCGCCCGTCCCGCGCCTGACCGCAGTGTACCCCTCACGCAGTGGTGCACGGGGGTACGGGGTACCTGCTGGAGGGGCGGGCGGAGGCGTGGGCGGGGGCCCTCGCGGAGCTCCTCGGCAGCCCCGCCCGCGCCCGCGAGATGGGCGACAAGGCGCGCCCCGCCCCGCCCCGCCCCGCCCCGCCCCGCCCCGCCTCCTCTAGACCACGCCTCCTCGTTTCTAGAAGCTGGAGGCTAGGTCAGGGCCCTGGGGTCCCTCGCACGCCCAGGGAGGTCTAGGCGATCCAGAGTGTCCGCCTCTACTAGGAGCCGGTCGCCCCGCGCCTCGCCCCGGGCCGGGCGCTGAGGGCCCGCCCGCCTCGCCCCGGGCCGGGCGCTCTAGAAGCTGCAGGCTAGGTCCAGGGCCCTGGGGTCCCTTGCCCGCCCAGGAAGACCTAGCGGGTCGCCTCCGGGCCGGGCGCTGAGGGCCGGCGCGGCAGGCGCGGCGGCACGTGGCGGAGAAGTTCTCCCTCGCCGCCTTCGCCGCCCGCCTCTCCACCATCGTCGCCCGCTAGCCGGCCCCGCCGCCCGCCCCCGCCCCGGCCTGCTCCGCTTTGATTGGTTTGATTTGCTAGAGATTCTTCCCCGGCGCCCGCGGAGCCGCCGCCGCGCAAATACGAGCCATGATGTTTGCGTGCTTCGCCCATGGCGCTTCTTTTGGGTCGCCTATGTAAATTGTTCTCCACTGCCTAGTCCTGTGCAAAATTTCTGTGCAAAACTTGCCTTGCAAAATTCCTGCGCCGCCGTCCCTTCCTCGAGCTCCGGCCCTGGGTGCGCTACCGCCAGCGCTAGCTACTCTACGTATACCGCTACTCCTCGGCGTCCTTGGACCGCTTGCGCTCCGGGGCGTCCCCGGCCGGCGGCCGCAGCGTCGGCGACGCCGCCAGCGTCCGGATCCACGCGCCCGGGCCCGGCCCCTCCGTCCCCTCCGCGCGCTCACGCTCGCAATCGCGATCGCGGGCCGGCGGGGGTACCGGCGACGCGCTGGGAGAGGAGCATGGGGGGGAGGGCGGCATGGGGGGCAGGGGCGTCCACTGGAACGCCGGCGGGGCGGCCGGCCCGGGCGGGCCGGAGGCGGCGCGGCGCGGGACGGGCCGCGCGAAGCTGAGCCCGTGGGGGTACGGGCCGCCCGCCTCCCCCTCGTGCTGGGGTACCGGCGGGCTCGGCGTCGCCAGGGCGCCCGCCGCCGCCGCGCTCGGCTGCAGGGCGAGTTCGAATCCGACCGGGGAAAGAAGAGGGGAGGGGGAGGAATGGAGGGGGATGAATGAACCGCGCGGGGGCTACGGCCCACGACGAGGAAGGCCGAGAGCGTGCCCTGTGTACCCCCGTGAGGAGTTGCAGGAAGGGTCGCCCCAGGGAGGTAAGCGCACCTTGCCCTTCACGTCTACAGTCCGCGGCTCGCACACGAAGCGATACTTGACCCGCTGGGAGGGGTAAAGCAAGTTGGAGAGGGATACGCCGAGCGCGAAAGGGGGGTAAGGCACCTCGTAGGTATTAAGAGAGACCTGGACCCGACCGGGGACGCCAGTGCTGCGGAGGGAGTGTAAAGACGAGCCGCGGGGGCTGGGGGTACTAGGAAGTATTGGACCTCTCCTGCGGCGGGGACGGTCAGCGGGGGATGGCAAGGGTAGGCACACAAAAGAGGGGGTACCATGCGCGCGGCCACGTTGACCGCTGCGGGCAAGAAGGGGGGGTATAAGACAACGAAAACGAATACTCAGGGATTCGAACCGTCGCCGAAGATCTGCGCCCCGCCGGGAGACGGTCAGCCCGGCGAGCAGCGCCGGCAGAAGCTTCCCGGCGGGGGAAAGGGGGGGGTACGGGCGCACGTCCCAGGAGATCTTGCGGGTGTTGATGACGCCGCCGACGACGATGCCGGTGTTGATCCCCACCCGCAGCGCGAGCTCCGGGCTGTACCGCCGCAGCACCTGGACGGGCGAAAAGAATTCTCAGGGAGGGCGGATGAAGGAATGGGGGGAGATGGCGACGAGGGGTACCGGCGGGGCCTCGGCGAGGATGTCGAGCGCGAACGCCACCATTGTACCCGCCGGCTTCGTCCTGCGAGAACGGATCGGGGAATGGAGGGGTACGGGAGGACTCCCGGCGGGTACGGGCGCACGTGAAGAAGAAGGCGGCATCGCCGACGAATTTGATCTGACAACGAAATGTGAGTCGGGGGGCGGGAGGGGGGGAGAACGGGGCCCCGGGTACGCGCGAGGTCGAGGCGGTACTCGGGCCGGTCGTTGACGCGGTCGAAGAACGAGAAGACGTCCGACAGCATCGCAACCTGGAGGGTGCGGGGATGAGGGGGCGGGGGCCTGGGTCGTACAAAGGTGAGAGGAGGGCGAACGGTCTCCTGGGGGCTCATCCCGCTCGAGACGCGCGTGAAGTTGACCTGGCCGCCGGCGCGGCGCGCATGTGAGAACGAAGGGACGCGTGGCGGGAGGTACGAGAAGGGACCATGTCGATGAAGCAGAGTGAGGCTGAAGCGAAGGAATGAGGTGGGGGGGGGGGAAGGCGGGAGGGGTACGGCACCGTCCTCGAGGAGGTCGGCGATGGGGGCCTCCCCCGCCTGCCGAGGGGATACGCGGCGTCAGCGGCCTCTCACTCACGTCGGAGGGGCCTGGCGGGGCGGGGTAGAGCGAAGGAGAAGGTGGGGCGGGGCGGGGCGGGGTGTGGTGCACCTTGAGGCGGGCGGCGACGTCGGGGGGCAGGACGCCGCCCAGCAGCCGCTCGCTCTTCTCCTGCGCGCCGCCTCAGCGGGGAGGGAGCGGGGAGAGGAGGAAGAGGGAGAGAGGGAAGAGGAGGGAGCCCACTCAGGGAAGAGAAGTGGGGGAGAGGAGGGAGAGGGTGAGGGGGAAGAGGCTAGGAGTGGAAGGAGGGAAGGGGGCGGGCTTGAGCTCGCCTGCACGGCGGGTCGGCGGACTCCTATCTTAGGACCTCGAGGCGCTAGGGGAGGAAGGGAAGAGGAGGGGGGGGGAGGGGGGGGGCGGGCTCTCGCTCGCCTGCTCGGCGCGGAGCTGGCGCTCGCGCTCGACGCGCTCCGTCACGTCTCGGAACGTGTACACGAAGAAGGGCCTGCCGAGGGGCCCGGCCCCGCCCGCCCCGCGTGAGGGCCCCGCCGCGCATGCATGGGCCGGGGCGGGGCAGGGCGGGGTGGGGCGGGGAATTCTAGAGGGGAATTCTAGATCTAGCACCCCCCGCGCATGCGCTGCGCTAGGCGCGGCACGTTCGCACCGGCCGGCGGCGGTGCCGCGGCCGACGGTCATGACCGCCGGGAAGACCTCTCCCGTCCGCCGCAGGCCCTCGCACGGCTGCTCGCGAGGCTGTCAAAGAGAGGGAGATCGCGAATAAGAGAGGGGACTGCGTGCGCACCCGGTCGGAGTGGGCGGGGGCGGGGGCGGCGCCGGGGCCAGGGGGCGCTGCCGACGAAGGAGGCGGCGGCACGGGCGTCGCGGTGGAGCTCGCGCCGCCCCTTCCCGCGCCCGCTGTCCCGTGCGCCGCGCAGCTGCTCCGCCGAGAGCCGTCGCCCGCTGGAAAGAGGAAGGACGGGGGGGGGGGGGGGGGGGGGGGGATGGAGTTGGAACGTCAGTGGGGTACGGGAGGGTCGCGCGGGGGTACGGCGCGCCCGTCGAGGTCGAGGCGCTCTCGCGGCGGGAGGAGACGGCGGAGCGGAGGAGGCCAGGAAGGCGCTGGGGGGAGAGCAGGCCCGCGGGGGGTACCGGCGCCGGCGTGGCGGGCGGCTCCTTCACCAGCGCCGATACCTTAAGCTGAGGGGGGCGCAGGGATGAGGCGGAGGGAAGTCAGGGGCCAAGAGGGGAATCAGAGGGGTACCCCTGCCATCTCGTCGGGGCGGTACCCGAACATAGCGACCGCCGCCGGGTTCGCGCTCTGAGGCAAGGACGTAAGCTCCGGGGGGGGGGGGGGGGGGGTAGAGGGAGGGAGTCGAGAGGTGCGGGCCTGGATGACGCCTTCCTCGTCCGCGACGACGATGGCGTCCTGTACCCCCGGTCGAAAGGTGCGAGAGGGGCGGGGAAGGGATGGCGGGGGGTACCATGGCGGCCTCGAGGATGGAGCGGTTGGTCTCCTGGGTACGCGCCAGCAGCGCCCCGACGTCGCTCGCCGCGGGGAGGCCAACCTGGGGGGTGAAAGGAGCTTAGGGGGGAAGGAGCGGAAGGGGGGTACGGGTCCCGCCGACCTCCATGAACTGCCGCACGACGGGGACGCGGGAGGCGACCTGGAGGAGGGTCTGGGGGGTACAGGGGGGCGCGCGGGGTACGGCGGGCCTCGGAGGGGATCATAAGGAGGAGGGCGGCGTCCCCTTGCAGGTCCCGGTACAAGTTTCGGGTCCCTGGGGGGTATGAGAAACGATGAAAGGCTTGGCTCGGGGTGGGGAGGGGTACCAGGGAGGATGAGCAGGGCGACGATGATGGCGAGGAGGGGTACGGAGACGCCGAAGAGGATGGAGACGAGGGCGGCTGGGGGTACGGGATCGATCAGGCCGCCCGCCAAGCTCTCGGCAAAAGCCGTACCCGCGGAGGCGACGTCGCCGTCTGTGCGGGCACGGAGGGCCTCCAGGACCGCCTCCACTCCCTCCGCAACCTGCGGGCGGGGGTAAAGAGGGTACGGGAAACAGGGGACAGGGGGTACGCACGCGGTCGGCGGCTGCGACGGCCGCCGCGACGGCCCCCGATGCGACGGCCTGCGGGGCAAGGGGGGATGAAGCGAGGGACGCGAGGGGTCGCGAGGGGGGTACGGCACCAGCGAAGGGTCGATGCCGGGAGCCAGCAGTGCAGTCGCGGCCATCGTGAGGCGAACCTGGAGAGGGGGTACGAAAATGAGACGCGCCGACCGGTTAGGATAAGAGTACGGCGCGCCCGCTGCTCGCCGAGCTCGTAGCCGATGCCGTTGACGGTACCCCGCGCGTCCGACCCGCTCCCTTCCTGCGCGGAATGAGGAGTTAGATAGAGGAGTGCGAATGGGGGTACAACGCGCGTCGCTGCGGAGGGCCGTCCACTTCGAATCGAGGGCCGCCATTGCTCCCGAGAGCAGGCCCTGGACCTGCGGGGGGTACCGTAGCGTTCGAAACGGGGGAAGGAAGCATCGCGCGAGGGGCGCGCGCACCTCGGGCAGGCCGCCGGGGTACAGCACCGGGATGATGTTGGCGAAGCGCTGGGCCAGGAGGGACTGCGCGAGGGTTCAAAAACGAGGGGGGTAGCAAACGGCGGGGGGTACGGGCCACGAGGATGGGTATATAGAGGACGGTGAGGGCGGCGCGGGCGAGCACGACCTGCGCGGCCGCCTGCCGCACGAACGCCACGCACGCACCGAAGCTGCCGCGGCGTGCGTGGGCCGGCGATGGGAGGCGTTGGGCGGGGCGGGGCGGCTCGCGATCGCGGGCGGACATGGCGGCGGGGAAGGCGGCGAAGACTGCGAAGCCGACGGCGACGCGGAGGAGGAGGGCGCCCACTGCGCGGTTCGTGCGGTGCTGCCAGCGCGGCGCGCAGCGCGGGGGGCGAGAGCGAGGGTCAGGTCAGGCGAGGCCTTGAGGAAGGGATATCTATCAGGCGGGGCGGGGCGGGGCGGGGGCACCTTGACGCGGTCGGAGCGGAGGCGGACCTCCACCTGCCGCCCCCACGCCCGCCCCAGCGCTCATCTCGAAGAAGCGCGGCGACTTCGCGGGCGGGGCGCACGAGGTGGGAGAGGAGAGCCGAGCGCTCGTCCCGCGTCTCGGGCTCCGAGAGCGAGTACCGGCTGCGTTCGTCGGCGGGGGCGGGCGGCGCAGGTCAGGTCGGCGGGGCCCGCGGGAGGCGCGCGGGGAACGATCGGCCGGCCGCGCGGGGCACCTGGAGGAGAGGCGCCGCGAGGCGGCGTCGCCCCCGCCCCCTCCAACCTCCCCCTCCTCTTTGTCCTCCTCCTCCTCCTCCTCCTCGTCGCCCTCATCTGTCTCCGCAGACTCGTACGCGCGGGCGCCAGCGCCACGGCCCCCGGCTGCGAGTCCGCCAGGTAGAGGCCCGGGCGGGGCGGGGAGGCGGCGGGCGAGGTCGGCCTCCGCGGCGGCGACGACCTCGCGAACGACGCTCTTCGGGATCTGGAGGCGGGGGCGGCGCCGCGCGGCGCCACGTCAGCGCCCCCAGCGACCGGGCGAGCGGGCGGGGCGGGGCGGGGCGGGCAGAACGAGGGCGGGGGCGGGCCTGGAGGAAGAGAGCGAGGACGGAGCGGCGGCGGCGGAGGAGGGCGCGCAGCGCCGGCAGCAGCAGCAGCAGCGCAGCCAGCACCGACTGCGCGGGGGATGCGTTGGGACTACAGAAGCCGCCGTGCGCAGCCGCCAGCCAAGGGCGCGGGGGGAGCGGACCGTGGCGAGGCAGGCGGCGAGGACCGCAATCGCGGCGGCGCGCATCCTCCTGCGTACGCGCGTCCGAGCGGGCTCAGCAAGGCGGGCCCGTCCCGTCCGCCGGGCGGGAAGGAAGGGGTGGGGGGGCGGACCGGAGGGAAGCCTCCGTGTCGTCGAAGAAGGCGGTCACAAGGCGCCCGTACGCCTCCGCCACCGGCCGCCTGCGCCGCGACGCGCCGCGCACGGGCAGACGCGGAGGTGAGACGAGTCGCTCGGGCCGCCCTCGCGTCTTTGCCTTGTTTCTAGGGCGGCGCACGCGTTGTAGACGATGAAGAACGAGTCGGGGTCCTCGAGGAGCACCTCCGACGGCAGCGCGAAGTAGCTCTCCGCGCGCCTCAGCAGCGCCTGCGGACGCGCCGGAGGCGGGCGACTGCGTCGGAGGCGCTGGAGGGCCGCGGCAAAGGGTTTGGGGGCGGGCCTTGGCGGCCGAGACAAGGCCCGTGACGGCGGCGAGGAGAGAGACCTGCGCCCGGCCGCGCGTGCGTCGGAGGGGGCAGGCGGCCAAGCCGCAGAGCCGGCGGGGCCGGCGGCGCCGGCGGGGCGCACGGATCGCTCGGCGGTGCGGGCGATGGGCGGGGGCAGGTGCGTCACGACGACGAGCTGCGCCTCCCACAGCTCCCTGCGCCCCAACAAAATCAGAAAGAGCTTCAGGTGGGCCGGGCGGGGCGCGGACCGGGCGGGGACGGTGTCGGTTCCGCCGCGCTCGTAGAAGAGGCGCTCGACAGAGGCCTCGAGGGCCGCCGCGCAGCGCGCGAGCTCCGTGCGGGCCTCCTGGAACTCAAAGGGCGGCATGCCGGCCACGGGCGGCGCCGCCGCGAGGCGCATGCGGTGCGCCTGCACCCCGATGCACATGATGCTTCGGCTACGGGGCGGGGCGGGGCGGGGCGGGGCGGGGCGGGCTGCAGGTCAGCCGGGCGACCAAGTGGCACATGCAGGTCGCATTTAGATAGCCCCCGCCTGCGCCTCTCTGAGAACGTCGCGCACCGGTTGGCGTCGAAGACGGCGTCGACGCGGGCGGCGAAGGTGGCGAGGGCCTCCCGCGTGAGCCCGTAGGAGACGGAGGCCGACGCCAGCAGCAGCAGCAGCGCCACCGCCAGCGCCCCGTACAGCACCATGAACGAGCGCCTGCGCCCTCTCACGAGAGGCGGCGGGGCGGGGCGAGGGCGGCGAGTCTAAGTCCCTAGCAGACGTGGCGGAGGCCCTAGCTGCGCAGGGCTCCTGCTCAGGCGTCGGTGCGCGTTCGGAGTGCGGACCGGTTGGCGGCGGTGAGGCGCTCGGCGAGGACGCGCTTGTGGGCCCACTCCGGCGACGCCGCCATCGACCTGCGCCGGAGGGGCTCGTCTGAGCGGGTGGAAGCTCACCTGAGCGGGTAGGTGAGGGGGGTACGCGCACCGGATGTCGGAGGAGAGGCCGCCCACTGTTTCGACGTCCCCCGAGGCGGCCTCCTCCCCCCCGGCCGCCGCCCCGTCGCCCCCGGGCCCCGGCGTCCCCGCCCGCGCGGGCGGCGGCGCCCGCGCCCGGGCGACCGACGATGCCGCAGTGGGCGCGGCGGGGGCCGAGGCGGAGGAGGAGGCGGCGCTGGGGCGGCGGGGCGCGAGGAGGCCGAGCGCCACAGGCGAGTCGCGCGGGGCCGGGAACGGCCGCCGGTGCACCAGCGACGGGCGCCGCTGCTGCTGCAGCGGCGGCCGCGCCGCGGCGGCCGTCGGCGCGTGCACGACGACGGCCGGCGAAGGTGCGGGCGCGGCGGAGGGCTGCGGCGAGAACGAGACGAGAGAGGAAGAGCGGCGGAGGCGGGTGCGGGAGCGCGGCCGGCCGGCGGCGCCGCCCGCCATGGGCGAGTCCAGCGAGACGACGGCGCCGAGCGGGGATGCGACGGCGGGGGAGCTGGTGGAGGGCGACGTGGTGACGGGCAGGGGCGTCTGCCCCCCGATCGGGAACCAGTGCTGGCGCGGGAAGCCGTCGATCGCCATCGTCGCCGGGAGCGACGAGCGGCGCGTGGCGGAGAGGCCGGCGCCGGGCGCCGGTGGCGGCGCCGGCTGCGGGAAGGCTTCGGGGGACGAGTGCTGGCCCTCCGGGCCCGAGGCGCCTCTCTCGCCTCCGCCTCGTCCTCCGGTGGCGCCGGCGCCGGCGGGGCGGCCGCGGGCGCGGCGCCCGCCGGCGATGGCGCGAGCGACGTCGGCGGCGTCCAGCGTCCGCGAGCGCCGCCGCTCCTGCAGCCGCTCCGCCTTCTCCGCGATCTGCCGCGCCCGTTAGGCTTTGCCAAGGCGGGGCCGGCGCGGGGCGGGCGCGCCTCGGCGGCCCGCTCGGGGTCCTGCAGGTGGTGCAGCGCGAACATCGCGTACGCCTGCGGGGCGTAAGAGGGGATTGGGGTAAACGGAGCGTCGCCCTAGGAGGGGTACAGCGCGCCTGGTGGGCGCGGATGGAGTTCGGGGCCTCCTTGAGCAGGGCGCGGTAGAGCCTGTAGGGGGTACCGATGAGGCGAGGCGCGGGGGGTACGGTGAACGGTGCCTTGACTCACTTCTCGGCGCGCTGCTTGGCGCGCTCGATGGATGCGACGCGTGCAGGAAGCTCGTCCAGGACCTGGGGAGAATGAGCGGGGCGGGGGTACGGAAGCAATGGGCGGAGAGGGGTACCCCTGCGTCCGTGGACTGGAGGCGGGCCCAGAACGCCAGCGACTGGCGCGGGGCGGGCGTAAGTGGCGGCCGGAGGGGGAGGCGAGGTGCCGGGGAAGTACCTTGACCTGGGCCTCGATCTCGTGCCGCCGGATCAGCAGCAAGGCATTGTGCACGTCTACCCCCTCCTCTCCCCGGACGACCTGACGGCGCCGCTCAGAGAATGGCAGTGGGGGATAGGGCGGCGGGGTACCATGCGCTCGCGGCGGGAGCGGTCGAGGGCGTATCTGTAGAAGGCCACGTCTACGTCCAGAAAGCCCAGCTGCGCTCGCCCGGCTCAGCAGCACGAGGGTACAGGGAGGGGACGGGGGGTGCGGGGTACGCGCCTTGCGCCGCTCGAGCTGCTGGAGGGTTCCAAGGGCGTGGGCGGACTGCAGCGAGACGTTCTGCGGACCCGCGTGAGGCGGGCGGGGAGCTCGAGGGGGGGAGAAGAGGAGGGGGGTACGAGCCTGGAGAAAATCGACGTAGCGGGCGGCGAGGAACGCTGACGCGGGCCACCGCGCCCCGGCCTCCTGTGGGGGGGTACGTGCGTCGGGCGGGCGGCGGCCAGGGGCGGGTACGCGCGCTTCGCGCCTGGAGAAGGTCGTCGGCGCGCCGGATTGAAGACTCCAGCGCCTCGGGACCGCGTTTCTGCACAGGGAACAAGTTGGACGGGTACGTGGCTCGCGGCAATCGCGTCGGGCACGGGGTACCTCGGCCGACCAGAGGAGGGTTCGGCAGGAGAGCTCGGCGACCGCAGGGCCGGCGGGGCGCCCGGCCGAGCGCGCGCGCCGGGCGCGGAGGTAGGCGGAGGCGTACCCCAGCGCGGCCGAGCCGGCGAGGCAGGCGACGAGCGCCGGGAAGAAGCGGGCGGGGGTCCAGAGACGCGGGCGGGCGGCGCCGGCGGCGGCGAGGGCGGCGGTGGCGAGGGAGAGGATGCAGCTCCCGATCGCCGCCGCGTTCGCCTCGAGCGTGAGACAGGGCATCCTGGGCGGGGTACAGTCGGACAAAGCGAGCCGGGCGGGGCGCGCGGCCCAGGCGGGCGGGCGAGCGGGCGGGCGGGCGGGCCAGCGGAGGAACGTTGCGAGGAGGGCGCAGGCGGCGGCGAGCTGGAGGGCGACCGTCGGCAGGTCGCGCTCCGGCGCCAGCAGCCGTGCGAGGAGCAGCGCCAGCCGCGCCGTCGCCAGAGCAAGCTGCGTGTTCCGTTAGAGCGGAAGGCGCAGGCGGGTCGAAGGGCGCAACGCACGCGGGGCCACCAGCGGACTTGGCTCGCCAGCCGTTCTGCCCGGAACTCGTGCGCCCGCGCGCTCTCCAGGAACCTGGAAGGGATTCCCGGTGAGGATAGAAAGGAGAGTCTCGGCGGCGGGGCGCGCACCAGAAGCTGGCGAGCAGGTAGGCGAGGCTGGCGTACGCGATGCCTATGATCGCGAAGACGGCGAGGGGGACCTGTTGGCTGGAAAGGGAGAAAGCGGCGATCAGTGAAAAGAAGAGTAGCACTGTCCGGGGGCCACTGCAAACCTTCCTGTGGACAAGGCGGCAGCGAGGCGGGGAGCGAGTGAGAAGCGGGCGGCGCGGGGCACGGGGCAGAAAAGACCCCAGCATGGCAGCGTCGGGTACAGCAGGAGCCGATCTCCGGCCGCGGAGCAGACGAACAGAGCGCTTAGGCGGGCGAGGACGGCAGGCAGCACGGCGGGCAGGACTGCGAGGCTTCGCGCGGCGCCGTCAGAGACCGAGCGCGATCGGCGCGGATCGGAGGCGGACAGCACTCACAAAACGCGAGACAGAACGAGACCAAGCCGCCGAGGCTCCTCCCCGGCAACAAGAACCTGCGCGAAGCTTGGGATCAAATTGGAGGTTCGGCCGCCCGATGGCCGCGCGAACCAGGGCGACGAAGGATGCGCAGAGCGCTGCGATACATGTCCAGAAGATGCTGATCGCGGCGCCCCAGCTCTCATGCGCGGAGCGCCAGAAGAGCGCCGAGTCAAAAATTTGGCGGCCCCATTCGAACGCGAAGACGTCGGACGCTAGCGCAGGCAGCGAGAGGGAAACAGCTTCCAGCGCTGCGAAATCGATTCCATGTGAGCTCGTGGGAAGCGCCAGGCGATGCGCGGCGCGGATCGACCTTGGGAAAGAAGGCGGAGGCGATGCACGCCGCGGGAGGGATGCGGGACAGAGATCCCGCCGAAGAAGACCTGCAGATCGCATCGATGGCCAGAGTGAGCGCCCGCGAGGCCCGCAGCGTCAGGCTGGCGCGCCTCGTACGCGCTTCGGCAGGCGCGCGAGGCGACGCGCGCGACGACGTTCGAGCGCTTCCCGCGTCCGCCATAGAGCGTGGTGCTCTTGATTCCCGACGACATGCTTCGCCTGCTGGCTGCGCCGGCGCCTTCGCCGAAACCCAAACCCAGGGGGGGTAGAGCTCGCTTCGTGCGCGGCCGTGAAACTCATGCATACGATGAAACCCGATCGCCCGCAGGCCGCGCGCCTGCTTTAGACCGTCGGCGTCCGCGTCTGAAGTGCGCTATATAGCTAGATAGCCACATTCGAGCGGCCATATATAGCTACATAGCTCAATAAGTTAAGTTCACATGAGCGGCCGGGCCGGGGAAGCCGCGGTGCCGGGCCGCGCGGCCAGACGCCGACCACACCGGCCCCTATCGCGCGCGGAAGACCTGCGAGGGGGACGCCGAGTGAACCGGGGTCCTGACGCTCGCAGAGGAATCGGAGCTGCGGGCCGGGCGGGCTACCTCCAGCTGGGCGCGGGACAGGCGCCCCTGGGAGGACGAGGCGGAGAGCGACGCGGGGCTCGCGCTGGCGGGGCGGCGGCCCGCGCCCCCCGCCGGGACCGCCCCTGCGCTCCGGGGCCGCGCGTGCGCCGGCTTCGCCTTCGGATGGGTACCGGGGGTAGACTCGTGCCCGTGCTGGGGCGCGGGGGGTACCCCGGTAGGGCACGCGGCGGTGGGGATGGGGGCGCCAGCGAGAACTGCGGGGGGGACTCGCTCGCCGCTGCATTCGAGCGCCCGGGGTACGCACTCTCGTCGAGGGAGGGGAAGGGGGGATCCGGGGGCGGGGGCGGGGGCGGCCCCGCGGCGGCGGCGGCCTGCGCCCGTCCCTCAGCCCGCGAGGAGGGGGGCCGGGAGAAGCTTAAAGCTTGAGGGGCGCGCCTGCTCGGCGAAGGAGGCGGCGGACTTGCGGGCGGGGGCGGGGGCGGCCCAGGCTGCGATCTTGGAGGCCTTGCGGCTCTCCAGCTCCGCCGTCACCAGCCGCTTCTCGAACTGGCGGCCGGCGGCGGTCGGCCGCGGGCGATCCGATGCGGGAGCGGGGGACTCGACCCACCTGCACGCGCTCCAGCTGGGCCCGCAGCGTCTTGATCTGCGCGCGGCTCGAGTTAGTCCGTCCGGCGCACCCCCCTTGCCCCGGGGCGGGCCCCGGGACCCGCGCGCCTCTTTGCTGGCCGCCGCGAAGCGCTTCTGGCTCGCCTCGAGGGCGGCGGTGCGCTCCTCGACCTCGACAGCCAGCCGCTCGAAGATCTCCTTCGGCTTGAACCGCAGCGACTGCCGGGGCGCGCGCCGGCGCGGGGGCGTCGGGGGAAGGCGGTGCGGAGATAGGAAAGAGGAGAGGGGAGAGGGGTACCTGGTCCGTCGAGAAGAACCGCATCCAGATGCCTGCGGGACGACTCGTCAGGACGGGGGGGAGCTGGAGAGGCGGGGGGGGGGGGGGGGGGGGTGCGCACTGTTCGCGAGGGCGGACATGTCTTGAAGGGACCGCCCGGCGCGCTGCGGGCGGAGAGTGAGGGAGACGTGGGCGGAACGGGGCAGGGGAGGGCGGCGGGCCTTGGGGGCGTGGAGGCGGAGCAGGTGCCCGATCGCCGATATGACCTGAGAGCCAACGTCAGCGCCCGGGGGCCCGACGGGGGGCCCAGCCAGCCCCGGTCCGGCGCCCGCACGCGCCTGCAGCGGGTCGCTCATGTTCGGCTGCTGCTCCAGCGTCCCCTCCGTGTCCGCCAGGTCCGTGTCCCTGCCGCGGCGTTGATGGGGGTACGTTGAACGAGGCGGGGAGGGGGGAGGGCGGGGGGTACCGCGCGCAGTAGTGGTAGAGGTCGTTGATCGCGGACTGCAGCGTGAGAGCTGCGCGGGCGGGCGGCCTGAGGGGCGGCGCGCTCCCCGCGCCGCCGCGAATCGCGTACCCCGGTCGGAGGCCTCCCTGGCCTTGGCCAGCTGCACGGTGGCGTCCTCGAGCTGGGCCTGCCGGGCCTCTCGCGTCGGTACCCCGGGGCGCGGGAGGGCGGGCGGGGGATTCGATGGGGGGTACCTGGAGGTCTCGCCGGGCGGCCTCCGCCTTGCTCGAGACCTTCAGCACCTCGCTCCTCTGCACGTCCCGCTCCCGCTCCCGCGCTGCGCCCGTTTGGTGGGGGTACCAGGTCACAGGTCGACCGGGGGTACCCGCTTTGAGGGCGGCCATCTGGCGCTCCAGCTGCCCCTTTTGCTCCTGCGCGTCCAGGAGCTGCGTGTACGATTCCGTCTGGGCGCCCTTCCGTCAGAGCCCGGGGGTACAGGTCGCTCTCGGCGCCGTGGGCTCGCCTGCGCGCTCTCGAGGGTCTCTGGAAGGGGAAACGAGCGTCAAGGGGAATGCTGCGGATCAGGCGAGCCGGAACAAATTCGAATGGTGTACCCAGCCTGTCGATGACTTCCGCGGCGTTCTTGAAATAGTGTCGCTCGGAGAGCTGCAGGGAAGCAGTGAGGGGTACGGAGAAGATCCGCGGGGCTCGGCGGCCCACCGCCTTGAAAATGGGCTCGAATCCGCTGAAGGCCTGGCGGGGGTACGCGTCAGCGCATCCGACAGGGCCCGGTTCCGGGGCCGCGGACCTTCAGCTTGCGCTCGTGCATGATCTCGCGCTCGCCCGAGACCCGTAGCTTCACGCGCATGAGCTCCACCGTCTGCCGCAGCGACTCCGCGCTCTCCTCCGCCACCTGCGCCCCTGCCTGAGCGCCGCGTTCCCCCCGCCGCGCCGGGCGGCCGCAGCCGCGGGCGGGGCACCTGGGCGCGCTTGAGGAGCTCGTCGCGCTCCTTTTCAAAGGCATCCATCGCCCGTCGCGCAGCGTCTCGCGCGTCCGCGCTCTGCGCCTCTGCCTCCGACACGGCGCTCTGTGCATGCCCCCCCGCCTCTGTCAGGGCGCGAGCGGCGCGGCGCGGCGTGGCCCTGGAGACGGCGGCGGGGGCGGGCCTTGGCGAGCTGCTCCACGCGCTCTATGACCTCCAGGCGCCCCTCGTCCGCGAAGCGCGACCGGCTCTCGTTCGGGTCCGTCCCTTTCGCCGACAAGCCTGTGCCGCGGACGCTCCGTGAGCGGCGGCGGCGCCAGTGCTGATGCGGTGCGGTCGCTTACGCGTGCGTTCAGAGTAGCCGCTGTGTATGGAGCTCGCGCTCATGTTAAGCAGCGTGGACGCCCGCAGCAGCTGGTCCGCCATCTTGCTGTTCCGCTTCTCCCGCACCACGTCGACAGCGAGGCGGCTCTCCGAGGCGCTTCCTGGACGCGAGGAGGCTTTCCTTCGCGTCGCCGGCAGCGTCGCAGAACGCGGGGCGAGTATGACGCTGAGCGGGAGAACGGCGTCGGACGGCTGCACGGCCAGATCCTCTGGCGGCGACGCAACCGGCTTTCCCGCGTGACTCATCTGCACTCCACGAGGCGCGAGGGAGCTGGGGCTCAGCTAGCTAAGCCGGCTGGTCGGCGGGTCCGGACTTAGCTACACTCGCAGACGGCGTCCAGGCGCTAGCTAGAAGCCACCAGAGACTGATTACAAGAGACTCCAACTGCTGTACATGCGCTGGCCGCCAAGAAAACGGTACGACGCGCGCCTGCAGCTGACAAAGCGCCTAATGCGCCCCGAAAGAGCCGTAGCTGCTTCGAGCTGTGATGCAGGCCGAGGCCGAGGAGAGATGGGCCTTTGCCAAAGCTGCGATCAGCGGGAGTCCTGTACCCCGACCGAAAGCCAGCCTGTTCAGCACCGCCTGCCCTCGTCACACTATTTCCATTTCCCGCAGCCCCGTCGCCTGTAGACGAGAAGGAGCGCGCCCTTTGCAAGCCCCAGGAGGCCTCGAACCGGCGCGCGCCCGAGCGCGGCTGCAACGGGCTGCCGCTATCGCTGCAAGATGCCATCGCTGCAGCAAATTCTGACACTCGCAACGGGTTCGTTTGTTGAGCGCTTCAGGCGCAGCGCGCGGGCCTCCCACGTTCGATCGGAATGCGCTGTCACCCCGCCCTGCTAGCTGGTGACACGTACTCGTCGTATCGCTTGATATACGGTTGATCGCGCTAGTAGAAACCCCTGAGCCTGCGCGTGCCGCTCCAACGCCGCGCGCAAAGAACGTTCCTGCGTTTGACCCTGCCCTCTCGCAGGCGCGGTCGCCGTCGTCGGATTCGCTATCTACAAGGTCAGCATCAGCCAAAGCAGCGCTCAAACTCGCGGCCCCGGTTGACATCAAGCGCCGCGCAGACTTCGCAGGAAGAATATGAGAAGACCAAGAAGAAGCGCTCGGAGAAGGAGAGCGTGCTGTTGAAGCAGCTCGACAGCCTCGAGGCGGCACTCGCTGAGTGCAAGAGGCGTATGGAGTCGATCAGCAAGGACGCCGTCACACCCGAGAAGCTGAATGACCTCAAGGCAGCCCAGCAAGCAGCCAGAAAGCAGATCGACTCGATGCGCATCCAGATCGTACAGCGCGAGAAGGAGGCAGGGAACGAGTTTCCACGGGCCCGGAGAAAGGCTCAGCTGCTGCTCCAGGATGCCGACTCTCTCATTGGTGTTCTGGACAAGATCAACTCCTGGATCAAGGAGCTGCAGGACAGGTTGTCGTTCGCCGCGAGGCTCACCGTCCCGAGACATCTGACTCAGAAGTTCAGCGAGTATCTCAAAACGGTGCGCCTGTGCATTTGCTTCGCATCAAGTGCCCCGAGTCCCTTCCGATGCCAATTATGTTGTGCATGCTCATCAGATTTCCGCTCGAGGCTATTTTGGAACTTTGAGCCCAGCAAGCGACGAATACAGGGAGCGCTTCGTTAAAGCAAGGCAAAAGTTCATGGTGAGTGTGGTCTTCTGGGCCTTTTCGAATGTTGCGGTTGACTGTTGTTGGCTGCAGGAGAAATTTGGTGGTCCGAGCTCTAGCCCCGAGCAGGGTGAAGCGCAGGAGACTCCGTCATCCACTCCCATTGCAACAGATGTGCCTACTTTCTTGGAGTCCTCATCACCCACCCCGATGGCCCAGGATGCTTCGCCCACCCCGAAGCCCCAAGCTGCAGAGCCAGTAGATTCGTCTGCAACACTGGAGGGTTCCTAGGCGTGCTGCAGGCCGTGCTAGCCGCTGAGCATTAGTCGTTTCCCCAGCTGCAGGTTATTTCTGGACAGTAGGCTTGGAGTTTGGCTGATCGATCGATCTTGAATAGTAGCCCTGTCAGGTCTAGGCTAAGCTAATGAAAGTGCAGCAGTGCGTCATAATGTTTTCAATAAGAGTACAATCGATTTTGCGCCTGTCCCAGGGCCTGCCTGGAGATCTGCACTTGAGCTCTCCTTTAGATTAAGGTCCGCATATGCATGTGCATAAATGCATGCTGCTGCAGCCGCGCCAGCCTCTATGCTAGCGCTAGCATTTGGATCGTCTCTAGCATTAACATTAATATTTAATTTGATTTGGATCCCCGGACATAGACACGAATCGATACCGATATTCAGCAAATCTACTATAGCTACTTAAACGTAACTTAACGTTTAACGTTAACGTACGTACGAATGGAACAGCAGCAATTAAACTTCAAACAAAATTTACTAGTTAAATTAAACGTGCGCATGCATGCGCCTCTTCTGACAAATTGTCTCCAAATGACTCTCCACCCCCCCCCTTTTTTTGGATCACCCGGGTACAGAAGGCCGGAAAGCAGTCGCAGCGTCAGGTCGCAGCCGTCCGACAGTAAGTTCGTACAATGGCTTTCGTCGCCATCCAGCCCGTTGCTCCCCGGTCGTTCGACGGTACACGACGCCCCTGGTCACCGCGATCGGGGCCCGCGTAACCGCCCCCCCGCAGCGTCCGTCGCCGCGAAGGCCTCGATTCGCACCTCGTTCTTCGGCCGCAACGTCGCCAAGAAGGCGACGCGGGAGGCACGTCCGTTCGCGGCGGCGGCCTCCGAGACGCGGACCATCTTCTGCGCTGACGTACGTGGGACGCCGCGGCGCCCTTTCGGCAGCCAAAGGTTGTTGACGTCCGAAACAGAAGCTGAAGGTCGGCGTCCTCGGCGCCACTGGCTCCGTTGGCCAGAAGGTCGGCGGCCGCGTTTCCCCGCACGATCCGCGGGCGTCCCAGGCGTCTCGCTCACTATGGGCGCCCGCAGTTCGTCCAGCTGCTCGAGGGTCACCCTTGGTTCGACCTGACGTTCCTCGGCGCCTCCCCGCGGTTCGCTGTGTCCTCGCTCGCCGTGGCCAATTCGCGTGTGACGCCAAGTCGCGCAGCTCGGCGGGCAAGCTCTACGCCGACGCCGTGAACTGGAAGCAGGCTTCGCTGCTCCCCAAGGATACCGCGGCCCTTAAGGTCACGGAGTGCGTGCCGAACTACTTCCAGGGCTGCGACCTCGTTTTCTCCGGCCTCGACGCCGACTACGCCGGCCCCATCGAGGAGGACTTCGCCAAGGCTGGCATCCCCGTGTTCAGGTGCGCCGACGCGAGGGATCTCGCGTCTTCGACTAGGGCGCTGATCGTCCGCCGCATCCAGCAATGCCAAGAACCACCGCATGGACGACGATGTCCCGATCCTCATCCCGCACATCAACGCGGACCACCTTAACATCGTCGCCCAGCAGAAGAAGAACCGCGGCTATGACAAGGGTGAGCCCCAGCGCCCGCCGCGACGCGTTCGGCGCGGATCAAATTCGTGACGCTGCCGCGGCAGGCTTCATCGTCACCAACGCTAACTGCTCGACGACTGCGCTCACGATCGGCCTGAAGCCTATTATGGACAACTTCGGCATCGAGAAGTTCATCGTCTTCACCATGCAGGTACGCGCGCGCCGCGCCGCCGCACTCGCCGCCGCCGACGTGCCCGCCCCGCAGGCCATCTCCGGCGCCGGCTACCCCGGCCTGCCGTCGATGGACATGTGCGCTAGTGCTCCGCGCCGCCCGCGCGCCGCGGCTTACGCACGCCGCCTCCCGCAGCCTCGACAACGTCGTGCCGTACATCGGCGGCGAGGAGGAGAAGGTTCGCACTTCTGCTGCCGGGGCACTCTCTCACATCCGCGCTGACGCTCGCGTCCGCGTCGCAACAGATGCAGATCGAGCCGATCAAGATCCTCGGCAAGTGCGACGGCACCAAGTTCATCGACGCGCCCATGACCGTCGCCGCGCACTGCAACCGCGTTCACGTCCTGGACGGCCACACCGAGTGCGTTTCCATCAAGCTCAAGACCCCCGCCACCCCGGAGCAGGTCTGCGCCCACGTGCTTCGTCTGCGAGTCGTGCAATTACTCACAGCCGCCCTCCGCTCAGGTCAAGGCCGTCATGGCCTCGTACACGAGCGAGGCGCAGACCCTCAAGCTTCCCTCGTCGCCCGAGTTCCCCATCGTCGTGTCGGAGGAGCCCAACCGCCCCCAGCCCCGCCTCGACCGCATGGTTCGATCAAACTCCGACCCTCCTGTACTTTGCAATCGCCCTGACGTCCCCTCAGCGTGGCAACGGCTTCACTGTGACCGTCGGCCGCGTCCGGCCCTGCCAGATCTTCGACATCAAGTTCGTCCTGTTCGGCCACAACACCATCATTGGCGCTGCCGGTGGCTCCATCCAGAACGCCGAGCTTGCCAAGGTCAAGGGCCTCCTGTAAGCGGCTAGCAGGGCGAAGCCTGCACTACTACCTTTCTTTGATCTTTTTCATGTCAACCCCCTTACTTCCTTAGTCTACTAGGGCTAGATAGCCGTTTTCTGCATGTGTAAAACTTCATATTAGTCATTAATTTTCATTGCGAGCCATTGATGATGAATCCAATGTCGTGAGAGTGTGCCGCAGTGCATCGCGCAGTTCAGATACACTATAGCTATCAATATGCATATTTCATATGCCACAGCGCAGACACCAAGACTTTCACATGTAACCCAACTCCTGGTGACCATCGTCTGCCTCTTTGCTCCTCCTTGGTGGGACCTTGATCTCGTTGAACACAACTGGGGACATATAAATGAGGCACTGACAGTCAAGTGCTGAAAACCCTGCACGCACTTGCAGAAACGAAGAAGCCAATGCCTGCCCCCCAAACCAGTTGCTCTGCTACCAGTCATTCCTTGCGGAAGTTAGGAAAATTAGAAGCAGACGCACGAGACCAGCCGTACTGAACCCAGAGCACAAGAGTCTCCCCAGGAATGAGCTTTACATAGTTGTCAACGATGTTGTTGACACTGATTCGGTATGCAATTGCTATTGCAAGAGCACATAACCCTGCAGAGGTATGAGAAGCAATCATCTAATGGTGGGTGTGGCGGGCACCGTTGATGCACTGCCATATGACCCACACCTTAGGTTCCCTGCACATTCAAGGAAGAGCATGAGGGTCGAGAAAGCAAGCAGTGCAAAGATGAACAGCACCTCTTTTCCCTTTCGAGAGCTTTAAGGGGGATGTAGTCGCAGCAGACATTCTCGCAACAACGGATCCAGGCGCGGATGATGACTGCATTCAAGTTCAGTTCAAAGAGCCATTACGATTAAGGTACTTACGGAATGCTAGCTGTCCAAGGGCGTGCAGCGTGAGCCAAACGACTGTTTAGGATGACAGGCACGATCAGATTTTTCAAATATATCTCACGCAGAAGAAAAGCGGCATACCGACCCAGAGAAAGACTGACTGATTCCGGAAGAGATCTGGCGGCGGGATCCATCAGCCTTCGAAAAAAGGGCTGACCATCAATTCTTTACCTGTCAGGAAGTTCTGCATTCGCTGGGTCGTTGCTGCAGGAACTATTCCTAGAAGGCAATCTTGAGTTCTGATGCAGTGGAACGAGCCCCCCATGCCCGAGGGGTCCTGGTACACGAAGAGTCCTATGTGCCGCCAGATGTACGGAACTGTTGTGCGGTTATCGCTCAGCGAGCCAAGCGCGCGGCTCTGCTACGGCTCTGCTCGCCTGATAGCCAGTACGGCGTGAAGAGCGCGATGCTGCGGGAGCGGGCTCTTAGGCGCGCGCCCTCGGGGGCAGTGGCGGACGGACATGAGCATGAATGTGGAGGCTATGTACAAGGAGTAAGGAATCATCTTGAAGATCTTTGGATGCCGGTGCTGCGCTTCGAAGTGAGCCTGGGAGCCTGGCGAGCTGGACGCTGCCAGTCCGGCGCCGAACCTTGAAGCCGCCGCGTTTCCTTGGCGGCGGCGGCGGGGGGTCCTTTCGCGGCGTAGCGAACGCCCCGAGCTCATCTATACTGACCCCTCTCGGGGTCGCCATGGGCATCATGCGGGCGGTTAGATCGCTGGCGCCGAGCGACTCAGGTCCTCTGGCTCAGGGCGGGGCACGTTGCTGGAGTCGGCACAGGGCTGCAGGGGTTAGATGCGACGTCGTGAACTTCAGAGCGGGCGGGGACTCGATCAGCGCGCCGACTGCCCGTTGGTGAGGGGTACAGTCGCCAAGATACAGTTTCCAGTAGTGCGTCGAACAGCGAACTCCGGTCCTCTCAGAGCGTAGCTTCCAATCCAGTATAGTTGAGAATCTGTTCGGTCACTAGCACTATTCAGGCTCGCCGACTCATGCCGTGCGCTGGAAGAGCGCGGCTAGCTATCAGTGCGCTGGTGCTCCTGTGGGCCGCAGCAGCCAGCGCCGAGATCCTGGACGTTGAGACGTATGATTGCGCTTTCTGTAGATGCGCCCCGCGGTGCGCACGCCTCCATGCCGTTGTACGCTGAGCGCTGACCGCGCCCGCAGCACCGAGTTCGCTGCAGTGTCAGCTCCGGTGACGATCAGCGCAGACGGTCGCTGTAACAATGAGAAGATCTACGGCTACAAGTGCGGCTGCAGCGCCGCCACAGTGTACGCAATGATCTTCTCACCGCATGCGCTGCGCAGGTCCTATTTGGTCAGGGCGTGCGGAGCAGACGTCGACGGTTCGTCTTCTAGGCTTTGTGTCTCTAGATCTGACAAGATGGCTGCAGTCGACCTCTTTACCGAGACGGGCTGCGCGGGTGCGATGCTGCGACTGCGCGGGGGCTCGGACCAGTGCAACACCTCCCCACGCGTTGTCGGAGTGCGCCAGAGTACATCTATCGCCGCCCGCGTCTAGACCTAAGCACGCGGCGCAGGGGATCAGCTACGATTTCAGCTTCCGAGGAATCTGTCGAGCAGAGTATCCTGGCACGGACACGCAGATCGGCCTGCAAAACCGGGATGCAGCAGACCGATCTCTCGCAATCGGACTAGGAGTAGGTCTCTCGTGCGCGGCTTTGATACGAGTCCTTCTGGACTACGTGCTGTACAAAGTTATCGTATAGAATTTGAGAGCTCATAATGAAACGATTAGCTTGCTGGAGCAGCTAGAACAGCTCGGATGGGCGGGAACGGCTGTTGCTTGGAAAGGACTAACACGCCACGCTGGTGGGAGAGGTAGCCCTTGATCATTCCCTGGAGAGTGTGCCTTTCATGTCAAAACATTGTTCAAGAAATGGAATGTAAGCGTACCTGGAAGATCAGCCCACTGAGGATGCACTCGACCTCGTCGCTCTCCAAGTCCTCCTCCAGCCACCGCAGGCATTCTTGCAGCTTGCTGATCGTGATGCGCGTGTTGGCCAGGCATGTGTAGCTGCAGGAGGCGCATGAGCACAGCATCAAAGCAAGTTTATGATGTGGCACTTACACTCGCTTGAAGAGGTTTCTGGTTTAAAATACAGCGGAAGATCAGAGACAAACAAATCTCTGAAGTGAAACGGAGGGGGCGGCGAACCTGAAACAAATGATCTTGCATTTTTCTGTAAAGAAAGTCAGCATGCTGTGGGAAGCAGAGCTGCGTGCAGTATAGCAGACCGAGGATCAGGTAGACGCCCTGCCTGACATACAGCTCATGGTTCGCAGTCATTGTGTCAGAAAAGAGCTTCAGATTCCCTGTCCTGACGGCCTGGCAAAGGTCCTCGTACTGCAGAAGGGAGTACTTCTCGAGTAGCCTGTGCGATGGGAGGTGTCCAGAGAGTAACCGAACAGGGACTAGGTACTGCAAAATTAGCCTGCAAGGGCATCACAAATCAAGTGAACTGAACAATCGCATTTTTTTGCTGCACCGCTTATTCCTGGTTTTCTCTTTATGGCAGTGCGTGAACGCGTACAGCAGATCCTCCTCGGCCTGGGCAAGTTCTCAGAATGTACTTGTGAAACCACAGTGGCGGCTTGCCTTCCTGTAGTTGTCCTCGAACATCGCAAGCCGCCCCACAAAGAACTTGTATGTGACCTTTTGAGCCTGCAGAGGATAAGAATCCGAATGTGAAGGCAAACACTGGCAGAGTAACACACCACTGGAAATCGTTCAAGGTCGGGGAAGCCAGGCGAATCAACAGCGCGAATCACGTTCTTGCACAGACGCAGCGTGTTAAGCTGTACTATTAGATCAGATTCGCTGTTCTGGACGCGGGATAGCACGGGTGCTGGCTGCCGTTACCTTGAAGTAGATCTTAAAGAGAGCATTGATCACTGTGAGAGCGCCCCACTTCTTGGACTGATCGAGGGAGTTACGGTCGGTCGCGCATATCGAGAATCCCTTCTGCAACAGTCGCGGCGTGTCGTTCAGCTTGGTGGGCTTCGACCCGCTCGCAACGAGCTCTTGGTCCGCCTGCGTTCGTTCGCAAGCCGGAACAGAATCGATCGAGCTGGCTGATCACCTTCTCCGCGACCAATCGAAGGTCGAAGTTTAGCTGGTGAAGCACGGGCCTGCCGTCTCGCGGTTAGCTCATGAAGGCGAACAGCGCGCGGGGCGAGACTCACAGAAGCCACATCGTTTCCTGCTTGAGGGCTTCGTGGAAGGCGCTGCGCCCGGATCTCAAGGTGAGCGCGCTTGCAGAGCAAACCGCAGAGACGCTGAAAGTCGCACGCGACGGTGGAGGCTTGGTGGTCGTAGGCCTGGCGGAAGTCGCCCGCCGCCATCGCCTGCACGAAACGGATGTGGTTCGCGACGACATCGTCGTAAGGGGGCCCGAGACGCTGCTTGCAGGTGCGGTCGATGTCGCCCTGCGCTGATCGAGTGGGCGCTCACAGCACCAGCCACGGCATAGCGTGCGCACCGCCTGCAGCAAGCGGAGATGTCCCAGGCTCTCCTTCTTGGCCGGGTGGTGTAGCGTGAGCAGGTCCGACAGCTCGTCCCCATCCTGTTCCTGGATCGCCGCCTCGATCAAGCCGCACACATTTCGCAGTGCGGCGACGGCCATAGCTTAGCTTTGCTTAGCTAAGGCAGGAACGCTGCGCGCCCGGAAGCCCGAATAGCTAGCGCCGTGGTGGACACCTTCAGTCGACCGTACCCGTCTTCTTCGCTTGTCACTTGTCAAGACCGGCGCGGCTGGCGCTCAGGAGACCGCCCAGCGTCGCAAAGCACACAGCAGCGCACGCAGGGCTCTGCCGTCTCTGCGGCCAGCAGTCCGATCGGGCACGTGTTGAAAAGCGTGCAGAAGCGTGCGTCTCCGAGCGCTGCGGCGGCGCTCCGCTGCGCTCACAGATGCATTAGATCGCTCGTACAAGCGCCGGTGTGACGAGCCCGGCGGTCCCGAAGACACCCAGCTTCTCAATCCGCCCGTCTGCGCACCCCAGTACACTCAGGGTCCACACTGCGGGGATGGTACGCGCTTTCAACGACCGTGCCTTCTTCTTCGCCGCTGCCTGCATCTCATAAACTTGCAGGCCGTTCCTTCCGCTGCGCCGGTGTCCCGGTGCGCTAGCTGCGGCAAGGATATCCCGTCTGCAAATATGGTCGTCCACGCCGTGCACTGCGCGCGCATAGCTACGAGCAAGACGAGCCGCTGCCACGCCTGCGGCTGCGCCCTGGAGGGCGACATGGACTCCCACAAGCGCGAGCTCGTCGGGCGCTTGTGCGATTTGTTCTTCACGCCGACGTCACTTGCCCTGGCCTCAATGCCCGTGCAGGAGCCGAGAATTCTGGTCCAACGTGTACGGAATCATCAGCAAGGTTAACAATAACACAGCTTTTGACACCAATGCGGCACTTGCGTCACTCAACGAGAGCTTGTTGGCTTTGGAGAAGCACGAATGGAAACTGTTGATCAATCAACCTGCGAGCCCCGCAGACTCCCAATCCCAAACGAGCTTCGTGCCCCACACGTTTGACAACTTCGGTGCCTGGCGCTTTCAAATTTCCTGTTCATTTCCCTCTGAAACCAAGGCATTTGCTGCAGGTGACACCATCATACACGTGGTATGAACGCATCGCAGTGCACACTGAGAACTGCTTGACGAAACTGTCCGGTCTAGGTTATCAGGCGTCTCAAGAATCAGGATCTGGTTGTCGAGATCGTCTCAAGGCTTCTGCAGCATGATCCATCCCTCGTGTCCTCTTGCAACAATTCCGGAGAGTGCGCAGTTGCACTCGTCACATTGTGCCCAACTTCTGACACCCGGTGCTCCAGCACGCCATTGCATTTAGCGTGCTCTCTCGCTTCAAACGAAAAACTAGTTAGTCTTCTCTTGGCGCAACCAAACATAGACGTAAATGGTGAGATTTTTCCTCGTTTAGAGGTTCCACGTAACCACTAACCGTCAGCGTGTCTGCAGTCAAAAACAAGCTTCACGACACTGCTCTTCATTTGAGCTCACGGCGTCGGTACATAAGGGTTTCAAAGATGCTTGTTGATGCTGGTGCAAGATGGCGAGTTGGCGAGAGCTGATGTTTTCTACTGCACAATGAAACACAAATTGCAAAGAAAAACTTCAGAAAGACCTAGCAAGGGCTACTGCTAGAGCTATGCACAAATTTCAAACTACGCTACCTTGATATCATTCAAAATGGAGGATCGCAACCTCACGACCTCAGTCTGAAGGTCTGACGGAAGCCCTCGCACTGCATCTTGGATAGGCTTGGGGACCAGCCTAGTGGGAATGGCCAGGAAGAGAAGAGTGGCCACTTCCCTTGAGCCAGGGCTCGACCACCACGCATCTGCTGGTGCATCCGAGTTCGGCTGTGATGCAGCCCACCGAGCAAAGAGGTTCGAGATCGATTGGAAGGCTTCGGTGTTGCGGATGGAATTGAGGAGGAGGCGGATGGTCGCGAAGTCTGGATTCGAGTTCGTTGGTGATGAAGATGCAGATGTTGAGAGGGTGCGTGTGCGGGGTCCGGAGGAGGCAATGTCAGCACATGCAGCTGAAGACCTACAGGTTTGAAAGAGCTCTGCGACAAGAAAGTGAGCAGCTGAAAGTTTTTAACGAGTGAAAGTGCCACGCACCTCGTGGAACATCTCTGTCAGAGATCTGCTGCACATACTGTGCATAAGCAGCAATCTGCGACTGCAGTGCGGGGGAGATCTGCTCGAAGACGACTGAAGCAGCAACGCCCACATCCTGCACATCCTTCGACGAGGACAGCGCTTCTCGTGCTGTCTCCGCAAAGCTTCGCGAGAGCTCCCTGAAAGTCTTGCCCGACAGGTTTCCGCTGGTTGTTTTGCAGAAGGTCGGGCAGGAAGTTGCACAGCCAGAGACGGGGGCTACAGTGTCGATCAGATGGCGCTCCTTGCTGATGAGATAGTACCCCCTCGAACGCCCTGTCGTGCTGTCCAAGGGCTGCATCGCCTCCCTGGAGAGCGGGTTCGCCCAAAACATCCAAAAATTGAACCATAATCCAACTGACCACATCTGCTCAACACTGCACCAGTAGGGCGGATACTTGAACCGAGCGACATCCATGATCAAGACCATATCAGATCCAGCGTGGTAGGCACCAATGGGTGAGAAATGCCCTGCGCGAAAAATGAACACGACGTTGAAGGATAGCTTGCGAAAGATTGCAGCACCATCGCCAGTCTGGCCAAGAGATTTGCGGCTGAATGAGACGACTAAATGCACATCTTCTCGCGACGTTGCAAACTTGATGTGTTCCCTGAACTCGTGCAGCGTCCTTTCAAGAGGTTGTCAAATGCAATACAAGAACCCTGGAGAGTAAAGATGTACCCTTTGCTGGCTGGGGTTTCGCGCGCGTGAACGCCGTTGCAGCGGGCTAAGCATGCGAATTCGCTGAAATTGATCCCGTCCTTTTGCACCCTCTGCATCCAAAGGTCAGCCTGGTAACAGACAGTTGATAAAGGCGTTCTGACTGTGAGAGGTTTGCAGCAATCGAACATCTCCTCGCTCCACCAGCGCCACGACCCTGCAGCCCATATGAGATCAACAAAAATATCGATTGAGTTCGCCGGGCTCACCCTTCCAGACTCGCTGAGGATCAATGTTAAGCGCATTCAGCACCATGACAAGCGTCCCGAGTGCACAATCTGCAAGGCGCGCGTGAGCGGGAAGGCGCGGCAAGCGCTCAGCCGCGAAAAGTGTACGCACAGGCGGGCTCCGCTTGCGTGTTGAAATTCTCAGCTAAAGGAAAGTAACTGTTCCGGAAAAGGCGTTAATCAAAGCAAGCGCCCCGGAGTGGGGCGGGCCGGACGAACCCTTCCAGTCCACCCTTTTCCATGCACTCGGCAAAGAGCTTCTTGCCCTCCCGCGACGAGAAAGGGATAAGAGAAGATGGAAGTGGTCTCCGGTGGAAAGATTGCGCCTCGGTGACGGGACTGACTCTAGCCGGCTGAAGAGCGTCCGTGGGCAAAATCAGAGGCGGTGTCCGGTTCGCGCCGGCGACGGGGCACGGAATGTGACAATCCTCTATATCGCTTGCCGGAAGGGCGCCAACCAACGGGCTCGCTACTGCTGCCGCTGCGCCAAAAGACTGGCCCGCTGCTGCTGCAGCGCACGTTCGCAAGCCCCGGGCGCCAGCCGCAAGGGCGCACCGCCGCGCCGAGGGGCCGAAACCCCCACTATCGATCGCGTAAGGGCAACCGGCGCAAGCCTCATAAGGGCCCGGTGACGAGATGTCGTCCGGCGAGAGCTTGTAAGGTGTTCCCGGCCGCCTCGCTGAGCACCGCGTCACGACGCGGCGCGATAGAAGCATCGCCCCGGCTGCCCGATCTGTGGCCAAGCAGGCTCGCGGAAGCTGGTTGCGTGTTTGCTTGGTTGCTCTCAAAAAAAAGTCCTTCTGTCGAAGTTGGCCCTGGGGGGGGGGGGGGGGGGGGCGTTGGCTTTTGGCTATATATGCAGGCGTCAATTAAATTTGTCCTTCGGGTCCTTCGCCTTTTAAAATTTGTCAAAACCGTACGTATACGCATACGGCTGGCTTGTGCATGCCTTATAGATACTCTTCTTCTTCTAAATTCGTCCAGATTTGAGCATGACCGGGAATTCAAATTAAAATGAGGGCACATGTACAGCTGCAGCCGCGGCCGCGGGCCGCGGCCACTGATATCGATCATAATCTTCAGCCCAGCGAGCCAGCTATATGTACAGCAGCAAGACGTATATATTTCTGCCCTCGCGGCCGCCGGAGGCGAGAAATGCTCAAAAATTAATCATCGGATTTAAATGTCGAAGCAACTTGGCAAAGCTAGCAAAAGCTATAGGACTGCTGGCCTGGGCCCCGGGCGGGGGCGTCCGCAAACTTTGAAATGCTCATCTCTGTGAGGTGACATGTACAGCGAGCCCCACAGCTGCAGATGCGATATCGATACTATGCTACTGATTGAGTGTACATGCATATGTAAATTTGCTCAACGTATCAACTGCAGGTGCTCTTTGAATCGAGGAAAGTGATTTGTCCCTTCTATATATCACGAGCTCAATGAAATGTACTAAAGGCGACCCAGACTCCGGTGCGGCGGTGCCTCGATATCGATGCAAATTTACCAGAGGATCGTAGCTAGTTCATGGTAGTCTGCAGCCAAGCATGCGGATTCTTCGAGTCTGGAGAGGGCCAGGGGCAAGCAACCCCAAGTCGCAACGCAAACAGCGGAAGCCCACCGAACATTCGTCCAAGTGTCATCTCTAACGCGGTAGAAAGGACAACCGGGACCACTGCCCGTCTAGCGCAGCGTGAGGGGGCACTGCGCTCGCCGCGCGTCTGCGCGCTCTATCAGCGCGGCCCGCTCTCTCTGCATCCTAGGCATGTCCAGGGCAAGGCGTGGTGCTGCAGGCGCGCGAAGGCGCCGCGGTCGGATGGTCGGAAAGTGTTATGCACAAGGGATACGCAACACGGATGAAACGCTTCTAATCGAACTTGACGGGTCTGGAGACTATACCCTTGGCCGCCTGCTCCGCCAGGAACTCCCGTTGCCGCCGGAATCCCTCCTCCTTCGCCTCTGCCTCCCATGCCTCGATCTTCTCGCCGACGAAGCCGCCCGCAACGAAGAAAGCTACATGCTCCCAGGGATGCCGCGAAATCGGCAACCTCCTGATTGCGTTGGAGTAGGCCTGCCGGCCGCGGACGGTCGCGGATCAGCTCCGGGCGCCCTGAGCGCGGAGCTCGTTCAGCGGCGCACCTGCAGGCAGAACCCCGCGAAGGCGCCGGTCAGCCAGCCGGTCAGGGTCATTTTTCTGGGGGGGGAACTGGGCCGAGACGGGTACGCGAGTCTGATCCGCTGCTGCCGGGCGAATCAAGGGGCGCGGGACAGACTGACCGGCGTGCCGCCTACCTGCCAACGGGCGGATGCCGAGCCCATTCTCGAGCCCGCGCTCGCCGCTCGAGGATGGACGGGCGACGATGCCGGTCGTCAAGCGCGCCAACATCTATGACTACTACGAGTGCATCTTTCGGGTCTTTTGTACCGCTTGGTCCAGCTCACGCCAGCCCTGCAGCTTCGAATCCTACATCGCCGGGAGCGGCGCCTCCGGTGCCCGGCTGTGGCGCGGCATACACAAGGCCGAGCGACAGGTTCGCGTGGACCGCCGCCCTGGCTTGCTCATGCCGTCCTCGCCCACCCGTTGCCGTGTTGCAGGCCTACGCAGTGAAGGAGTTCACGTTGGATAAGCGCGCGGAGTTCAACAGAGAGATCGCTATCATGAAGTGGCTTGAGCATCCCAATGTGCGCGCTCCGCGGCGTGCCCGCTCCCCGCGCTCGGACCAACGGGCTCGCCCCGCGCAGGTGGTCGCGTTCAAGGAGGCGGTGGAGACGCCTGACGGGCTGCATCTAGTAATGGAGCTCCTCGACGGTGGCTCTGTCCTGGATGTCTACAACAACGAGGAGGCAAACCGGCAACGACTCACGCGCCAGGACCTGCAGCGCCGCGAGAAGAAGGTTCACACCTTCTGCAAGGTCCTTCTAAACATACTGGAGTTCTCCAAGGCGCGCGGTGTGCTGCTGGCCGACATGAAGCTAGAGGACTTCCTGTACCGATCCCCGAACGACCGGACCGTGAAGATCATCGATTTCGGAATCTCCCTTTTCCAGGAGGAGTTCCACCGCCACGACCGGATCCAGGGCACGATTACGTACCTCGGTGCGCTTGCAGCGCTCGCCCATAGGGCCTTCTTCTCAGTCGTGGCCGTCCCTCGCAGCGCCTGAGGTCGCCTACAGCGGGAAGTACAGCTACGGTTCGCCTGCTCCGCGCCACAGCTTCGCCGAGAAAGAAAGAGAGTCTGACGCTCCTACTTGCCGCTGCAGCGGCGGACATGTGGTCCCTCGGCGTGATTGTCTACTCGATGCTGCACGGGAACTTCCTCCACGACAAGGAGACGCTCGACGACTTGCGCGTCTACTTCGACACATATGTGTTCCCGAAGCAGAACCTGAACTGTTTCTCGGCGCAAGGTCCGTCTGGAGCGCCAGCCGCATCGCCGCCACGCCGCTGAGCCGCGCTGCCCGTCGCGCAGCACAAGACTTCGTGATGCGCTGCCTGGAGCTGAACGAAACGGACCGCATGAGCGTGGAGATCGCGAAGCGGCACCCGTGGATCACCGGCGAACCTTCGGACGTGACGAAGCTATCGAAGGCCCTTGGCGGGAAGCTCAAGCGCCGCACGATCAGCGGCACGGATCTGGTCGAGGCCTTTGAGAGCGTGGCGCCCAGCAAGCTACACTGCTACGGTACGGGCGTGCGGGGCGCTGCGCAGGCCGTCTTCTCTGATCGGCAGCCGCGCAGACCCCGACGACGTGCACGTACGGCACCAGTACGCGCACGTGGAACCGAACGGCGCGCCCCCCGCCGCCTACCGCGTGTCCTCCCCCTCCAGCCTCCCCGGCCCCCAGCCCCCCTACCAGACGGTGCGCCCCGGCCCGCTGGGTACGCCATGCCTCCGCCGTTGGGCTGATGCCGCCGCGCCGCAGACCTCCCCGCAGCACGGCCGGAGCGCGGCGACCTCCCCCCGCTACCCCGAAGCTGTCCCGGCGGCGGACCAGCAATACCAGCAGCACGAGCCTCTCATCCCGCCCTCGGCGGCGGCGTACGCGGTGGCTGCCTCGGCCGGGTCACCTCCGCACTCGGCGCGGCACTCTGCGGGCACGCCCAGCGAGCTCCCCGTCGCGACCGGCTCGCCAGGCCGCGTGCAAATCCCGCCGGCGACCGCCGACATGCTCTTTTCGACGCCTGGCAAGTCCAGCCACCTGCACGGCTCATGGGCGGCGCCGTCCCCCTCGCAGCGCTCCTCGCTCAGCGGAGCCCTTCCGCCCGAGCGCTCCTCGTGGGACGAGACGGCGCAGTCGGCGCGCGCCTCGTCGTTCGGCGGCGCGGCGGCTTCGCCGCACAGCTCGCGGTACCCGGCCTCGCCGCGCCTCCTGGACGGCAACGGGCACGCGCTGCCGCCGGAGCCCTTCGGGCACGCGCTGCCGCCGGAGCCCTTCGCGAGCTCGGACTACCCGCTGCGGGAGCCAGTCAAGCCGGCGATCCCGTCGCCCACGGCGACCCTGCAGATGGAGGACATGCGCGAGTTCGCCAAGGTGGGCGGGCACCTGAGCCCCATCTCGCGGCGGAAGATCCCGAACCGGGACGTGGGCACGTGGGCGAACCTGAGCTGCTGCACGCGCGGCATCTCCTGCGGCGTCAACAGCATCTGGAGCTCCCTCGTCTCCCAGATCAACTCGCTTCTTCTCGACGCGCCACCCTCGGATGCGCCGGGCACGCCCCCCGCCGACCGCCACGGCCGGCCCATCACTGGCTACCGCCACAGCCCCGGCCCCGGTCGCGGCTCGGTGCTCCAGGTGCGACGCGCGATTCTGGGGGAAGGCGCGCCCCCTCTCCCGGCCGGCCTCACGTGGGCCTGCAGGTCTTCGGGGGCCTCTGCTCCACGGACTCGGGCGCGGCGTCGATGCCGCCCAACACAAACCCGCGCATGGCGAGCGAGAACCGCTCGAAGAGCACCGTCAAGGGCCCCTCCATCTTCAGCTCCCCGGGTGGCTGAGCGCGGGTGCACATGATCACGTCCCGGCCCAGTGCCGGGCGCATTTGTTTCGCTTTTTTTTCTCGTTTGTGTACAGCATTGATGGCATCGGTACCGCTTTATTGCGGAGGGCAGCCTGCCATGCGCCAGGTCTGGGTTCTGATTCCGGCTTTAAGGTTGCCAGCAATGCCAGATGTGTGGCCCGAAGCCAGGGCCGAAGGTCGAGGGTTGAAAAGCAGCACCCATGTCGTCACGTGGCTGTTCCGAAGTTCCATAGCATTCCTACATGTATACGTACAAGCTCTACTATGCTCTACTACGCTACACTGCTACTTATGATCAGCTATTGGGGCGCCTAGCTGTAGGGCAACTGTCGAATCGCAAACTGCAGTCTGCTGCTCTACATCCGTTTCTGTGGCGCGCGTTCAGAAGCGTTCGAGGGGCGCAAGGGCGCGCAGCAGCGAACCAGGAGGTTGTCGACGACATCGTAGTACGAAATGCGATCGCCCTTCGCCTCGGCGCCGAGGGATTCCGCGATAAACTCGGAAATGTCTTCATCTGGCAGCCGCTCGCCTAGATTGGAAAGAATATGCCTCAACTCGACCGAGGTGATGTAGCCCTGCCCGTCCTTGTCGAAGACGCGGAATGCGTCCAGCAGCAGCTCTGAGAGCGCTTTTGTTATTCCAAGCCGCGGTTGCGGCGCGTCACCCAGAGCGCACCCTTCGGCAGAGCCGGCCCGTGCGGGTTGTACTGTGCGTACCGCTCGACGCACTCGCAGAACTCCGCCCACGTCAGCGGCACGGCGAGGTCGTGGCCGTTCTCAGTGAGCTCCTTCTTCATCTGTTCTAGCTCCGCCTCCGTTGCTGTATAAGCGCCAGTGAGCGCTACACTGAGCGCGGAGCACCAAGACGCGCGCACGTGTGAAAAGCACGGATCGAAGCACGGTTCCAATGTTATTCGTGCTGAGAGTCTCCGTGCCCTTCTCGCAGAAGGCCTTGAACGCCTCGTGGAGTTCCTCAACCTGGGACTGCGGCGAAGCATCAGCACGGACCGCCTATACAGCTGCAATGCGTACGCGTGGGCATGCAGCCGGCCGCTCGGCGACAAACTTCTCCCGGGGCGCGTAGCTAAGAGTTCAGAGGGGCTAGACGGCACGAACTCACCTGTGATAGCACTGTGATGGCAGGCTCCCCCACCGCCTCGTCCCCCATTTCCGGCTTCAGCCCTCCGGCAGACGTAGTGAGGGGTACCAAGACACGACGCAGCGCCTGCGCCGAGCCATGGAGGCGGCGGCGGCGTTGGCGGCGGCGGCGCTTAAAACGCCTGCACCAGCAGCTACAGCAGCGCCGGCTGCGCCAGCAGCGGCTCCCGGGCTCTTAGCGCGTCAGACCGCGATGATGCCAGCGCGGAGCTCGAAGGCCGAAGAGAAGGATGCGCTACGCGCGTGGCTGGTAGAGAAGCTCAACTCTGTGCCTACGAACGCGATCCCCGCCAGCCTTCTGGCCGGCCAGATGTGAGTGTGTGGGGCCGCGTACTTGGGTCGAAGTGCGATAGTGATCGAAGAGACCTCGGATGTGCAGCTAGGCGCTGGGCATATTTCGTATGCATTCGATATGCTCTCTAACGCGCGGCTCGCCAGGACGATGCAACAGCGCAGCATTTGGATGATGCAGGGCTTCGCACGCGGATTCGGACTCTACGATCAGCGCGGCATCGTTTACCTGCACCCGCCGCCCCCGGAGCCGCCCGCGCAGGACGCGCCAGTCAGCGACGACGACGTGAAAGGGGGCGCCGAATCGAATTCGAAGCCCGGGAAGAAGCAGCGCGAAAAAAATGCAGCACAGGAACGCCCAGCAAGCGACCCAACAGCCGACAATCAACCTGGGGACGCGCCGCCTCAATCAGCTGGTGCGAAGAAGCAGAAAGCGAAATCAGCGAATCAGGAATTAGCTGCGGCACCCGCTGGCATCGCTCAGGAGAAGCAGCTAGAGAAAGCAAATCAGAAACCCTCACAAAAGCCCCAGAAGCAAGCGCAGGCTCAACTGCAGGCACCTCGGGCAGGCCCCTCATCAGCTCCGAAACAGGAACCCATCCGCGAGCTCCTCGTTGCTCTGCTCTCCTCGAAAGGAGGGTCCATGAACGTGAGTCGATTTTAATCTCTATAAAATTGCTTCTTTCCAAACATCAGCAGCTTCGAGACATCGAGTCGGAATTCCGGAGAAATGTGGTATCCTTTTGAGCAGATGTCTGGTTCTTTATACCTGATGGCCGTCCAGTCGCTGTTACAAGCCTGGGCGGACGTGGGACGCGAGAAGGGAATCGTTGCAGCGTTTCCTGACCTCTTCTGCACTGTGCACCAAAAGCTGCACCTCATCACGCCTGCAAAGCCTGCAGCATCACCACAACCCGTTCAGGGGAAGCAGTATGTCATGCTGGCATTGCACACCATTCATGGCTGAAGATCTTGCAGGAGCTCACAGTCTGGAAGTGGTCCCCGGCCAGTCTCGGCTCCACCTTCAAGTTCAACTGTCAGGTCCGCTGCTGGTCCACAACAGAACGTGCAGGCGTCCAAAGGACCCCAATCTCCTGCTGCATCAAATCAAATGTGCTTCTTTTAATTTTTCAAGTACATCACTTTTTATTTCAATTCAAAATCAACGCAGTATTGCACCTGCACAAGTGTCTCCGGAGCAGTTGGGAAGTCTTTTGCAGGAGGTCGTCACTGCGGCCAACACCAGCAACGTCATGGAGGCGACAGCAAAGCTGGTCACTGCCATCGCATCAGTGAACAGGAAGTCGCCAAAGCCTCTAGTGGATCAAGTGTGGAATGTAACACAGGTCCATTCTGCATTTGAAGCAATTTGATTGCTTTTTGTAAGAACGATTTTCTGTTTCAGATGGCTTTCAAGAGTCTCTCCGAGAAGCTCCGGGCAAAAGATGTCAAGGTGGATGAGATCGCTGCTCTTGCAGAGCGGATCATGTCTGCCTGCAAAATCGCTCCTTTCGGAAAGGAAGGCAATGCCGAGGTCAAGACCATGCAGCACAAGATCACAGAGAGGAAACGGAAGGATGAGCTCACTGCCTTTCAGGTGTGCATTCTGTGCATCATAGAGTCGTCTCCTTAGGTTTTGAGTCCGACCGCAGACTGCTCTGGCAAGTCTTCAGGAGTCGACACAGCCCTCTAAGGTCATCAGCACACTGGGCAGCCTGCGGCACATGGTGGAGATGGGGCCGAAAGGACTCGTAAACAAAACAGTTGCTAAAGTGAGATTTTCATTTGTGCTCCTTTGATGGGCAAACTGACCTGTCTTGTAGAACATGCCCAGGACAATACAGAGTGTCATTGACCTGCTCATGGCTTCGGGAGCCTGTAACACAGCGGCTGGCCGGCATGCCTTGCGGCATGCAAGGTATCTTCTGTCAGCATGTCGCTTGTGCGTGTCTGAAACCCTGCCCTTTCACATGCCGCCAATATTTGTAGCAGGAAGTTGTTAGATAAAGATGGAGTGTTTCCTGCTGCCTATCAAAGTGTGGCCAAGTACCTACATTCCATTTTGCAGCAGCCCCCATCTGTTGCACTTGGAGATGAAGGGCTCCAGAAGTTGACAGACCAGATCAAGAAAAATGATGCAGATATCAAGCTGTCGAAGAGTGAATCACAGGCCATTGAGGCCCTTGTTAAGCAGGTTGAAGAAGCTGCCTTCCAGTCCTTCAAGCGAGAGGGTGTCATTCAGGTGACTTTACATTTGAGCTGCATGGGGGTTTTCCCCTGGATTTTCTCCTAATTTTTCATACAGGTCCTGCCGTTTGGGAGCAGTGTATCGGGCTTTGCTGTAAAAGGTAGCGATGTGGACATCTGTATAGAGGTGCATTGAGAAGAAGCTGTTGCCAGACTCCAGGATTGATGGTGGTGTGCAGGTCGCACAAATGGGCTCCAGGAATCCACGCCAACCCTACTACCACCTTGCCTCAACATTGCAGAGGATGAACATTGAAGTGCTGGAGACCATTGCACATGCTCGGGTCCCCATTGTAAGCCTAGAGGCCACCTGCTTAGATCTCTGCTTACAGGAAGTACGCGTGCAGGTCAAGATCAGGAGCAAGCAGACAGGCATGTGGTTCGTGACATCCTTTTCTGGCATGTTTGATTCTTGCTGTGATGATTCGTGCAGTGCGGATGTGTGCGTGAACAACGTCCTTGGAACACACAATACCGCCCTTCTTCGGCAGTACACAAAACTCGACCCAAGGTTGCTGTCCTTCCATTGATATTTCTCTGTTTATTGCCAATCGAATGTGCAGGGTGCGCCCACTTGGTCTGGCGGTGAAGCGATGGGCCAAGGCGAAGGGTTAGTCTGTGCCCCTCTTTCCCAACTTGGCTTGGCAAGAATATTGATTCCCCAACGCAGATCTGAACAATCCCTCGTTAGCTCATTTTCAACATCCTTTATTCACATCCATTTTTATCAATTTGCAGGTTGCAATCACTCTCATCTTACGGCTACATGTTGCTTGTCATCTCGTATCTTCAGCGCCGCTCACCCCCAGGTTCAGTGTGTTTAATCTAAATCGCACACTTGTCTTATTTTGCACATGCAGTCCTGCCAAACATCCAGCTGGCCAACCAGCAGGCACATGCTGCTGAGGCTCTGCAGTGGATGATCAACCAGTACTGCTGCTGGTCCGTTGCATACAGAAACACCGTGATCTTCCTGGCTTACTTTCTTCCCAAAAAGGTTCAATGTCAATGTCGTGTGGCAGACCAATAACAAGGAATCCCTTGCCGATCTCCTCATCGGGTTTTTCAAGGAGTATGGCTACAACTTCGGTGTGTGATTTGCATTTGTGCTGATGTGTGCGTCTTCTTATTCTTCTGCTAGATTACGAGAGGTCTGCCGTATCGATCCGGCATGGCAACATCCTCCCAAAGTCGCAGCTCCCGGAAACTGTTCCCTGCAAGCCCTGGCGACTCTGCATAGAGGACCCCTTCGAGTTTGACACGGACTGTGCCCGCATGCTGAGCGAGTGGAACCAGGAGCGCATGATCGAGGCCATGCAGTGCGCACACGACGACCTCGTTCTGGGCGCCTCGCTGGAGGACGTGTGCGCCCGCGTGGCACAGCCGCAGCAGCCCCCGGAAGCAGAGGAAGGTCAGGGACCTGCTCAGCAGCAGTTCTAGTCACCCAATGATCCTTGTCCGAGGTGTGATGCCCTTCGCATGGCTTCTGTGTACATCGGCCCTTTTTTGTCCTTTTGCGCTGCTACATTTGCATTGGTACCCGTCTTTGCATGCAGCTGCAGGCATGGGGCGGCTGGGGCCTAAAGCCGGCCACGGTGAACTACAGGTATATGGCTCTGTCAACTAGTGCTGCGAGAAGCCACGTACGCGTGCGCTAGCGCGGTACGTGTACGTATACGAATTCTAGCACGGTCCCAAAAAGTGTACCCCTTCGTGCCAGGCCCCGGGTTCGACTCCAGGCGCAGCCACTTCACCTTGGCGCGCCCACGGCGCCCCACGCCCTAGCTGCGGGCTGCGAGAGGCATAGCTAGACGTTTGGCGGGTGGAGCAGCGAACGCCAGCACAAGGGCACGAGCGCCAGCTCATGGCGGGCAAGGAGGGCGATGCTGTGCGCGGGAAGGCGGTTGCCATCGTCCCGCGGTCTAGCTCGAAGAAGGCAGTCAAAAAAGAAGGCGAGAGCGCTGCCGGCGAGGTGCGCCTAGACCAGATCGGACCTGCCTTGTGTGCATGCAGCTAACCGTTGGGCGGCGCTTAGCTAGACCATAGCTAGACCGCCTGCTCTGCATATCGATGAAGCTAACCTCGCGCGTTCCCAGACCGACCTTCAACGTGCTTTTGAGCGGTTTAAGCTCTCGAGGATAGGCAGCGGTTCATCTAGGCCAGCCAAGGTGTCGCGCTCGCCGGAGTTCAAGAGTGCGCTGCGGCAGGCGTTCATCGAGCAGGCCAAAAAATACATCGGGTGCTCCCGCTTAGCCGAGACCTGCTCCCCCTCTGCCGCTGACCGCTTCACTCCTAGCGTCCCGTACGCGAAGAAGTACATCAGTCCAGACAATCCGGAGTATCACTCGCCGCTGTTCCTGGACTGCTGTGCCCTCGTTCGGAAAGCCGTGAACGGTACGTACGCGTGCGCACCTGAGGGCGGCGCGATGCCAGTTGACTCGAGATCCCTTCACCAGAGCTCGGCGACAAGTTCGGGTTCAGTGCGTCTGCGCGCGCGTGGGCGTTCGCTTGCTTAACAGACGCTCCGCGCTTGCAGTGCTCGGGCCCTGGAACCAGAATTACCAGATTGATATGCTGCCCGACACTGGGATCAAATCACACGAGGAGCTGCAGCCGGGCGACCTGTGCGCGCCTCCTTCGCGCACTTCCGTGCTGCCGTCCTCACTTGAGACAGCATCTTCTATTACGGAGTTTACTTCGACCCAAACCGAAGGAAACAGAAGCACGGGATGGTGCGCCTTTGTGCTGTTTTTCCTGCCAACATCCTGAAACGCCACCCGTCTCAGACGCACGTTGAGATCTGGCTTGGGCCTGGCGAGCAATCGATCGGGAGCAGGAAATCGGTCGGCCGTGTCTCCTTGCACGACTCCTACATCTTCACCTCCCAATCCTATCACAGGTGTGTGCCCCCGTGCTTGTACCCCGAGGTCCACAGGTTTTTGACGATTGCCCTGTAGCACTGTGCACCACTACCGCTCGATCGAGCCGTGGCTGGATGGAGTCTGCGTCTCGTACTGCCCCGAGCATAAGTGGAAGCGGAAAAGCATTCCAACCTCGTCACGCTCAATCTTCTCGGCTGGGGGTTCGAACTCGGCCTCGGGCTCGTCCCTATCCGAGAAGTCAGCAGCATCTGCGGCAGCGGATGCGAAGGGCAAGCTGAAGAAGGCAGTGGCGGGGAGGAAGCCTGGATCGGGCGGCAGTACCCCAACCAACCGTGGCGCCTCCACTCCTACCAAGCAGGCTTCCACGCCTGTGGCAGGGCAGCCTTCCACGCAACAAGCGCCAGCGTCAACGCAGGTCAGTGAGCAGCTGCGGATGATAGAACCACAGGAGCAGCAGGACCCAGAGCAGCAGCAGCAGCAGCAGGAATCGCAGCAGGAAGCGCAATAGCAGAAGACGAATTAGATTTCAACAGTTTTGATAGGGTGTGTATAGCCTCGATTTGTTCAGATCAATATCTACATCCACTTAAACGCAAAATGCCAAGGCCTAAGGTCGACGTCAGAGCTATAGCTAGGCCCGTCTTGTTTATAATTAGCTATAGTGCAATATATTAATATTGCAATTGGTACCGGTATATATGGAGTTCAGTAGTTGGAACCCATCCGATGATCGGCCGGCACTGCATTAATTTTATTCACATTCGCATGCATGCTGGTCGACGTCCGGCCCCGGCCCGGCCCCGGCCTTTTTGAGCTCTTGTTGATGAGCCATGGCTAGCTGGCCAAGCATGAGCTTTGTAAATTAGGTTTGGCCCCTCCGAGACTCTAGCTATAGCTAGCTCGGCGCCAGCGCCCTTAAGCTTAAAGCTTCTTTTCTGGGAATCTGACGCGGCGGGGGTACAGGCGCCTTGAAGTCCCGCGCTTCTCACAATACGACGTAGCGCTGCAAGACGCGTGCGATACGTCCTGCGATACGCGTACATAAGCGTGGGCGGAGATGGCTCCGCGCGAGCCGGAGCGCGAGGAGGAGCTCGACGACGACGGGAAGCCGAAGTCGAAGTACAAGGGCGTCGTGTGGAATCCCAAAGGCGACAAGGACCCCGACGCGCCGTGGCGACCTCAGTACGTGTCGCCGCACGGGACGCCGGTGTGCTTCGGTTCGCCCACCGAGGAGGTTGTGGCCGCCCGCACGTATGATCGCTTCATCATCGCGCTGGTGCGCACGTCGCGTGCCCCGCCTCGCTAGCTCCCGCCGTCGCGCTGCGCGTTCGCATCCTGAGTCGCGCCGCAGCTGGGGCCCACGCACGCCGCGTCCAAGATCAACTTCAAGATCTCGGGTGCGGCTCTGTTGCTCGCTCGCGCGCAGGGCCAACCGCCCAGCGCCGAGCCGCTCGCGATTCGATGGACGCAGACTACGAGGGGGAGACGTTCTTCAAGGAGCTCTTCGGGCCGGCGGCGAACTGCTCGGTCACGGTCGGGTGCCGCGACACGCGCGTGAAGGACCGGCTGCTGGAGCTCTCCGAGGGCAAGGACATCGGCGTGCAGGACCAGGACTTCATCAAGATCGTCCGCGGTCCGCCCCGCCGCCGCCCGCGCCGCCGCCGCCGCCCGCGCCCGCGCGTGCGCGCCGACCGGCGGCCGCGCAGGGACCGTGAACTTCCTGAAGAACATGGGCGCGTGCCTCGTCGCGCCGAAGCAGTCGAACGGCTCCCAGGGCGGCGCCGCCTCCACGACGCCGGCCTCCTCGCCCCCGCCCCGCGCCTCCTCGACCGACGGCGCCGCCGGCCCGTCCGCGGCCCAGGGCGGCGCGGAGAAGAAGGGCGCGAAGGGCAAGATCCCGGTCTTCATCGAGGGCGAGGGCTGGCAGGCGCGCCGGGGCCCACCGCCCACCGCCCGCCCTCCGCCCGGGGCGCGCCCACCGAGTGCAAGCCGCAGGGAACGCTGAAGCTCCGCAAGAAGGCGACGTTCCGCGTCTCGCGGTGCCCCTCCAAGAAGGCGGCCAGCCGCAACGTCGACCGGTGCGCGCCGCTCGCCTCCGCCCCTCCCCCGTCGCCGCCTCCCGACCGGAGGGCGGGCAGCCTTCGCATCGCCCTGTTCGGCATCGACGCCGCCGAGAAGAAGGAGCCCGAGGAGGTCCGCTCTGGCGCCCCCGGCCGCCGTCCCGCCGCGCGCGCCGGCCGCTCAGCGCGGCGGCGGCGGCGGCGGCGGCGGCGCGGGGCGCAGGCGTCGACCAAGTTCGAGGCGGGGACGTACCGCGTGGAGCCGTGGATCGCCCTCCTCCTCCGAGACGTCAAGGTCTGCCCCGCCCGCCCCGCCCGCCCCGGCGCCGGCCCCCTCTAAGCCGCCTACCTGCGCAGGCGACCCCGCCAGCGCCGAAGCCGCTGACGGCGGCCGACCTCGACTCGATGTCCGCCGAGGACCTCAAGTGCGGCCGCGGCCCCCGCCGCGCCCCCGCTTTCTCGCCTTTGACTTCGAGCAGGTCCGCCATGGCGCGGGCGTGGACGTTCGTCTTGAGCCACTACAAGGGCGAGGACGCCCCGGTGAGCCTTCCTAAACTACATTAGGATGAGGACGCGCTTTGATATGCACGGGGCGCGTTGTGTCTCGGCTCACCGCTCGCCCCCTCCCCCGCCGGCAGGCGGCCCCAAAGAAGGGCGACGCGGCGGCGTCGCCCGCCAACAAGGCGGCAGCCTCCTCCTCCTCCACCAAGGCCGACGCGGGCGCCAAGGCCCCGGGGGCCTCCGCCTCCGCCGCCTCCTCCGGCTCGGCGCCGGCCGCCGCCGCCTCCTCGTCCTCTGCGGCGGCGCCGAAGCGCGAGAAGTCGCTCATGCCGAAGCCCAAGGTCCGACGCCGCCGCCCGCCCGCCCGCCCGCCCGCGCCCCCGCGTCGAGCTCGCTCTGCGGCTCCGGTCTCCGGTCCGCCGCTGACGCCGCCGCCGGCAGGCGCCGCTGGCGAAGCGGCCGCGGACCTCCCCTGCCGCCTCCGAGGACGGCGACGCGAAGGTGCCTTGTCCCGTGCGGCCGCTCCGCTCGTTCGCGCGGGCGGGCGGCCTCACCGCCGCCCCCGCCGCCGCCGCCGCAGGAGGGCGACAAGGAGAAGGGCCCCTCGCGCAAGCAGCAGAAGTCGGCCCCCGCCTCCAGCGCCCTCGTCTCCCTCGTACCCTCCCGCGAGTACCCGGTGCGCATCGAGCGGAGCAGAGCTGAGCGGAGCAGAGCGGAGCGGAGCGGAGCGGAGCGGAGCGATCGGATCGGACGCCGGCGCGGCCTGGGCTGACGGCGCCGCCGGCCCCCGCAGACGATGGTGTTCAACCGGAACGGGCGCGGCTGGTCCGGTCGCTTCAGCTTCAAGCCAGGGGTGCGCGCGGGCGAAAGGGGGCGGGCCCGGCCCCGCCTGACCGTTCGTCCGCCCCTAGGTCCATGTCTACCTGCCCCCGTGCTCCACGCCGCAGGCGGCCGCGAGGTATCTCGAATCGCTTCTGTATTTCAACCCCGTCGTCCATGTTTATTGTTGTGCTCCTTCGCAGGAATCTGGACAGGGCGCGCATAGCCTTCTACGGAGTGGCGTTCACGCCGGGCCGCTTCTGCTTCAACACGAGCCACTAGTGCGCTGGCCATTAAATATTTAGAATATCTAACATTAGCTTTGGTGAAATGGGCGCCGAACTGGACGCGGCGCGGGGCCCAGAGCTCACGCACGCATGCGCGCCCGCAGCGAGAAGGAGCCGTTCTACAAGCGCCTCGTGCAGACGAAGGTGCCGGCGCCACCGCCGCTCGCGCGTCCGAACAAGGCCGGTTCCTCCGCTGACGCCTGGGCCTCCGCCTCCGCCCCGGCCGGCAGGGCGGCATAGGACTCTTCGACGAGTCGGAGCTGCGGTCCCTCGCCCCAGAGCGCCTCCGCCGGTACCTCCGCCAGGTCCGTCCGTCCGCCGAGCCAGCGGGGCGCAGTTCGGATCGGTCTAAATATCCACGGGGCGCAGGCGTGGGACTTCGTGCTGCGGCACCAGGCGGGGGAGGACTGCGGGAGGGAGTGCGAGAGCGGGCGCGAGTCGGACGACGAGCACATTGAGGGCGGGCCGGTGCCCGCCCTCCCGCCTCTCCGCCTCCGCCCCCGCCTCTGCCTCGCCCGCGTCGTCCTCACCGGCGGCGGCGGCGGCGGCAGGCGGGGCCCTCGGAACAGCCGAAGTCGGCCTCGGCCGGCGACCGCCTCACGCAGGTGCCTTGCGCGGACTTCGCGCACGCCTTTCTTTCTCAGCTGAGCCGCGCCCCGCCGCAGGAGGAGCGGGCCGCCGTGCTCGCAGCCGCCGGCATCGACCGCGACTCGGCCGAGGTCCGCCGCCCGCCCCGCCCCGCCGCAAAGCGCCGCCTCTCTCGACTAAGCCGTGGTGCGCGGCGCAGGCGTACCAGAACGCGGACGGGTCGTTCAAGCGGACGACGCGCGTGACGAGCGCGCCGGCGGAGGGCGCCGAGAAGGAGAAGAAGGCGGCAGGCAGGGCCGGCAAGGCCGCCGCCGCCCGCGCCGCCGCCGCCGCAAAGGTGCGGGCCGCCTGCTCCGAAGGAGCGGCTGCCCCGCCTGACTGGGGCGAGGCGCCGCAGCAGCAGGCGAAGAGGAGGCGAGCGGAGTCGGACTCGGACGAGAGCGGCGGCAGCGGCGCCGAGAACGGCATCGCCTCCAGCCGCCTCGGCAAGATCCGCCAGTGCGGCCCCGCAAGCCGGCCGCCGGCCTCCCGCCGCGCTCACAGGGCCGCCGCAGGGTCGCGAGCGGCTGGCAGGCGGTGGTCCGGTACGACGGCGTCTCGGTCCCGCTCAGCGTCCACGCGACCGAGAAGGAGGCGGCCCGCGAGGCGCGAGGAGGACCCCGCTCCCGCGCCGGCTTTCAGTCCGCTTGTTCGTCTGAGGCCGCGCCCGCCCGCCCGCGCAGTTGGACCGCGTGGGCCTGGCACTCCACGGGCAGGAGCAGGGGGCGCCCCTGCTGCGGTACCCCCTCTCCGACTACATGGCCGAGCCCTTCTTCGCCCTCGTGCCCCCCAAGGCGAGCCGGGCGCCTGGGAAGAGCCCGCGTACCGCTTTGCCGAACCCGCGCAGGGCATCGGCGAGCGGGGGGAGCACTCGACGCCCCGCCAGGCGATCCGATCGGCGCTGGACCTCATCGGGGCGCGCCCGGCGGCCCGGCGCGCCGGCTCGGCGCGCAAAGGCTCCGCGCAGGTCTGTCTCCAGCCCTCCAACGCCGCCGCCGACGCCGCGGCGGCCGTGACACTCGCCGGTCGTCGCCTGCAGGCGGCGGCGGCGGCGGCGGCGGCGCCTGCGCCGGAGGGCCCCTCGTACAAGAAGGCCCGCCCCTTCCGCTGCTGGGTCTCCTCCGTGGAGGTGCTTCAGCTTCCGCCAGGGGCGCCCTTCGAGTTTCGAATTTCTTAAGTATTTATACACGAGCACGCTCTAGCTTCGGATTCGCTGGCTAAGAGAACGCCTCCATTCGAATTCAAGTCTTGAATTCCATTCGAATTCAAGTCTTGAATTATTTCTAAACAAGCGCGCTCTAGCTTCGCGGGCCAAAAGAACGCCTCATATCCGCTCCTGTGACCCTTTCTTTGCCCCCGATCGCCTCGCCTCTCGTTGCAGTTCATGGGCAACGTGTACGACTACGGCGTCCACCGGTCCGAAGAGGTGCGGGGGCCTCGCCCCGGCCCGCACCCAGAGAAATAGCCCAAGGTGGCTTAGGTGTGGCGGTAGAGTTAAGACAAGTAGCAAGCAAGCAAGTCTTGCCCGACAGGGCAGAGTCTTAACTCTACCGCCACACCTAAGCCACCTTAGGCTATTTCTCCGCGCACTCAACGCGGCCGCCGCTGCGGCGCTCTCTCCCGCGCAGGAGGCGCTGCGGGCGTCGGACCGGGCGCACCTCGTCCTCCACGGGCCCTTCACCGCCCGCTCCGCCGACCTCGCCTTCCCCCTCACCGTCCGCCCCCACCCGCCCGGACCCACCCGGACCCGCCCGGACCCGCGCGCCCGTCAACTAACTGGTATTGTTTGGCGCGCTCGCGCGCGCAGGAATACGAGGGCGAGGCCTTCTGGAAGCGGCTGCTGGCCCCGGACTGCGCCGTCGGCTTCCGCGACAAGGCGGTGCGCTCGGGGCCGGGCCGGGGCCGGGGCCGGGGACGGCACCTCGGGTTCCGCCCCCGCGCGCGGCGGGGCCGGCTGACCGTGGGCGGCCCGGGCCGGCCCGGGATGCTCGCAGCTACTGGGGCCGGACCGGGAGGCGCCGGACGTGAAGCGCGGCGTCGTGCGGCGGGCGCTGGCGTGGATGGACAACCTGCGCGCCCCCGAGGTGCGTCTGGAACATCCGGAGTCTTAATAGGCTTTATATTAATCCAGTCTAATCTTAGAATCGTGCAAGCTTATATAAACTAATGGAATTGGGGGCGCCGTCCAGGCCGGCGTGGCGGACGAGGACGGGACCGCCGGCCTCTCGGCCCTCCAGCTCGCCCTCCTCACCCTCGGTGCGCCCCGGCCCGCGCGCGCGCGCCGGCCCTGCTCTGCAGCTGGCTTGTCGCATTCGGACATAGTTCGTTAAATGCTCGAGGAGGCCTCTTTCCCGATGCCTCTGGGAGTTCTCGAGGCCACGTTTGGGTCGTGGCCTTAACCGCGCCCCCCGCGCCGCGCCGCGCAGAGTGGCGCGTGCGGGAGGCGGCGGACCTGCTGCTGGGGGACCCCCGGGAGACCGGCGACCGCCTCGCCAGGGCCCGCCCCGCCCCGCCCCGCCCCGCCCCGCCACGCCACGCCCCGCGTCCTTCCTCGCCGGCTCTCGAATCTGATCGCAAGCAAGCAGGTCTTCTCAATGTCGGCGGAGGACCTGGCGACGTGGCGCGCGGACGTTAAGCTCGGCGGGGGCGCCCTGGACGTACATGCTCCCCTTCCTCCTTCGCGCAGCGTCGAGCTCTGACGTGCGCGTCTCTTCTGCAGAAGGTCGCGTCGCAGGCGGTGGCGCTGGCGGAGGCGCTGATGCCGCGGGCCCTCACGGAGCAGGGCCGCGCCGCCGCCAAGGCCGGGTGCGCCTGCTTGTTTCTGTTTTAGCTTGTTGGATTCTTAAGCTTAAGCTTAAGCTGCTTAAGTGCGTCTGCTTAAGCTTGTAGGCCGGGTGCGCCTGCTTAAGCTTGTTGGATTCTTTGTCTGTTTGTTTGTTTGGGCCGCGGGATCGATGAGACGGCGCGGGGGCAGCTGGGCGATGCTCTCGCTGGCCGGGGAGGGCGACGAGGAACCGAAGCCGGAGCCGATGGCGACCGACGGGCAGCCCGAGGTGCCGGCCCTCGTCCACACCCGCCCGCCCGTCCCTCAGCGCGCGCAGGCGGGGCCGGCTCCGGAGGCGTGGGTGGGGCGGCCGGCGCGGGACGCGAGGGGGCTGGAGGAGGCGCTGGCCCTGTTCGCCGAGCGCTGCGTCGACTGGGCCTGGTGCCGAAGCCTCCAGGCCCTCGGCACCCGCTAGTTACTAGCCGAACATTCGATCCGCGGCGACGTCGACGTCGACGCCCCCGGTTGGAAAAGTGATCCTTGGGTAGGCATAGCAGCCTCAGCCGCTGAGCAGATCTAGAACAGACTCGGTATGGCGCCGAGACATCATGCGTATGGCATCCTCATCCACCTGCACTTGTTATTTAAATAAGTTCTTGTGCATGGCACGCTTTGCAACTTGGCAAGTGGGTTTCAAGTTTATGTAAAGCACTCGAGCTCATGTGCAATATGCACAAGTGTTCATCTTGCGTTTATAACAAGTGCCAATGACCGTCGGACTACGGCCTGCAGCAACTTGGCAAGAACACCCCCCAGACACCCCGTCACAGTTGAGGCCGAGTAGCCGAGTCGGTCAGCCGGGACTTGGGCCCGGGGAGCCGCCCGGCCCGGGACCGGGACTCAGTGTGACTCCCCCCTGACTGTGAGTCAGTCAGTCAACCCAAGCTTTAAGGTTCAACGGTTCAGCAAACACAAGGTTCAGTCTGTGAGTCAGTCAACCCCGCCCCCGTCGCCTCTAGATCTCCGATTCCTAACATGTACAACAGCGGAGCTCCGCATAACATAAGGCCCCCCCCACGCCCCCCCATGTCCCCTTGCTGGCCCTCGCCCATGACCCCAATAGCCGAAGTACCCCACGTCCCGGCCCGCACCTCCCCGGCCACAATTAATTCTCGCCACAATAAACTCCCGCCAACTAACTGCTCTCGAGCCTCGGCGGGCCGGACTGCGCAGAGAACGTTGCGTGGCTGCGCACGCGCAGACTTGAGCTCGAGCCCTCTGGTTCATCGCGATGGATGGCGGGTTCGCACTTGATGGCGCGGATGCCCTTGACGATCTCCCGGCACGCCGCCTCGACGGCCCCCTCGCTCTCGTCCGCCTGCACGATGCACTGCTTGCTGCGGGTCGGGACAGGGCTGGGGTCAGGACACGGCTTGCTGAGCTTGCTGAGGGGTGGGAGGGTGGCGCTCTCACTTGGTCAGGATCATCTCGTAGTCGCCGTGGGAGGCGAGGGCCGTCGCGGGGTCCACCTTCTCCAGCCAGACCGGCACCAGCGGCACCCGCTTGCTGTGCGCGTAGCAGAGCTCTGGTGGGGAAACAAATTAAGCCGTTAAGCGACGGTCAGGCCAAGGACGGTGTGAACGGGTGGGCGGTCAAGACTCGAGAGAAATCTGCCGACCTTCCTCGCAGTTCTCGGAGTTGAGGAAGCCCTCGGAAAGGAAACAGACGAAAGAGCTCGAGGCAGCGATCGCGTCCTGGCCAGGCCGGCGAGCGCCGGTCAGAAACCGGTCTGATTAACATGATTTCTCTGTTTTGAATCGTTGATGCTCTTATATTTTAATATCTTTTGTTTCATTCCTTCACTCCCGTCGCATGGGGCACGCATGATCTGCGCACCGCGATGGCCTTGCGCCACTTGCGCCCCGGGATGATCTCGCGGTCCATCCACACGGAGAGGCCGGCCGCCTGGAGTCGGTCCACGTACTTGGCGACCGCCTTCTGGTCCACGTGCGCGTACGACACGAAGCAGCCGTAGATCTGGCGGGCGCCGGAGCTCAGGGGAAGGCGAGCGAGCGGGCGGAGGAGCTAAGGCGACTGGGCGCGCGCGCCTTCGGTGCTTGGGAAGGGGACGTGGAGGCGCGGGGCGGGTGCTGGGAGGAGGCCAGGGGCAGGGAGGGCGAGTGCGGGACGGGGCCTGAATTCGAGGGGGGCGAGGGGGGCGCCTGCAGCGCGCCCTGCTCGGACTCGGCCGGGATCAGCTCCCGGATCTGCGGTGGGCGCGTCGGACAAGGATCCGGAGCGGCCGGCCGGCCGGTCGGTTGGTCGGTGGAGGCGCGGCTGGCGAAGCGGAGGCGGGGGCGGACCGCCTGGAGGAGGGCGTCGAAGTGGAGCCCCTCGCGCACCCCGATGGCCTCCAGCTTCTCCGCCTGCGCATGGGCGCGTGAGCGCGGGCGTCGTGTCCGGCACGAGGCTGCGCTCGCCGCGTCGACTTGCAGGAGCCTGGCGCCGTCGATCTGCCGCAGAAAGCGAACATGAGCGGCTACATCGCTTCAGCACTGCCTGCGGCACGGGGGGGGCGCGCGCGCGCGCGCGCGCCTTTGCCTCCGCGAAGCACGTCTCGTACTCGACGAACTTGATGCTGCGGAGCCAGTCCCGCACATCCCCCACCGACCACCTGCGCTCCGCTGCTCAGAGCGGCGGGCGAGACAGCGGGCGGGCGGGCGGGCGGAGGGCGGAGGGCGGGGACAAAGCGGCACCTGCGGGGGTCTCGCGGGGGGCTCTTGGAGGGCGACGGCTCCTTCGAGGCGGAGCCCGGCTGGGGCCGCGGGGCGGCGAGTCGGTCGGCGAGGTCGGGGCGGAGTGCGCGCGCGCCGGCGGCGGCGGCGGCGGCCGTCCCCGAGGCGGCCGAGGCGGGGCCCGGGCCCGGGAAGGAGGCAGACCGCCCCTGCATCGCCCGCGGCGGAGCGGAAGAGCACCGGCGCCGTCAGGCACGGCGATTATACTAGAAGCCCCCTTAACTTCTTCTTCAAAACATCTAGTTCTTCTTCCCAGAGCTGGAGGCCGCCTCGGCCTCGAGGGCCCCCCCCCCCCCCCTTCCCCCCCCCTCCCCCCCCCCCCCCCTCGACGCGGACGGACCTGGCGGCGCATCTCGGCGGTCTCGGGGTCCGCCTCGAACTCCGCCTCGATCTCCGACGCCAGGTGCCTGTACCCGGCTCGGAGGGGGGGGGAGGGAGGGGGGCGGGGGGCGGGGGGAGGGAGAGGGAATAGGGTCCTAAAATGGGCAGGAAAGAAGGAAGGGGGATGGCCAGGGGATGGGGAGGCGCACGTGACGCCCTCCTCGAGCTCCTTCCGGACGGTCCGGATGCCCTCCTCCACCTGGGGTACAGAAGCATCGGTAGGGGTACAGGGTGGGGAGGCGCGTGGGTTACGGGGGCACCTTGCTGGCGAGGACAGTGAGGATGCCCCCGGGGCGGGGGCCGGCGTCGAGGCTCCCCCGGCCCCCCGGCCGCCCCTTCGACTTGGCGTCCCCAGGCTGGGGTACGCGATCGAAAGGGGGTACAGCGGACGCGATCTAAAAATAGGAACCTGGATGTCGTTGTCCTCGACGAGCACGTCGGGGAATGGGGTACAGGCGTTTGAGAGGCCGTCGGAGAACAGCAGCGGCGACTTGCAGGCCCAGAGGGCGTTCCCTGTGGCGAAAGAGATCGGGGGTCGGCCGTCGCGCGCGGCCGGCGAGGGCTGAAGGCGGGCGGGCGGACCGGCCACGCGGCCGGCACAGGGCTTCAGTAGCCTGAGGCCCTCCTCGGTGCAGTCGTGCACGTGGCAGCCCACAACCTGGGGGGGTATGAGGGCGCGGGGCCGGGAAGGGGGTACGCGGCTCGTCTCACCTCGGCGTTGCACCCCGCCAGCCCGCCGACGGACACGCCACACCGGCCCGAGTCGATCTGCTCCGAGGGTTAGGGGGGAAGACGGGGGGAGGAGGGGGGAGGGGAGGAGGGGGGTACGCTGCTCGCCTCGCACTCCTCGACGTGCAAGTGGCCTTTCTCGGACTTGAAGCAGATCCCTTCCTTCTCCCCGAAGTTTTGGACGCGCGACTTGAGTACCCGCACGTGGGCCCCGACTCCGTCGTACCCCAGCGTCCCCTGCCCGGGACCCGCCCTCAGCCGGGTACGAGAGGAGAAGTGGCGGGGTACGAGGCGCACCCCTACGCAGTAGATGCAGCAGAAGCCCTCCCCTGCGCCGACGCCGGTTTCAGCGAAGGTCCCGTACCCCCCACCCACCCCCCGCCGCAGACGCGATACCCCCGCTCACCCGAGAAGGAGCAGCGCTCGAACTCCCACTCGGATTTCCACGCGCGGAGGAACACCGTACCCACGAACCCGAGGTCCCTCAACGCGACCTGTGCGGCCAAGAGGGCGGCGCGCGCGGCGGCGGTCAGCGGCAGGGCGCGGGGCGCTGGCGCGCGGGAGGGGGCATCGCGCGCGCCTTTCCGGAGTTGCCGACGAACTTCAGGACGCCCTCCTGCTTGGATCGCGGGGTTCGAATCACGACGGGCCCGTCCGCGATGATTAGGACCTGCGCAGCCGCCGCGGCGCGCAGCTGTCAGGGTTTGATCTGCAGGCGCGAGGTCGCGCGCGGGCGCGCACCTCGCGGCCCGTAATGTCCATCGAAATCTCCCCAGCCGTGTTGTAGGTGCCTTCTCGAACCGTGATGTCGATTTTGGTCGCCTGCGCTCAAATGCATGGTTGGCTGGAGCCGCCTGGGCCCCGAGACGCTTCGCGGGCCCGGCGGTCACCTTTGACTCCAGCGCCGCCTTCCATGCCTCCTCGATGCTGCAGCGCGGTTAGAGTCGATCGCGCACTCGCACCGCGCCGCGCACCTCCTGTGCGTCGCCCCCTCGCCTCCCGCCGCATCGACGACGAACGACGCGCTCGACACCGCGCAGCCCATCTCCCTAAAACCTCTACGCTACGCTAGAGGGTAGTTACACGCTGCAGTCGCAGCTGCACTTGAACGGAGGACGTTGTCTACGTGCTTCAGTTCTCGCGGAGCGACCGGCGAGCGGCGGCTGCGACACGTCGGTCGTCTGGGGTTGAAAAGTTGTAGCTCCGCTGTTCCTAGTGCCTGCTCGCTCGCGGTCAGAATACGGTTGAACACGTCCGGCGGCGATGAAGGAGCGGCTTGGGCGGGGTCACGCGTGCAAAGCGATTTACCTTCCCTGTACCGTTCGAACTCGCCGAGCCGTGTTGCGGGTCCCTGGCGACAGTGCGTGGTTCGCTCTCGGGGGTACGCGATACAATTGCAAGTCCGTCTTCGAAGCGAGGCGAAGTGTGAGGAATCGTTAGCTACATACCTTGAGAGTACGATAGCCGAGACCGAGCGCCGCTACCGCGTGGAGCTAGCAACTTGGTGCCGCCCTTGAGAGGGTCTTCCGCTAGCCGGTGCCGCTTGCTCCAGTGCTCTCAAGCATCACATCAGCGCGGCTGACGCGTGCCTGCGCCGTCCCGCCTTGCAGGACATGCAGGCTGCGGCCAAGATGCCGGCCGACAACGTTCAGCTGCAGGCCGGCGCTGACAAGATGGCACCCGAAGAGGTAGGTGAGCGCTTGAGGCACAAGCACATAAGAACGCTGGAGCTCCTGGCAAAGGTGCCTTGCGCGCGGCGCTGTCCGCTGCGCCGCCTCAGCTCGCGCGCTTCCCCCGCGCCAGGTCATTGACGAGAACGCGGCGCTGAAGAAGAGGAGCGAGCTGGAGGAGGACCTGCAGCGCCTCGTGGAGGAGCTGCAGGCGGAGAACGAGGCGCTGCGCTCGGAGAACGCGGAGGCGGCGCGGCGCCTCGAAGAGATCGCCGCCGCCCGCCGCGAGTCGGACGAGAAGCTGCGCGACATGTCCATACAAGTGCGCCGCTCCCCACCCGCCTCGCCCGGCCCGCCGAGCCGGGCCGATCCGAGCGGGGCCGGGGGCACGCGCACAGCTTAAGAACCTGGACATACAGTACGGGAAGCAGCTGCAGGCGGCCGAGGCCAAGGCCGCCGACGACGAGCGCGCGGTGCGCGACCCCGCCCGCCTCCGCCTCCGCCCCCCTCCATCCCTCCCCTGCAGCCGCATCCCCGCGCGCCGCCTGGCCGCACTGCTTACCGCGTCGCCGCGCCGTCCTCTCAGATCGAGGAGTTGAGGAGAGAGATCGCGGGGCTGCAGGGCGAGCTGAAGAAGATGGCCGAGCGCGTGCGTACACCCCCCCCCCTTGTCGACGCGTACCCCTCCGCCGCCGACGCCGTACCCCTCCTCCGTCAGTTCGGGGAGGCCGGGGCGGTGGCGGGCAGGGCGGCCGCCCTACAGGCGGAGCTCGAGCGCGCCCAGAGGGAGGGCGCCGCCCTGCGGGCCCAGGTGCGCGTGTACCCCCCTTGGCGGGCTCCGGCGGCCCCCCCTGACCCTCTTCCCCCTCCAGCTCCTGGGCGCGGAGAGGCAGTCTGCGGAGCTGCAGGCGGCGCAGAAGGCGGCGCAGGCGGAGGCGGCGGCGGCGGCGGAGGCCAGGGCCCGGGTGCGCGCGTTCCCTTCTTTCCCCCCCTCCCTTCCCTTCCCTCACTCGCCCCCGCCTGCCCTCAGACGGAGGCGGAACGGCAGCAGATGGAGGCGTCGGTGGCGCGGACCCGCAAGGACCTCGAGGCGGCCCGGGCCTCCCTCGCCTCCCACAAGAAGGCTCGCGCCCGCGCGCGCGGAGCTTCTTCTTTGAGGGCGCTTCTTCTGAGAGGGGCCGGGGGCAGGAGTGCGGGGTGCACAGGGGGGAGCTGGAGGCGGCGCGGGCGGAGGCGCTGCGGGGCGCCGGTGAGGCGCGGGAGGCCGCCGAGCGGATCGCCGCCCTCCAGGCCGAGGCCCGCCCCGCCCCGCCCCGCCCGGCCCCGCCCGGCACGTTCGGTTGGCCGGCCGGCTTATCTTCCGTCAGGTGGCAAGGCTTCAGGAGGAGAACGAGGAGCTGAGGAAGCGAATCGCCGCCCTGGAGAAGGCCCTCAGCCAGGCCCAGCTCGAGAAGGCGCTTCCCCCCCCCTCTTCGGCTTCCTCTCTTTCGCGCGCCTGTGCGCCGCCTCGGCTTACCCCGGACCCCAGTCGCAGGCGAGGGAGGCCCCGCCGGACCCGAGCCCCGGGAACGGCAACTTCAGCGAGGTGCGCCGTACCCCCCCCCCGCCCTCGCGCTCGTACCCCCTTCCTCCCCCTGACGGCACCCCACGCGAACAGTTCGTGCAGCTCAAGAGGGAGATCGCGAGGCTACAGGTGCGTGCGGGCTCTGCAAAGGAAGAGCGTTGTCTGAAGGCTTAGCCCTCCCCCCGCAGGCGCGGCTGGCGGACGTGGCGTCGACGGGCGGGGCGGCGCACGCCGGCCTCTCCATGAGCGTCTCCGTCAACATCGGCTCCGGGCCCCCGCTCCAGGCGAGCGCGCGCGCGAGAGGGGGGGGGACGGGGCGCCCCTGCGCCCCTCCCTCCGCTCTGCGCTGACCGTGCCGTCCCTCTCGCCCTACCTCCCCCTCGCAGAAGCTGCCGGTGGTGCCGCCGACGGCGCTCCCCGTCGGCCGCTCCGCCTCCCTCTCCCGGCCCCGCATCACGCAGCCAGTCCATGTGCTCTTCTAAATGCATTTATATTCGAATTCGTGCATTCGATACATCCGAGTCAAAATCAATTCAGAGATTTTAGTTATAGGGGTTTCCTGCAAAATGGTGACTGCCACATAAATGAGAGAGTACCGGCCATTCCTACAAATATATATCGCGACTGCTATATAGCTACGGGGAATATGTTAAGCGTGAACACACTGCGGACACTCAGGATAACTGTCCATATGCGAACGACCTTCATTATTGATTGGTACCTGTCTGGATTTGCACGATTCACCAACGCGAAAAAGTATGCGGGCGCTACAAAGATGAAGTTTTCGGGATCACTCAGAAGACATCCCAGGGCCGAAAATGTTGCAAAGGCGCCAAAAAGAGTTTCTTCAGTAAAAGCACCGGAGGGCCATGTGACCCCATCGCATATATATATTTTGGTCTGGACCTTCTGCCCTTGGTCACGAAAGCTGGTCCCGAAGACGAAAACGAAGATAATATCGAGCGACCGAAGGCGTGTCAGTATAAATTGAAATCTAGACTGAGACTGAGATAGGATGAAAAGCGACTGGAGGCCGACACAGGCTGCGAAGATGCCGAAAAGGTTCGCAATAACGAGCTGAGGTGTTATATCCACCACACTGCCCGTCAACCTGAGAATCATTTCCAGGACCTCTTCTGTGAGGAAGAAATTGATTGAAGTTGCGATTGGGCACGTTCAATTATCGAGAGGATTATTTACACGGTGACAACGTTAACGTTAACGCGATCGATGGGGGGGGGGGGGGGGGGGGGGGGGGGCTTATTATTATGCGGACCTCGGAAGGCTGGGATCCGACCGCGGACAGCCACCTGGGAGTGTTTGAAAAACGTGGAGATGGGCGATCGCTGGCGCAGCTGGGCCAGGTGGATGAGCTCCTCCCAACTGACAACTTGAACTTTGATGAAGCACCGATCGGGAGAGAAGTGATATCGCTCGCACTGGGGTCACCCCCACCAATTGCGCGCCCTCTTCTTTCCTTCCCCACTACCATTCTCAGTAAGCCCATTATCCATTTTCAAATTTCTCAGTAAGGCTCAGTAACAAATTATAAATTAGCACTGTATTTTTCGAACTTCTAACCTCTCCTTACTGAAACCAATCACAAAACCCTATCAATCTCCTATTTTCTAATCTCTTACCATTTTCAGTAAGCCCTAAAACCCTCTCTCGATTTCTCAGTAAGGACAGTAAGACCCCTATTTTTACGAAATGTTCCCGATCGTTTCCAAACTGTTTTCAGTTAGCAAATTGAAAAATAAAGGTGACCCCCACCGATAGCCTTAATCCGGATAAATCAAATACGAAATCAAGGTGACCCCCACCGATAGAGTACAATGAATTCGCGAGTATGTGCTGCCAAAAATGCCCACCTGCACACACTCGCGACTTCAATCGAAATGTACGAATCGAAATGTTCGAATCGAAATGTACGAATCGAAATGTACGATTGGCATATTTACGACAAAGTACGACGATAGACCACGTTAAAATACCATCGCGCCCCGCCCACTATGCAAGATACATGCCTTTCTTATGCATGATCTATGAAAAATAACAATAAACCCATCTCTCATTCTTTCTTTACATAGGAGCACTCACAGGAATCTCGCTTGCCTTTCGAACAGTCCCCCTTGCAAAGGCTTGCTCTACAATCGCTTCCTTTGTGAGTGGAATCGGAATTCCAGCGGCAATACACGATTTAACTTCTTTGTCCACAATCTCGTCAGTTGCTGACATTGCGCGACTTTTCACTACATTAGTAATCCACTCAGCAGGGGAGAACGCAATATATTCCATTGCCGACTTTTCTGCATTCGATAGAATCACCTCAAATATGTTCGACATTCTTTATTCTAAGGAAAGAAAATTAATCGATTGCGGTTATCATGGCTATTTATAGTCCACATCTGTCTCTCCATGCATTCTGAACAAACATTTCGACATAATCGCCCGGGGAAAGCAATATCACACCACCTGTTGTCATACCAGTATATACACTAGCAATTGGTATTCTATATCTGAATTGACTTACTAAATTATTATTTATCTTTATTTTCAACATACCTGTGCCTGATGCTACATTTTCTGTTAATGCAGAAGCATGAACAACGTATATTCCTTTTGTTTGACAGGTAAAACGACCCTCAGCAAAAGTTGATGTTCCAAGTCTTGTGAAACCAGCTGAATAGTCAACAAATTTTATTTCTGCACTTCCAGTTCCTCCTGTTCCTGTTCCATATCTTCCCATCATTGGGTGACTATTCATTTTGACATTGCCACTGAATGTGCCTGTGGTTCCAGTAATTCCAGCATTTCCTGAAAGAAGCCCTGAAAACGTCCCAGTGGTGCCACTTACTCCTCCACTTGCTGTAAGTCCTCCTGTAATTGTCGCACTTGTTGCTGTCACAGCCCCACTAACTGCAAGTCCAGTCCCGATCCATGCCCCGCCACTAACTACTTAAAAGCCGCTGATTTCCTATCAGCCGGATCGAAAGCTGTTTTATAATCAGCTTGACCTTCATATAGATTATCTTTGGTGATTAGATCCCCTGTTTTTGCGGGTCGATTCGATACGATCAGTTCAGTAGCTTTAACGAGTCCACCAGCCTTGTCGGCTCTGAGTTCTTTGACTCTTATAATGGAGGTCTCATTGAAAGAATCGGTTTTCGCTGTTTCAGTCGAAGGGAATGATTCGTTTAAATCATATACAGTGTGTTGCACGTTATGGACAGCTGAGGCGCTCAGGGAGAAGACAGGCGTGAACACAGTTGACATCTTTTGATTGTTCTTTATAATTCCGTGAGAATATTATTCTATGGGAATATTGTTGTCTCGGAGAGGTCCGACAGCAATCCAATGGAGTTTAAGGGTGCGATTAGCTGCTGTGACATCTGTGAAATTAGTTGATGCGAAAGTTGTGAATCTTACGACCCATGTAAACTTATTTTTTAAACCCACACGAGTATTATTAACATACTCAGGTCCAATATACACACAGTTGGTCATATCCCAATTTACAGAGTTGAAGCTATTCTCGATAGAGGTAGTTATCACTGCATCACTATAAAATGGGGTAGAGAATACGACCGTTCCCGATAACTGAAAGGTTTCTCCTGCTGTGTATTGTCGATTTTCCAGGACTACATTCGCTGTCCCCTGTTGCACATATGCATTTGCATTTACATAACTACCGAAATTCGTGAGCAACTCGATGCTGTGATTGTGAGTAGGTGGCGAAGTAGGTGTGTTAATTAAATCGTTGTAGTTTCCACTTGTGGCAACAGCATGTAAGTTTGGTGTATTAATCAGATCATTGTAGTCTCTACTTGTAGCCACAGCATGCAAGGTCGACAAGGTAGGTATAGTAGGTGTGTTAGTCAAATCATTGTAGTCACCACTTGTAGCCACAGCATGCAAATTCGGCTTAGTAAATAATCTATCCCATGTTCCATTGAAAGGGAGTGTAGATTCGGATATTATAACACTTTGATCGATCCAGCGAGGTATATAGGTGGTGAAATCGGGAATTCTTGCTAAATCATAGTAATCACCTGTGAATGCTACACTACTCCAAGTTGGCTTCTCAGTGATATCAGTCCATTTACCACTAAATCCCAGCGGAACATCTGTGAGTTCTTTGTAGCTCACCTTTTGTTTCGGTATCGATAGCTCAATGGGTGAGAATGCACCCGAAAGCTGATTTTCAGAGGTGAAATACATGAGGTTTTGACTTTTAGGGAAGTCATCCACGACATTAAAGGTGGAATTCGTGGGTAATTCGATGCGACTAATTGGGGTGTTTGGATCTAATACATATTCAGCACCAAGGTGGACAACAGGAAATGTTTGATCATTTGGAGTAGTAACAAAGAAATTAGAAGCATGCACACCACCTGCAATTGTTCCACCTGTTAGTGGTAAATAATCATGATCGTGTGAATCAGGTGGATAGGTCGATGGGGGATTGATGATATGCTCCCAAAAATGCTTGTGAACATTGGGTAATTCGAATCGACTAAATGGAGTGTTTGGATCTAAAACATATTCAGCACCAAGGTGGACAACAGGAAATGTTTGATCATGTGGAGTGTCGACAAAGAAATTCGGAGCATGCACATCACCTGTAAGAGTCCCACCTGTGAGAGGTAAATAATCCCCAAGAGCCGACGTTAATTCGGTATCTGTTACATAATCTTCAAGAATTGCTGCAAGTTCTGTATCATCTACATAGTTTTGGCTTTGGAGGTAATCATCTGTTACCACACCTGAAAGGGTTGTATTGTGTAAGGTTTTTGTCGCCATTCTCTGATTGACTTCTAAGGCGCCACCTGTTGTTGTTTTAATCCATGCCATCTCACATTTACCGTGATCATCGTATGGTTGTCCCACAAGTGGGACGTAATTGAATTTCGAGCGACTAAATATAATTTTTGGACGTGAACCATCAGTAGCGCTTACATCTGTTACATTGCTCGCATGCAGGTAACCCCCACCAATTGCGCGCCCTCTTCTTTCCTTCCCCACTACCATTCTCAGTAAGCCCATTATCCATTTTCAAATTTCTCAGTAAGGCTCAGTAACAAATTATAAATTAGCACTGTATTTTTCAAACATCTAACCCTTCCTTACTGAAACCAATCACAAAACCCTATCAATCTCCTATTTTCTAATCTCTTACCATTTTCAGTAAGCCGTAAAACCCTCTCTCGATTTCTCAGTAAGGACAGTAAGACCCCTATTTTTACGAAATGTTCCCGATCGTTTCCGGACTGTTTTCAGTTAGCAAATTGAAAAATAAAGGTGACCCCCACCGATAGCCTTAATCCGGATAAATCAAATACGAGATCAAGGTGACCCCCACCGATAGCCTTAATTTGGATAAATCAAATACGAAATCAAGGTGACCCCCACCGATAGAGTACAATGAATTCGCGAGTTTGTGCATGAGCAAGCATGCCGAAAATGCCCACCTGCACAAACTTGCGACTTCAATCGAAATGTACGAATCGAAATGTACGAATCGAAATGTACGAATCGAAATGTACGATTAGCATATTTACGACAAAGTACGACGATAGACCACGTTAAAATAAACTCGCGCCCCGCCCACTATGCAAGATACATGCCTTTCTTATGCATGATCTATGAAAAATAACAATAAACCCATCTCTCATTCTTCGAATTCTTTACATAGGAGCACTCACAGGAATTTCGCTTGCCTTTCGAACAGTCCCCCGATTAAATGCTTGCTCTACAATCGCTTCCTTTGTGAGTGGAATCGGTATTCCAGCACCAATACACGATTTAACTTCTTTGTCTACGATTTCATCCACAGCGATTCTTGCCCTATTATGAGCTACATTATCAATCCAATCCTGGACAGAGTAAGCACAGTATTCCATTCCCAGTTTTTCAGTATCAGTTAGAACCACTTGGTAGATATTCGACATTCTTTTTAATATTATTGAACATAATTTTTATACTCTACATAACAAGGCTACTGTCATTGTTTGTTGACTTGCATAGATTACTGCTGTTCCAATGCTTACATAAACACTAATGGAATCGCCTACATTCGCTCTGAAAGAAATCGTTTGACAACCACTATGTGTTGTTGCTGTTTTTACACTTTGAAAAATAATTGGAGTATCATTAAGTCGAAGCTGCACTTGACAATCATTGCTTGTATCTGTGTAAAATCCAAAAGAGCAAATGTAAATACCTGCAAACGGACAAGTGAATTTCCCAGTAACAGGATCGTAGTTGTTTCCTATATCGTGCGCTTCATTCGCCCATTTAATAACAGAACCCGCTGAATAACTTGTTGTGGTGAAATGATAGACTCTACAAAATACCTGATCGGAATTCTTGATATTAAACCCACTTGAAAGTGAGATTCCAGTAGCATCAACTGTTGCTACTGTGGCTCCATTTCTTTTGAGGGCTATATTTTCACTCGCCCCGACAGCTTCAATTGAATTCGCTTTCACACCACCACTTGCTGTGAGCAACCCAGTAAATGAGCCCGTCCCAGTAATTGTCGCATTACCATTCACACCCAGTCCAGTCCCAATCCATGCCCCGCCACTGTAAACTTGAAAAGCCGCCGAATTCCTATCAGCCGGATTAAAAGCCGTTTTGGAATCCTGTTGACCTTCATATAGATTTTCTTTGGTGACCAGCCCCGAAGAGATTGCGGGTCGATTAGATACGATCATTTGAGTAGCTTTAACGAGTCCATCAATCTTGTCAGCTCTGAGTTCTTTGACTCTGAGTATGCTTTGGTCATTAAAAGAATCGGTTTTCGCTGTCTCAGTCGAAGGGTGGCTCGGAGATAAATCATAGACTGTGTGTTGGACATTATGGACAGCACTTGCACTCAAAGAAAACACAGGGGTAAACACAGTCGACATCTTTTGATTGTTCTTTACTTATTATGTGAGAATATTATTGTTTTGGAGAGGTCCGACAGCAATCCAATGGAGTTTAAGGGTTCGTTCGTTTTGGGGCACATTCGTATAATTGATTGCCGAATAACAAGTAAATATAGCAATCCAAGTGAATTTATTTTTGAACCCAATGCGATTCCCGAACTGATATTCAGCAGAGAGATATATGCTATTGGTGAAATCGACACTTGTTAAAATAATACTGTTTTCGAGAGTAGCATTAACTATTGGATCACTATAATATGGGGTAGAAAACGTAACGGTTCCTGATGCTGTAAACACTTGCCCTACTGTATAAACTTGATTAGGTATAACTACATCCGCTGTCCCTTGTTGCACATATGCATTTGCATTCACATAATTACCGAAATTCGTGAGCAACTCGATGCTGTGATTGTGAGTGGGTGGCGAAGTAGGTGTATTAACTAAATCGTTATAATCCCCACTTGTAGCCACAGCATGTAGGGTCGGTGTATTAACGAGATCATTGTAGTCTCCACTTGTAGCCACAGCATGCAAGGTCGGTGCAATAGGGGTGTTAGTTAAATCGTTGTAGTCACCACTTGTGGCAACAGCATGCAAATTCGGCTTGGTAAATAATCTATCCCATGTCCCATTGAAAGGGAGTGTAGATTCTGATATAATTACACCTTGATCGATCCAACGAGGTATATAGCTTGTGAAATCGGGAGTTCCTACTAAATCATAGTAATTTCCTGTGTATGCTACACTACTCCAAGTCGGCTTCTGAATGATATCACTCCACTTCCCACTAAATCCCGCCGGCACATCTGTAAGCTCCTTATAGCTCACCTTTTGTTTCGGTATAGACAGCTCGATTGGTGAGAATGCACCCGAAAGGCGATTTTCAGAGGTGAAATACATGAGACTTTGACTGTTAGGGAACTCATCCACGAGATTAAAGGTGAAATTCGTGGGCAATTCGAGTCGACTAATTGGGGTGTTGTCGCCCAATATAAATTCAGCGCCTGTATGCACGACCGGGTTTCTTTGGATATACATATTGGATGCACCTATTACAGGTGCCACAATGGGCACATCTGAACATACAAGGTTGCAAGTGATGGAAAAAATGGTTTTAGGGGCGAATAGATTGCAATCAAAGGTCACAGTAGCTGGATCAATAGTAGGATCGACATTTGAACAGATCTGAAACATCCACCCTCCCACACAGTTGCAATTTAGATTTCGAAAGGCTGTTCCTGCCATTGCATCCACATAGCCAATCCCATTTGCTATGTCATATATGTGACCAAACTCGTAACCAAAAATGTCATTCCATAGGTTAGAAGCCATAGCTCCCATCAAATAGCCTTTTAGATTAACAATTAGGTCATTGGATTCACTGGGTATATTGGCATGGGTTATATAAAATTGATTATCCAATACAGCATTCTTTACTGTCGTTTCTACTATGGGTTCAGTCATTATACTCTATTATGGAATACTACAAAAATTAAGGTTGTTACATAACGTTTGGAACATGTTCATATATTCTCCCTTCTCGCTGTGCCATTTCCGCCATAAAGTCTCTGTCATTATTCATCGTTTGCTCTGCCAATTCTTGTGCTCGTGATTTTTTGGGTGCTGCCCTACTTGCTGGTGGTTGATCAGTTCTCACAACACTAAGACCATGCCCCTCGGCTGACCTCACCTCTAACCCCACATCTCCTTCGGCTGTTTGGGTCACATTAAGCTCTGGTGTTGAGTATTTATTACCTGCACCTGCAATGACCCTATCACAGCATGCAAAACATAAAGCTCGGAATTTGTATGCAAGCACAAGTCCTCCAACACCGAGAATCGGCAAGAGAATGAGAAGCACTAACGTCCCTGGATCCATTCCTGGTGATCCAACTGGATTAGTAGGATTACTGGGATTATAAGGTGTCGTATTTGGATCTGGATCAGTTGTAGGGGGATCTTTTGAATCGGGATCTGGGTTAGGCTGGTTCGGATTGGGATCGTTTGGTGGCGGTTCTGTCGACCCTGCTAATGATGTCGGCGCTGTGTATGCATTTGCAAACACGATGGGAGCCGTTGCTGGATTTCCTGTTGAAGACCCTGTAATTGCACCATAGGTATCTGCGAGATACTTGTATAATTCCTGTGTCACAGGTGGATTGCTCACAGATCGAAACACCCAAATATTGCATGTGGTATCATAGACTGTGTCCCTAATAAATGGCGGTAGAGCCGTCCCACTGAATGACTCAAAGAGTCCATTTCGCGAAAGCAACCTATGTCCTGTATCACAATTTCCACCCTCGAAATATTTGGTAGCCGAAATCGCACCTTGCACATAAATATTGCATGTCGAGTGCAATCCAATGTTATTTAGGTTAGGAGTGTATCTGTCATCGAGCCGGACAGAGCAAACCCATGGAGAAGCGGTTTTTATGTATTTCTTATCGCCTACTGTGATGATATCTGTGTTTGGGTGGCTGTCAATTTGGGTAGCAACAGCATCAGACTTAAAAGTGTAATAAACTAAGAGACCATCTGTGGACGATGTGAAAGCAAAGAAGGTCATGAAGTCGGTGGATCCGAAGAAGTGAGTATTGGTCGATGTTAGGGTCACTCTGGGATAGCTCATATCCACAGTCTCAGAAGGATATGGAATATAAGAGGTGTAATTACGATTATACAAATAATAGTGAAATCCATCTGAGACATTCGAATGAGTGGGCAAGGTGACTGTTAAGGTCTTACTGCGATCCTCAAACGTTTTCTGTATGACAATGTTGCAAGTATTAATATATCGAGAATCGAAATAGTAATTATTTGTGACTCTATTATCGATCACAGTCGCATTGGTTCCATTAAATACGAAATTCTGCCCATTGATCCTTGTAGTATAGAGGTCGGTCACATCGAGTGGATACTTTATTTTTAACCTATCAGTATCATCATACTGGGGAGTCTGACCCACAGCTGACCACCCTACTGTGTATGGGGGATATTCGAATTTCGCTGTGGTCGCATTATAAGTATAGAAGTAGACACCGACTGGGTAGCCATTGATATAAGTATGGATCGTAGGATCGGCTACAAGATTAAAGCCTGTCGTGGTGACATTCTCTGCTCGAAAAACGGTAGTATATTTGGGTGCTGGTGTTATGCCTCCTGCCGGCTGGGCGAAATATCGATTGGTATCTACTATGGTAACAGTTGGTGGGGCATTAAATGTCGATGTGAAGGATATAGGTATAATAATCGACTCTGATGGAGTATATCTATAATAGTAGCCATTCACCATACTTAATAATTCTGAGCTTGGGAATGACCTGCTACCTGTCTGAGTCATAGGGGTAAATGCTTTGATATTGTGGTATGATATACTGGGTGTCGGGGAGTTAACCAAAGCGACAGCATCTTCAAAATCGGACTTTGTTATATAGAGCTCTTTAAGATATTCGCGTTTGAAGGGGTTTGTGGGTTCGCCTATCTGTATATTAGCTGCTGGGAAGGGGACGACGTTATTTACCTGTAAATCGCGGTAAACCTTTACTCTGGGTTTGCTATCGAATACAGGGGTGACATAATTGACAGTAAGAGTGAAACTCAGATTAGCTTTGGTGTTCAGTGACGAGTTCCGGATAATGAGAGTATTTGTTCCAACATATTGGAACAAAACCTGAAAACCTGTGGAGGTGATATTATGGACATATGCCTTGTTATATTCATCAGTCAAAGTGATTTGATTAAAGTAAACTGTATGATCGACCAAGGTAACCGTAGGTAGAGTCTCGAAACCTGTGACACCCAATTGATCCCAAGTAAATGTGTATGTTGGACTGTCTGCATAAACTACATAAACTTCGAGACCTGCGAATTTCTGCGGGTAGCCTGTGACCTGGTAGGTCTCAGTTCGCGAAACTGATCGGGAAAGGTTACTATTAAAGTCAGTGTAGCTGATCAGTGCATTATCACTGGTGAGAATCTGATTAGGTCGGAGGGAGTGATTAAATGGAAGGATTAAATTGGAGGCAAACATGGAAACTCCATGCAACTCTGACCATCTCAGATTCGATAAACCAACTCGGTATGTGTTGTCAGTCGCGGGGTAAATGTTCCTTTTCGATAGAATATGGGCTAAGGTAATTGCAAGCGCTCCATCTGCTGCAAACAGAGCATTAATTTCGGATTGCAAAGCCGCGATTTCAGTAGTGTGGGTCGTGAGGGTTCCATCCTGGCTTGAATCTTTTGTGTTCTTGTTCCTCTCAAACTCCAAAAACGCCTTTACGATGTCCTTGCCTAAAAGATCGTTAATATTGTCTCTGGTAATGTAAACATGGTCTGTTCTCAGTGCCTGTTTCTCTGTGGTAAATGCCGGAATTTCCTCTGCAAACGATATAGTCGTTTTATCAAGTGCTAAGGATCTCACATTAGGAGCATTGGCGCCAATTATATCCACAACGTTCCCATTTTCGACAATTTCTAAGGTCGGTTTCGCGGGGTCTAATGTGAAAACGCCCTCTGTAATCTGGGGAACCGATTCGCTCTTCTGAATCACAAAGGATTCGATGTTTAGGTTACAGGTTGCGACATTGGTGGCGAAGAAAGACTCTGAATTAAATGAGTTTACGTTTAGGGTATCCGTAGTGATGTTACTTGCTGTAATATTGCTCGTCGTTAGATTACCTGCTGAGAGATCATGGACGACCTCTACCTTTGTTTTTCGTGTGGATACTCCCGCTATAAGTGTGCTATTATCCACGATTCTCATAGCTGCATTTTGGAAACCGCTCTCATCTTGAATGAAGAAGTTTAAGCGACCTCTATCGAATGCTTTTGGGATGTTCCTACGATTATATCGCACCGTTTTCGGTAGCTGGCGGGTTGCCTGAATGCTGGCGACTCTGTTTCGTTCGTTATCATCGAGTAAAAAGTCGATTCCAAGTTTATGATCCCCTTTCTCTACGTTCATTAGCTGCAAAGCTGCGGGTCTGCTCGGTGTTCCACTGACTGGATCTTCGCGGTCTGCATTGAAGTTTATTTTCAGAGACCCGCGAATTTCAGTGTTCACCTGATCAGTGTCCTCTATCTGAGTGGTCGAATTAATAACTCGTGCATCTGGTCGCGGATTCAGGAACGACATCCTCTTTATAAACAAAGAAGATATATAAGAAGTATATAAGATAATGAAGACCTGCCTCGCTTTGAGTGGAGGGGGGTCGCGCGGAATAATCGAGGCTGCTATACTGGCACAGATTGAAGCCCAAACCGGTAAACGAATCCAACAGCTATTCGACTGCTTTGCGGGAACATCCACAGGTGGATTAATCGCGCTCCTATTGAATATCAAGGGAACCGATGGCGCCCCTAAATATACTGCCACTGATATTCTGGCGCTCTACAAAGCGAAACTACCGCTGATTTTCGCGAATCCACGAGTGCTTACATCGATTGTACAGCGCCCAAAGTACGAAGCAACTAACTTAGAAGCTGTGGCTCTGGAACTCTGCGGCTCAGCGACTATGGCGGATCTCTACAAACCCACCATAGTAACTGCGTTCGACACGGTTCAAATGTCCCCCGTTTTTATTTCAAGCAACGATGAAGATATTAATGGGATGCTTGTGCGCGATGCTGCAAGGGCTACCTCGGCTGCTCCGACCTATTTCGAGCCGAAACAAGTCACAGTCGCCGGAAGAACATATTGTTTAATCGATGGTTGCATGAGTGGAAATAATTCGCCCGGGGTATGTGGCTACACATTCGCCCGCACTTTATTCGGAAACTCTTGCGAGGAGGAGCTTATCGTGGTCTCGATTACGGCGGGTCACGTTCAAGACTCTGATAAGGCGACATCTGGATATTCGTACGACACTATGAAAAATTGGGGGATCGTGCAATGGATGCTAAGCGCCACAGGATCGCCAATTCTCAGCATGTTCTTAGAGTCGAGCGATCTAAACGCCCACGTAAAGCTACTGGAACTTTTACCCAGAAACGATGATCAGAATTACGATCGCTACTATAAGCTGAGCGTTCCTTTACCGAAAGATAAAATGACCCTCGATACTATCACAACGAGTCACCTGCAATATTTGGAAACGGAAGCGCTTGCGTTTGTTTCCGCACAGCAAACGTATTTCAATGCGATGTATTCAGTGCTGACGATGAATATCTCAGAGGGCGACGTTCCCATTATTAATCTGTCCGGGTGCACAGATGTAAGCGCACCCCCGGAGTCTAACTGGGTGCCGCTCGATAATAGCGCCTTTATTGCGGAATTCGGCACAGCTTCTGATGCCCGCTGGTCAAATGCTACGGGATGGGTGGGATTTACCAACCCGCCGCAAGGTAGTAGGTCGGGAGGCAATTATTTACGCATCGATTTCCCGCGTCTGTTTATGCTTTCCTCTATAAAAATGAAGCCGGCTGCGAATGGAAACTACATTAAAACGTTTGAGATCGATTACCAATTAACTCCGGGAGTTTCGGCACTTGTCACATACACAGAAGCCGGCGCGACGAGAGTGTTTACCAATGCAAATCAAATAGCCGGAAGTGTAGAACCCGACGAACATTTCTTAGCAAACCCGAGATCTGTGAGAACACTCGTAATCTGGGTGCTTACTACGAATGTAGCTTCGGCATGCCGAATTGATTTCGAGGGCTACTACGTGTGACAGCGCTTAATCGGTGATCACTTCCAGCTGAAACGAGTATGAGAGACCGTTTATATCCGCAACAGAGCCCCGCCATTTTCGAAGCGATATTGTGAGGCGATCTAAATCGAGTTGCGATGTGACATTTACGAAAGGGATGCTTGCGCTCGGTTCGTGGTAAAAGGAATATCTACCAAAGTCCGAGTTCATCTGAATTCGCAATAGATAGGAGTCGTCGACATTGTTCAGTCTCCCAGTAACCGCTGCGAATTTGGTAAACGGGCGGAGCTCTTCGATATCAAGGTAAATATATGGAATTGCATTAAAGTCGACCATTTTCGGGCATATAATCGCGTAGCGACTGGGGTAATCTCTGAGTGGAACCGGCACTGGTTCTGGTGTGCTGGCGTAAACCACTCCGGGTTCTATGCCGAGACAATCACAGAGCTCCTGGTCTGAGCTCTCTAATGTAAAAGGGCTATTCGGAGATGAAAAAACGAAGCGGTTCGTAGAGAGAGCGAGAGAATAGGAAACCGGGAAGAGACCGAGTGGATTAAAAGAACCGCCAGCAAATCCGAGTAAAGCATCACTGTTTAAAGCTCTCTCTTTCGGATATCGTTCGTTATCAGCATCGACGTAATAATAATCGTTTACGCTGGGAATCGGTGCTATCATTTTGGATGCGGGAATTACTGTGGGCTCTTCGTTCAAAAGCGTTATAGTTATTGTCTGATCGGGCGGAACAACATAAGAGCTATTGGGAATCTCAGCTGATAGCACACGAAATCGCCTTACATTATTAAGGCGCGTTTTCAAGTGCAGCACGCCGTTTTCAAGGTCTCTACTGTCGCAATTTATTGTTATTCTTTTCATAATCTATTATAGTAAGATGAAAGAATACCTGAGCTTTTCGAGCGATGATCGCGATGAGGAGTTTACTCAGCCAAACCAGTATGTAGTGACATTACCCCGTCGCTATGACAACGTAAAATCGGTGCGCCTGGTGCAGGCAACGGTTCCCAATGTTCTTTCGACCGTGACAAACGATATAGACGCCACTGGTGCAACCATCGAGCGCATGGAACTCTATTTCTCGGTCACAGCTTCGGATTCCGGATTCGTGACCATCACAATCCCCAAAGGATTTTACACCAAAGACGACCTTGCCGCAAAAGTCACAGAAAGACTCGAAGCAGCTCGCCTTTCAGATTTCGGTGGAAAATATATTAAATGCCGCTATAATACTACTTCAAAGATCTATGAGTTTTTCAGTGATAGTAACTTTTGGTTCAAGTTCTCCAAAGCTTCCCCTGAAACACTCAGAAAATCCAGTAACCGCAAAGCAATCGCTAAGAAACTCGCAATATTCGGTTTCAAAGATATTCAACTATATGTTTACGAGACATTTACCCCTCTTGCAAGCGATACATTCCTTGTGTTTAATCCTGGGACGGGAACTGTGACACTCAATCGACGCATTCGCGGCTATACTCGTGGAGATGAGACCCCGGCGGCGATGATCTGGCTATATATTGACGAATTTGCGCCGTTTATTCGCTCAGTCAACAAGCACGTCGATGGTTATTTCATGCGCATTCCAATCCCACAGGAACTCGAACATGGTGATATCTACCACTTCGACACGTCCACTACGGTGCCTCTCATTCGTGAATTCCGCGAATTAAAATCGTTCGACCGCTTGACGATTAAACTCATCGACCATGATGGCGCTCTCTTAGATTTCGGGGTTTGGGCGCATTATTTCACTTTTGAAATCGAAACCTACGACGCACCGCCCGAAATGAATTTCTACTAAGCCCTTTAAATTATTTTCTGATCCCAAAGATAAGAGAAGAAACGCTCATGGAGACTAACAGCCAATTCCAGCGCCCAACGCTGAAATCTATGCTCACCACCGATGACTACAAGGATTATTTCCTAAACAAGTCGCTGGTCATTGGAACGTCCTCTGGCACTAAGCCACTTCGAGTTCTGGTCGCCCCCGATACCGAACCAACCAATGCCCTCGGTAACCGAGTAGTTTTCAAGATCCCCCGCTACCATTTCCTGAATGGTCTCGCGCTGCAACTCGATCTAAACCCGATCACCCTCACTGATCTCACGAATGGTGTCGCTGGAACTACTGGCTACCTTCGCGTCATTGGATCGCTAATTAAGCGCATTGAAATCTCTCACGCTTCATTCCGCTATGTTGTCCCGGAAGATTTCGTCACCCAGTATTTTCTACTGATGACTGAACAGGGCGAACTCGATAAGAAACTTCGCTATGTGGGTGGTCTTGTCGGAACCGCTGGTAACACTGTTGGTGGAACCTACGAAATCGATTTACCCTCTCCTTTCGAAAAGGCGATGTTCCCACTTTGCGCTCTGAACTCTGAGATCACAGTAGAAATCGAATTCAAGGCGCAAGGGGATGGTATCATCGAGGATGTGAACAATGTTGCTAATATTGCGGTAACCAACAATGGCGCTTCCCTTCAAGTGCTGAAACCCCGCGTTATTTGCAAGGTCGTAAATGCCGATGAGGCGGTTGTATCTGAGACCATTGCCCGTGTTAAATCGACTGGCATCGCGATCCCCTACAACGAAATCGGTTTCCTACACACAGATTTCCAGCCGACCGCCTCCGGTTCGCGAGTCAATCTCTCGCAACTCACAGGTGCGGGTCTCATCCACACTCTCGTATTCTCTGTGCGCCAAAACGCGAAGACGAAGGTGAACAACGGAACTCTCTCGGTTCTGGCTCCTCGTGCACTCAGAACCAACGCCGTAAGCTTCTATGTGGAACTCAACAATAACCGCCTTTACTCGAATACTTCGCTTCCTCTCATGATTGCCGCGACCGAACTTCAAGATAAATATAATTCGGCGATCTTTACCGAGAGCACAAGCTACCCCGCTCTCACTGGCATTTACTTCGGTGCCGGAAACGGAAAAGCGTCGCTTCTCAACCAAGAGAACACGGGCTACATCGATGCCACAGGCACATCGGCGTTCGATCTGGTCTTCGAATTCAACGGTGTCACAACGGCAGCCGAAGGTTCATCAGAATGGTATGCGGGTGCCGCTTATCAGAAGATGCAAATTCAGTGCATTGCCCTCGCTCACAACATAATGATAATTGGTGCCGACGGAATCAGGCGTGTAAGTAGCTAAGGAATTCGTCGGACAAAAAATGACGTTCTTTTTATCTTTTGCCCATTTAAGGACAAGACGATTTATAAGTTTATGGCATACGGCGGACAAATGGAAGGCATTAGGCGAATTGCACTTAATGGAAAGCATGGAGAAGGCAAATTTGCGCTTGTCGATGAAGCAGACTATGAGCATGTCACTAAAATCAGTAAGTGGTATTTTCATAATGTCAGAGGTTACGCATGGGGCTATGTTGGAAAGGGCAAGAATATTGACATGCACAAGTGGATTATGGGAAGCCGCGATGGACTCTTTGTAGATCACATCAGTAGAGACAAACTGGATAATAGGCGTTGCAATCTTCGCTTCTTAACTCCACAAGAGAGTGTTATTCACACTGGCGTGAGACGAACAAATAAGTCAGGTCTCAAAGGAGTGATGCAGAGAAAAGACACTGGAAAATGGAGAGCTGAAATTCAAAAGAACGGAATTTCTTATAATCTCGGATGCTTTAACACAAAAGAAGAAGCCGCAGCAGCATACAATGCAAAAGCAACCGAACTGTTCGGCGATCTTGCGGTTCTTAATGATGTGGATCCTGTAAATCTAACTCGTAGATTGCTGAAATCAACGAATTCGAGTGGTTATCGTGGTGTCAATCAAACGAGATCTGGAAAGTGGGAAGCGAGTTTCATGCATAACAAACAGAGATGGCGCAAAATATGTGACACAAAGGAAGACGCAGCTCGATTTTACAATGAGAAAGCCGCCGAAATTCTGGGTGATAAAGCGATCCTAAACGAAATCTAAACCAATTACCACATTCAGTCTTATTTTTCTATTGTTTTTATAGTGAAAGAATGCAAAAAGGGACGACGCCCATGGATCTCGAAGAATGGAACCCGAAACAGAGGGTGAAACTTCCCGCACGATTTCTCCTATTGGCGAAAACCAATTGTGGTAAATCGGTATTCTTAAAGTGGCTGATCAAAGAACTCGAAGACCAGATCTCATACGTTCTGGTCTTTTGTCCAACGAGTTTCAACGGTTTCTGGGGACAAATTACAGACGAAGTGCATGACACCTGGAAACCTGAATATGTAGAGTCGATCATAGAAGCCCGCAAGAAGGCTATCATTGCGGGTAAGAAACCAAAGAATATTCTCATTGTGCTCGACGATTGTTTGGAGTCCGGAACTATCGATCTTTCGCGCGATCATTTGCTAAATAAATTGATGGCGCAAGGTCGTCATACGTTTTGTTCCGTGGCGCTAATATCGCAGAAACTAACAAAGCTTTCAACGATCATTCGCAGCAATGCGGAGTATATCATATTCCTAAGCTGGTCAAACATGCGAGAGTTTGAAGCATATCACGAGGAATTCGGAAACATGGATAAAGAGAGTTTCAAACGCATGTTCCAAGAATTCTGTCATAGCTACCAAGCGATCATTCACGATAATACCGGGTATTCTGTGCGATGGTGGGTCGAAAAAGCCGATATGATCGATGACCATCCGTTTACTAAATTCCACAAGCGGGCGGCTTTTGAAGAAAAGAGGCGCAAACAACAAGAGGAGCAAGCTACAAAACCGCCGCCTGTCAAAGATTCGACAACTGTATGCAAAACTTTATCCAAATTTGAGCGTGAGCTTGAAGGTATCCCCAAACTTTCGCAAATTTCGCCCAAGAAAAAGAAAATGTTAATCAAGTGTAAGAAAAGATAATCATGGTCTACCGAAAGAAGCCTCAAACCATTCAAACGGTCGCTTCTGGTAATCCTAATCGCGGACTTGAAGAGTCTGGATTAACGTCGGGCGGCGGTCTCGAAATGCCCGAATATCTTATAGACACTTCGCCAGAAGAGGTCGCCAAGCAAGAGGCGATTATTGCGAGTGCCACCGCGGACAAGGGCAACCAAGATAGCGGTAAACGCCAAATGGAGGATTTAGCTACTGTATAACCACAGATTGGAGGCGGCTCCGTCGATGAAGCAACCGACAAAGTACTAAAAGCCCAAGTTGTCGCAAGCCAGCACAAAACGCAAGACGTCCCGAAAGCCGCCGAAACCGAGCTTAAAAAGCGCGGATCTTATCAAAAACACACGGTTCCTGTCGACGTTGTCATGAGCTTCGAAGAGAAAGTGCGAGACCTCGAAATGAAAGTCTCTAACTACGAGAAATGGATGCAAGATTATAACGAACGCAAGAAATTAAAGGGTCTCGTTAAGAAAGAGATCTCAAAGCTCGGATTAAAGCAAAAAGTCGACGTAGAGGAGATTAAAAAGGAGGAAAAGACAGATGCGCAAGCCGTAACTCGTCAGCAATCGGTCGCCCCGCAATATGCACATATAGTGCCGACTGCACCAGCGAATTTCGCGGCAATGCTCGGTGGTAAACGCCATATCCGCTAATGACTGTGAATATCCGCAAGGCAAAGCTGAACCCGCCCGTATTTAGAGCGGGTCTTAATATGAACGCCCTTGCAAAACGGGCATGTCGGCTCCATAAACAGCATTATAAGGTCGACCAATTCGTAGGGGAACACACGAGCAAGCAATAGCCTCATTCCCTTTTATTTTCTCACATATTTAATACGTTGCCCATTTGTAGGGTCGATGAATTTCATCACACAATGCATTGAAATGTTTCATTTGCATTTCACAAGCACGTGCCACAACTCCTGTTGCGACACAACCGTAGAGGTTGATATTACCGATGAAGACCATGGAGGTAGGCGCCTTTCTGTATATTCTAACCATAGCGACAATCACAACCACCCACGATCTCGATCACCCTCGCCTGTGACCGCGGCTATGAGTTCCAATATCGAAACCGCTCAGATAGAGGACGTGCATGTAGAGCATATTAGAAGGCGATCATGTCCTGAGTTTGTAGAAGGTCATTTGCGCGCTGACTCCCTTATCCGATGTATAGATTGGATCAAATGGCATTAGGCGACGATGAAAATGTAACGAACCCTTATGTTTATCCTCAGCAACCTTATGTATATCCTCAGCAACAAGAACGAACCGTCTGGAATGGTTATTGAGCGGTGAATTTCGGTGGCGCTTGTATCGAGCCAAGGGCAAAAATTGAAGGTTTCGGTAAAAGGTATTTAAGGGCAAGGGAAATAATACAGAGTGACAAAAAACTATTTTCTCCGGTTATAGTAAATGGCGAAACCCAAGATTTCAAACCAAGAGGCAATGGCGGCACAGCAGGAAAAGCGCAGACCCGGGCGACCGAAAAAGGTGATTTCAGAAGAGGAGAAGGCGGAGAGATTACGACTGAAACGCGAAAAAGACGCCGAGCGGCAGCGAAACAAGCATCAGAGACAAAAGCAGGAGCGATTAGCCGCCGGAGAGGCTACGATATTCACCCCGGAACAGCTACAAAAGATTGCAATTCGTAAACAGCAGCGATACCAAGACGATGAAGAGTATCGGGAGAAAATCCGAGAGAAGGCACGTGAATACCAACGAAGGAAAAGAGCGGAACGCAAGCTGAATCCGCCGGTGAAGCCCCAGCCGCAAAAGCCCGCTGGAAGACCCCGAAAGCATGTGGTCGAGAACGCGAAAAATTCGTAGCGGAAAGTATCCGCACGATGCGAAAAATGATTAATTTTTTACCTCCCTTTTTATTCCCCGTATCCGTCAAAAAGCACTTAAAGAATTAGCGACAAGGGTATGAAAAGGAGAATTTGGTAGATTGCGTCGAAATTATTTTCTCCGGTTATTTTAAAAGAACTAATAGAGATGCCGCGCGCAACCAACAGAATCGCTAACAATGTTCGGGATGAAATTATCGGATACATTATGCAGGGATTGAGTCAGGATTTGCTAACCGAAGAACAGGCGCATTGGGCGATGCACAACACAATGAATCGGAAGCCCAAGCTCCAAACGCTGATAGACATTCGGGATACGCTGAATGGAATCATTAATCCCCGCGTTTTCCGCAGGGCAGAGCGGAAAGAAAAGCGCGCCGCTCGCACCCAAGTTAATATAGAAAAGCAAAAGCAAAAAGAACAAGAGGCGAAGCGTTTACAGCGCTTCGATCGCAAGCAAGAAAAGAAGCGGGCGAAAGAAGCGAAGCTCCAAGCGAAGCAATTCAAAGGACAGCTAAAAGCGGTAGAGGATGCGATTAAACGCACTATTCTCGATCCAATCGCCCAATATGATCCGGAAACTCTCGCGACAATTACGTTCAAGCTATGGGGACCTGGATCCGGTGCTCGGTCGTCGGAGGTAATTGTTATTCCCGGAATTCCCGGAACATATATAAAAGACAGAACCTTTGTCACCTACGAGAATATAAGAGAGACAGTTTCGGTGAGGGTGTTGCGAAACTTTGCTCTGGCAAAAATCGATAGAGTGTATGGAATTCTCACCGCTCAAAATCGTTATTATTCGGAAGAGAGAGATTCAATCTTCTATTTACTCGAAAACTACGATGAATTGAAGATTGGTCTGGGAACTTTCGGACAAGCATACGAGATGTTCTTCTTTAAGACACCACCAACCGAGGAACAGAAAAACCTACGCAAAGGTTTCGATGATTTTGGCGGCAGTGTCGATGATGCCTTTATAACTGTTCATGAGGTCGCGATCGATGGGGAGGAAGGTGTCGAGGACGATGGAGCCGGTGCTATACCTGGCAATCGCTATGAGTTTCTGGATGAGGAGCTAATGGACAGCATGCGATGCACCGCGATTATGAGCAAATTCACAGACTACACATTAAATCCAAACGCGTCTGAGTTCGAAGATATTATTGAGCTTCCCAAATCATCGACATCTAACGCTTGCGGCTATGATATGATCATCTCCACATGGGGAGCGTCCATTAAGAAGTGTCAGGAGGCGCCAAAACCGCGATATACTGACTTAACTATGTCGTACGACGGTCTCTATAAATTCTTTCACGGTCGTGAATGCACACCTGGCGACTCTCTGGCTCTCACCCTCCGCCATATCGAGAAATTCTGTAAGAGAATTCAGACAGGCTTCCGCGTCTTTGATGTCGACGGAAAGTTAGTATACAAATTCGCGTCGGAATCAATTAACAAAAACATCTTTCCCCGCAATATTCACTTTATGATTCACAACAAGCACATCTATATATTCAACGATAACATCAAGTCGCTCGAAATGCGCATGGCAAAGATGGAGGTCGAAGAGCTCGAAAGTCATGTTCCTAAGTCGACCTCTTCGTTAGCACTCTATAAATTCCGACGTGTCTTACTCACGATATCTTCGCGCACACATCCAAGGATTTGTTAAAGATCACGCAACTTAAACTATCGCCCGACGAGCGCAGTTTCATCCGCATTCTTTATACTGGGCGCGAAGGTCTGGAAGGTCTTCTATTTACGTTCCTGAAAATGCGATATGAGCCCGCAGTGAAGCTAACACCATCGAAACAGATCGACAGCATCACATTCAAAGCTAATGGCTCGATGTTCTCTATCAAAGATCCACGCACAACCGACCACTTTATTGAGCAAGATTTCGAAACAGAGGAGTATTATAATAAGGTCTGTGAAATCGGGAAGGGATTCCGCGAGTCGCTACTGAATACCACGAATATCTCACATTACAGCCCGAACATGCGCGAAATTCTCACGCACTACAAGCGATCCGCACTAAGCGGCTATTTCTATAAGCCGAACCCAAAAGCTACCTACACAGCTGTCGATATGGCGAAGTGCTACCCTTCGATACTGAAAGGCATGCAATATCTTCCGAAATACAATGTATTCGATGACTTCGTTCCCTTTAAAGCGGGAAGCGATATTCTCGAATACGCGATCTACTACGTGCGTGTGGTTGCGTTTGAGAGAGAGCAAGCGACTTTCGCCGACGATGAGGACATTGATTATGATGCCGCCATGTCTCGCAAGATTGACGGAATCGAAATTATTCTGGATCGCGCATTTTCCGTGAGTGGTCGCTGTTATAATTTCATGACAGGCTACACTCTCTCCATGCATTGGGCGGACGTAAAGGACAAGATAGAGATTATCGCGGTCGCGGAGCCTTCGCATTTGGTGCCCAATACGTCGATCGCTGAGATGCAAAAAGTGCTTTCAAGTGACATTCAAACCACGGACAAGAAACACATTTTAGTGAAAGAGATCGGAATGCTCGGCAAATTCCAAGACTCGCAAACATCCACGAAAATGTTCTACAACCGTGCGAGGCTGAGAGGTTCACCCAAGAATGCGGAGGAACAGTAGAGGTGTTTACTTTCAATCCTAAGAATTCGAAACGTGTCAAAACTCTTAGCGAATTCGAAGGTCACATCTATTTCGTTAAGATCAGCTCCACCGCGAGCTCGTTAATGGATTCCTTCCTATCCACTTTCATATTTACGATCGTAACCGCGCTAATATGTTTGCGCAATACAAGCGCCTGACAGCGCGCGGGCACAAGGTTGCCGGATCAGAACGGATTGCCTATATATCGAAGGTTCATGGACAAGTAAGAAAGAGTTCGACCGAAATGCGTTTGAGAACATGGGCAAATTCAGCTATATTCCCGGGAAAAGATGCCCTGAAAATGCACTCCGCCCACCACGGGGTGTAACTCTCGAATTTCAGGATCCCGAGACACTCATTAACCGGTTCTCGCTGAGGGACGAATTTAATCCGGAGTGCTTTAATTGGGTTGCGGAGCTCCATAATCGTATGCTTGTCCTTGCTGACATGCCCGGAAGTGGAAAGTCGACCCTCGGGATTAATTGCTTCGCCTCTCAAAAGTCGAATTGCTTAGTTATTTGCCCCTATAACAAACAGTGCGCAGAGCTAAGGGACTCTCTCAAAGTCCGCGGAATCGAGAATATCACCGTTCGCACTTTGTATAATGTTCTCGGGATCCGTGTCTCAAATGATCAGACCTACGAAGAGGCTATGAGCGAAAAAGACCAGAGGGCGTTCGTCTCCGAGTTCAGTCACATTATGTTCGACGAGATATTCGCGTATTCTGTAAAAGATCTCGCTAAGATCAAGTCGTTTATCGATCGCTATCCGGATATCAAATATTTGGCTAATGGCGATACCTATCAGAACGAACCGATTAATGATGAGCTATCGGTTTCTGATCGCAAGGGCTACTATAAGCGCGCTGTGCAGAGCATGTTCCCTAACGTCCTGAGTCTACGCATTAACAAGCGGCACAAGAAGGAGACAGACCGTGAATTAATTCGGGCGATTAAAGAGGATCTCTTCGAAAACGGACTCGAAGCCGCACAGATTATCTCGAAATACGGGTTGCCGACAATTAATGATCTAAACGCAATTCCTGACGGCTACTTTGGCATCGCTTACAGAAACGAAATGACCTTAGCCTATAACAAACTGATGCACGATAGACGAAAAGTAAATATTGCAACCGTAGAGGTCAACGGCATCAAATTCTACAAGGGTCTGGAAGTCGTTTGTCGCAGGTATCTACGCATTTCGCGGTCTGAGGGTGAGTCTATTAATGCATACACGAATTACACCTATCGAATCACCAAAATCACCAAGCAAATGGTCACATTAACTGACGTTTTCGATGGCGTCACGTTCGAGTTCCGTGCGCGATGTTAGAACATTTTTCTCTCCCTTATGCAGGAACAGGTCATTCAACGCAAGGTCTCACACTTGATTCGGGCATTGTCATTTGTGAGGCTACGTTCCGCTATACCACTCGCGAATGGTTCTATACCGCTCTCACTCGTAACCGCGATCTGTCCACTGTGCTGATTTATACACGATTCACAGATTCCAAGGAAAGAGCGACTACATCGAATATCTGAAAACGAAGATCCGCGGTTATAAATGCCAGGATCAGCGTGCCGGGCGCGATTTCGACGAGGCGGATTATATTACGCCGGAGTGGATATTAGAGCGCAAGAAGCAACAGAAGGGCGCCTGTGCGCTCTGTTCCCTTCCTATTCCGATTGAGCCGCAAGATCCAAATTACAGGCTCGTCGTGGATCGCATAAACAACAGGCGCCACATCTTAAAGACAATTGCCAGCTCGCGCATCACGGGTGCAATTGCAGCAAAAATAAAAAGGATTAATTAGAAGAATGTCAAGGATCGTTAGAAGGGTAGCGGGCGAGGAGACAGAGACCACCATACTACCTATCGCGGTTCCTGAGACCGAACAAGTCCCCCAAAAAATCACAAAACGCCAAGCAAAATCAAATTTATTAGGAGATGTTCCTTTTAGCATTGCGAACCCGTCCTCTAAGATCGTGCGCCGCATGTATGACCCGAAGACAGGTTTTAAGAACCCGTCCGCGATATACGAAGAGCTGAGAAAAGAGGACAAGACCCTCACACTGAAAGAAGTGCAAGATGTCGCAGCGAAACAAGAATTTATGCAGATCAACAAGAAGCCCCCCGCACCGACCCAAACCGCTTTTATTCCCATTACAGCCCCGCCGTGGTGCTATCAAGCGGATCTCATCTTTTATCTCTCATATGGCAATTATAATTCCGGCTACATTGCAGTCCTTACTCTCATTGAGATGACGAGCCGAAAATCGTATGCCAAGAAATTAAAGAATAAAGAGGGCGCGAGTGTTGCTACCGCTTTTGCGGAGATGCTTACAGAGCTCCCGCTCCAATGAAGCGTTTAGAGACAGATAACGGCTCAGAATTCATCGCAAGGAGTTTCAGGAGATCGTTAAAAATAACGGAATAGAACACCGCTTTAACAGGTCGGAGATCACACTTCGCTGGGAATAATGAATCGCTTTCATTTGACCTTAAAACGATGATAAACAACTACTGTGTCGCTTATAACACTGTGCGATTTATGGATAAATGGACGACTTCGTTTTCAATTATAATAACACCATTCACAGAACATAGGAATGAAACCCGGGGATGTTAAGCTTTCTGATATGGAGCGGATCCGAGCGGCTATTATTTCAAGGAAGAACACAATCGTAAAGGATATATTCAGCGACTTTAAACCGGGTCTCCACGTCCGTGTATTATTGCCGAGATCAAAGTTTGATAAAGGAGCGACCCAAAGGTATAGCCGAGAGGTCTACAAAATTGCGGGAAGGAGAGGAAACGCGATAGAGGTGCAAGATGCAGCGGGGAACGTAATGCCGAAGCTTTTTAAGCCGCACGAATTGCAGATCATTACAGAGGTCGAAGCTGTGGTGGAGCCATCAGGCAACGCTATTTTAGCGGCTGATGTAGAGGCAGCTTCGATCCGGCAGGTTCAAAAGGAAGGCATAGATGTCGCCGCAAGTGTTCCGAAAGGCGCATTATTGGAAGATCGCGCAGAAAAGACAAAGAGGGCGCTGAGAGAGCTCGCCAAATTAACGATCGCGGGAACTGAGAAGCTCTCTGAGGTAAACAGTCAGCGGTGGTATAAATCATTCAAGAATCAGAGCGCAAGCTATACAGCCCCTACTACGCGCATTCTTCGGTCATCTCGTTCATAACAAACCCCGAAATTATTTTCTCCGGTAAATATAAAAAGAGATGGAGGGTGAAAAGCATTTCGTGGACATTCCGTATGATAAAAAAGACGTTGCGAAATCCCTCGGTGGAAAGTGGGATCGTGAGAATTCATGCTGGTATGTCACGAAGAAAGATCACTCTCTATGCTCTCAGTTCAAAACTCTAAGCTATGAGCAAGTGTATCAAAGAAACGTGAAGGTTTATCTCGATATTCCTTATGAATTTAAGGATCAAGCAAAGGCTGAGAAAGCCCGCTGGGATCCCGTTATGCGATGCTGGTATGTCATGGGTCTCGATCACCCGCTAATGGGCAAGTTTCCGATCAAGGAGCATTAAATATATATGTCGTTTTTTTCATTTTTTATGAAATTGGGAACCTTTGCTCGACCTGTAAGTCCCACTTTCGCACTTTCAGCCTTTCTTGTATGAGTTCGTTAATGTCCCGTGCTATACCCATCGTCTTTGCTTCGGCATTTGACCCGCATGTAAAGATATCGATCGCTAATAGCCCCTGGTCGCTATAAGAGTGAGCTGTGGCATGCGACTCATCTAATAGAAAGCCAATCGCGAAACCGGGAGGGGAATTAGAGCCATCGAAATGCATGTGTGCTGGTGCACGATGCGCATATTGCGATCTGTGATATATTGCGATAGGTTCGCTGTGATCCACTCGGCGCATGCCTCCGGAGACTCGGTGAACGGGTCGGTTATATAGTCGAGCATAACGTGGTAGCCGCGGTATCGGGAATCCATTATTATTTAAGTCGATATTTTTGTGAGCTATGTGGTTTCGTAGCCGCCAAATCGCGCCCTTTGCGAATCAGACCGCGCCACTTCGTAGTAGTGTAGAACTACTCTATACGCGCGCGGACGCAAAGTATGACTAGTGGAGCCCTCCGGGAACGCGCGCCGGCGCTCAGAATGTAGCGACACCTCCGTTTTCGGGCACTTGTGCAGAAATCGAAGTCGGTCTTTGCTCCACGGTAGGCTAAGCTAGTCAAAGCATAACCATCATGCCCGGAATCAAGTTGTGAGCACATAGCAATTGAGAGCGCGCCGAGATCGGCTTCCTGTCCAAAGTTATGCGGGAAAAACGGAAGGGGGGGTCTCCGCGAAGTCGCGATCGCCGGTGTTATCAAGTCGGGACTCGGGACTCGGGACTCGGGACTTGAAAATTGCAACCGGCAACAGTGGCAAGTCGGTCACTGAGTCAGTCACTGGTCAGTTATATACATATATATATATGCCACGTCATCAATTGCTGAGCACACTACCGGCTATCGGGTATACTATCCGGCGATACTATCGCCCCGAGGTCATACTATCGGCGATACTATCGCCCCAAGGTCATACTATCCGGCGATACTATCGCCCGAGGCATACTATCGGCGATACTATCGCCCGAGGTCATACTATCCGGCGATACTATCGCCCCGAGGTCATACTATCCGGCGATACTATCGCCCCGGGTAATTCTATCCGGCGATCCTATCCTGATTGGTCGACGAATTTGTGTGGGGCGCCGGCATTCCATCCATATATGTTTCCGGAGTCGCCGTGATGTGATGACCCCCAGTGTGTCGGTGACGTCGGTGTATATATGTATATGTCGGAATATGCGAAAAAAAGAAAAACCAACCACAAGCACGGAGGTTCAGACATATATACGAAATATATACATGACTGAATTGTTTATTTTTCATAGAACTCGCATGTTGTTTGCATGTATCTTGCATAGTGGGCGGGGCGCGAGTTTATTTTAACGTGGTCTATCGTCGTACTTTGTCGTAAATATGCTAATCGTACATTTCGATTCGTACATTTCGATTCGTACATTTCGATTCGTACATTTCGATTGAAGTCGCAAGTTTTGCAGGTGGGCATTTTCGGCATGCTTGCTCATGCACAAACTCGCGAATTCATTGTACTCTATCGGTGGGGGTCACTTGATTTCGTATTTGATTTATCCAAATTAAGGCTATCGGTGGGGTCACCTTGATCTCGTATTTGATTTATCCGATTAAGGCTATCGGTGGGGTCACCTTTATTTTTCAATTTGCTAACTGAAAACAGTCCGGAAACGATCGGGAACATTTCGTAAAAATAGGGGTCTTACTGTCCTTACTGAGAAATCGAGAGAGGGTTTTACGGCTTACTGAAAATGGTAAGAGATTAGAAATAGGAGATTGATAGGGTTTTGTGATTGGTTTCAGTAAGGAAGGGTTAGATGTTTGAAAAATACAGTGCTAATTATAATTGTTACTGAGCCTTACTGAGAATTTGAAATGGATAATGGGCTTACTGAGAATGGTAGTGGGGAAGGAAAGAAGAGGGCGCGCAATTGGTGGGGTCTTTGTCATCATAAGTTGCTGGATCAGATGGTAGCGGTGGTAAACCTGCTGTAACTGGGATATCCGCATTATAATAACTTGTTAAAAATATACTGGTTTGGTGTCTATTAATGCATCGCCACCAGCTGCTACTAATGTTGTTCTTGTGGGTTGTTTAACATATAGCTCTCCTTCCATTGTGGTGCCCGCTTCAATTCCTTTCGGTGTAAATAGTAGCCACTTAATTGTAATCTTTCAGCGATAGTATCACTTGGTAAAGACTAACTCCATAAAATCCATCACATTTACTAAATCACCTGTTGATGCAAAACGTGGTTTTTCGTCTTTTTCGCTCCATGGGTGCTGTGGTTACTGTTGGTAATCTCTGAATAATCATGGGAGTGTTTTCCTGGCGGAATGTCGATGGCGATTCGTGATATGCTCCCATAAATGCTCGTGATAACTGGGAGGATAGGTTAACGGTGGGTCTTTGATATCCTTCCACAAATGCTCGTGTGCAAATCTGTAATATCTGCTTTTGTGTGTTTTTGTTTTGCTAACAGTCTAAAACACATTCGATGTCGGATGATTTGGTAGGTTTGCTTCAATATTCACAGTGAGATAATTGACTATTACATTACTTCCATTAATATTACTTGCCCATAGGTTACTGCTGTAAATGTTACTGCCATAAATGTTACTGGCATAAATGTTACTTGTAACTGTAAGGTTTGATGAATTGTAAGATTAGATGAAATAACACCACCTTCGAGAGACAGGTAATCATGAGTGTGTGGATCAGGTGGAAGGTTAATGGTCGATTGTGATATGCTCCCACAAATGCTCGTGAGAACTGGGTAGAAACGTTGAAGGACATCTGAGAGTTCTTGTAGCTCACCTTTTGCTTTGGTATAGTGAGTTCAATTGGCGAGAAATCACCCGAAAGGCGATTTTCAGAGGTAAAATACATGAGACTATGGCTGTTAGTAAATCGCGATCGAGTCTGCAAATCGGGGTGTTGTCGCCAATATCAATTCGGCGCCTGTATGGACGACTGGGTTTCTTTGGATATACATATTGGATGCACCTATTACAGGTGCTATAATGGGCACATCTGAACATACAAGGTTGCAAGTGATGGAGAAATGGTTTTAGGGGCGAATAGATTGCTGCCTACTTACTGGTGGTTGATCAGTTCTACAACACTAAGACCATGCCCCTCGGCTGACCTCACCTCTAACCCACATCTCCTTTGGCTGTTTGGGTCACATTTCAGCTCAGGTGTTGAGTATTTATTTCCTGCTCCTGCAATGGTTCTGTCTATGCAAGCACAACAAGAGCTCGAAATTTGTATGCAAGCACAGCCCAGAGCACCGAGAATCGGCAGAGAATGATAAGCACTAAATTTCCTGGATCCGATCCGGGTGCTCCGACTGGATTTGTAGGATTCGTGGGATTATTAGGTGTTGTAGGATCAGTGGTAGGTGGGGTCTGTGGGTCTGACTCATCAGGAGGCAAGTTAGGATCTGAATCTGGGGGCGGTTCCGTCGACCCTGCTAATGATGTGGCGCTGTTATGCATTCGCAAACACGATAGGAGCCGTCGCTGGATTTCCTGTGGAGGATCCTGAGATTGCACCATAGGTATCTGCGAGATACTTGTATAATTCCTGTGTCACAGGTGGATTGCTCACAGATCGACACACCCAAATATTGCATGTGGTATCATAGACTGTGTCCCTGATAAAAGGCGGTAGAGCCGTCCCACTGAATGACTCAAAGAGTCCATTTCGCGATAGCAACCTATGTCCTGTATCACAATTTCCACCCTCAAAGTACTTCGAAGCCGAAATCGCACCTTGCACATAAATATTGCATGTCGAGTGCAATCCAATGTTATTTAGGTTAGGAGTGTATCTGTCATCGAGCCGGACAGTGCACACCCATGGGGAAGCGGTTTTTATATATTTCTTATCGCCCACTTCGATGACATCTGTATTTGGGTGACTGTCAATTTGGGTAGCAATAGACTCATATTTGTAAGAGTAATAAACTAAGAGACCATCTGTGGAGGATGTAAAATAAAAGAATCTCTCATGAAGTCTGTGGATCCAAAGAAGTCAGCATTGGTCGATGTTAGGGTGACTTTGGGATAGCTCATGCTGACAGTCTCAGAAGGATATGGAATATAAGAGGTGTAATAGCGATTTAACAGATAATAGTAAAATCCATCTGAGACATTCGAATGAGTGGGCAAGGTGACTGTTAAGGTCTTACTGCGATCCTCAAACGTTTTATGTATGACAATGTTGCAAGTATTAATGTAATCGAGAATCGAAAAAGTAATTATTTGTAACTCGATTATCGATCAGAGTAGCATTGGTTCCATTAAATACGAAATTCTGCCCATTGATCCTCGTAGTATGAATGTCGGTAACATCGAGAGGATACCTTATTTTTAATCGGTCTTCGGGTCAAATCGCGGAATAGTTCCTGTTGCCTTCCAACTCACAGTGAAGGGAGGAAAAACGACATATGGGATAACAGAGAGATTATTTTCGCGAAATACAACCCAACAGGATACCTGACAGAAAGCATATGTCACTGTTGCATTTCCGACAAGTGTAAAGCCGGTGGTTGTTATGTTAGTTGCAACAAACGGGAGTAGCCAGCTGGTGCATTTTGAAGAGAGGTAGATGACCATCATTGACCACATAAGATTCGGTCTGTAATTTCAATGGTAGGAGGAGAGACAAATGGAGTCTCAAATGTGAAATTAAATTCGCTGGAACCCTGCAAGATATCTATATGAGACCGATCCTATTCTCGGATGCCTGGAATACTTTGCTTCACTCCGCACTACATTACTTGTGTCTTTCACATTGTGGTATGATATGCTGGGAGTCGGGAGAGCACCAACGAAATAGCATCTGGTAAATCAGACTTTGTTATATACAGCTCTTTAAGATACTCCTTTCTAAAAGGCGCGGTCAGATCTCCAATAGTAGCCGATGAACCTGCGACTACAATATTACAGGTGTTTGCACTCAAAGAATAAACTGTTCCAAAAGAGTTCGCGCCAAGATCGAAATTCTGTGAGAAGGGCACGATATTGCTACCTTGTAAATCTCGGTAAACCTTTACTCTGGGTTTGCTATCGAATCAGGGGTAATGATATAATTGATGTTAAGAGTGAAACTAATAGTAGCTATGGTGTTCAGTGAGAGTTTCGGATAAGAGAGTATTTGTTCCAACATATGGAACAAAACCTGAAACCCTGTGGAGGTGATATTATGGACATATGCTTGTTATATTCATCAGTGAAAGTGATGATTATAGTAAACTGTATGATCGACCAAGGTAACCGTAGGTAAGTCTCGAAACCTGTGACACCCAATTGATCCCAAGTGAAGTGTATGTGGACTGTCTGCTAATAAACTACATAAACCCTGCGAATTTCTGCGGGTATCCTCGACCTGTAGGTCTCAGTTCGCGAAACCGAGCGGGAAAGGTTACTATTAAAGTCAGTGTAGCTGATCAGTGCATTATCACTGGTGAGAATCTGATTGGGTCGGAGTGAGTGATTAAATGGAAGGATTAAATTGGAGGCAAACATGGAAACTCCATGCACCTCTGACCATCTCAGATTCGATAAACCAACTCGGTATGTGTTATCAGTCGCGGGGTAAATGTTCCTTTTCGATAGAATATGGGCTAAGGTAATTGCAAGCGCTCCATCTGCTGCAAACAGAGCATTAATTTCGGATTGCAAAGCCGCGATTTCGTAGTTGTGGGTCGTGAGGGTTCCATCCTGGCTGGAATCTTTGGTGTTCTTGCTCCTCTCGAACTCCAAAAACGCCTTTACGATGTCCTTGCCTAAAAGATCGTTTATATTGTCTCTGGTAATGTAAACATGGTCTGTTCTCAGTGCCTGTTTCTCTGTGGTAAAAGCCGGAATTTCCTCTGCAAATGATATAGTCGTTTTATCAAGTGCTAAGGATCTCACATTCGGAGCATTGGCGCCAATTATATCCACAACGTTCCCATTTTCGACAATTTCTAAGGTCGGTTTCGCGGGGTCTAATGTGAAAACCCTCTGTTATCTGGGGAACCGATTCGCTCTTCTGAATCACAAAGGATTCGATGTTTAGGTTACAGGTTGCGACATTGGTGGCGAAAAACGACTCGGAGAGCGAGTTTATTTAGGTATCCGTAGTGATGTTACTTGCTGTAATGTTACTCGTCGTAAGATTACCTGCTGAGAGATCATGGACGACCTCTACCTTTGTTTTCCGTGTGGATACTCCCGCTATAAGTGTGCTATTATCCACGATTCTCATAGCTGCATTTTGGAAACCGCTCTCATCTTGAATGAAGAAGTTTAAGCGACCTCTATCGAATGCTTTTGGGATGTTCCTACGATTATATCGCACCGTTTTCGGTAGCTGGCGGGTTGCCTGAATGCTGGCGACTCTGTTTCGTTCGTTATCATCAAGTAAAAAGTCGATTCCAAGTTTATGATCCCCTTTCTCGACGTTCATTAACTGCAAAGCTGCGGGTCTGCTCGGTGTTCCACTGACTGGATCTTCGCGGTCTGCATTGTAATTTATTCTCAGAGACCCGCGAATTTCAGTGTTTACCTGATCAGTGTCCTCTATCTGAGTGGTCGAATTAATACTCGTGCATCTGGTCGCGGATTCAGGAACGACATCCTCTTTATAAACAAAGAAGATATATAAGAAGTATATAAGATAATGAAGACCGTTCTCGCTTTGAGTGGAGGGGGGTCGCGGAATAATCGAGGCTGCTATACTGGCACAGATTGAAGCCCAAACCGGTAAACGAATCCAACAGCTATTCGACTGCTTTGCGGGAACATCCACAGGTGGATTAATCGCGCTCCTATTGAATATCAAGGGAACCGATGGCGCCCCTAAATATACTGCTACTGATATTCTGGCGCTCTACAAAGCGAAACTACCGCTGATTTTCGCGAATCCACGAGTGCTTACATCGATTGTACAGCGCCCAAAGTACGAAGCAACTAACTTAGAAGCTGTGGCTCTGGAACTCTGCGGCTCAGCGACCATGGCGGATCTCTATAAACCCACCATCGTGACTGCGTTCGACACGGTCAAATGTCCCCCGTTTTTATTTCAAGCAACGATGAAGATATTAATGGGATGCTTGTGCGCGATGCTGCAAGGGCTACCTCGGCTGCTCCGACCTATTTCGAGCCGAAACAAGTCACAGTCGCCGGAAGAACATACTGTTTAATCGATGGTTGCATGAGTGGAAATAATTCGCCCGGGGTTGTGCTACACATTCGCCCGCACTTTATTCGGAAACTCTTGCGAGGAGGAGCTTATAGTGGTCTCGATTACGGCGGGTCACGTCCAAGACTCTGATAAGGCGACATCTGGATATTCGTACGACACTATGAAAAATTGGGGGATCGTGCAATGGATGCTAAGCGCCACAGGATCGCCAATTCTCAGCATGTTCTTAGAGTCGAGTGATCTAAACGCCCACGTAAAGCTACTGGAACTTTTACCCAGAAACGATGATCAGAATTACGATCGCTACTATAAGCTGAGCGTTCCTTTACCGAAAGATAAAATGACCCTCGATACTATCACAACAGTCACCTGCAATATTTGGAAACGGAAGCGCTCGCCTTTGTTTCCGCACAGCAAACGTATTTTAATGCGATGTATTCAGTGCTGACGATGAATATCAGAGGGCGACGTTCCCATAATTAATCTGTCCGGGTGCACAGATGTAAGCGCACCCCCGGAGTCTAACTGGGTGCCGCTCGATAATAGCGCCTTTATTGCGGAATTGGCACAGCTCTGATGCCCGCTGGTCGAATGCTACGGGGTGGGTGGGATTTACCAACCCGCCGCAAGGTAGTAGGTCGGGAGGCAATTATTTACGCATCGATTTTCCGCGTCTGTTTATGCTTTCCTCTATAAAAATGAAGCCGGCTGCGAATGGAAACTACATTAAAACGTTTGAGATCGATTACCAATTAACTCCGGGAGTTTCGGCGCTTGTACATACACAGAAGCCGGCGCGACGAGAGTGTTTACCAATGCAAATCAAATAGCCGGAAGTGCGGATCCCGACGAACATTTCTTAGCGAACCCGAGATCTGTGAGAACCCTCGTAATCTGGGTGCTCACGAACGTAGCTTCGGCATGCCGAATTGATTTCGAGGGCTACTACGTGTGACAGCGCTTAATCCGTGATCACTTCGAGCTGGAACGAGAATGAGAGACCGTTTATATCCGCAACAGAGCCCCGCCATTTTCGAAGCGAAATTGTGAGACGATCTAAATCGAGTTGCGATGTGACATTTACGAAAGGGATGCTTGCGCTCGGTTCGTGGTAAAAGGAATATCTACCAAAGTCCGAGTTCATCTGAATTCGCAATAGATAGGAGTCGTCGACATTGTTCAGTCTACCTGTAACCGCTGCGAATTTGGTAAAGGGCGGAGCTCTTCGATATCAAGGTAAATATATGGAATGCATTAAAGTCGACCATTTTCGGGTATAATCGCGTAGCGACTGGGTAATCTCTGAGTGGAACCGCACTGGTTCTGGTGTGCTGGCGTAAACCACTCCGGGTTCTATGCCGAGACAATCACAGAACTCCTGGTCTGAGGACTCTAATGTAAACGGGCTATTCGGAGATGAGAACACGAAGCGGTTCGTAGACAGAGCGAGAGAATAGGAAACCGGGAAGAGACCGAGTGGATTAAAAGAACCGCCCGCAAATCCGAGTAAAGCATCACTGTTTAAAGCTCTCTCTTTCGGATATCGTTCGTTATCAGCATCGACGTAATAATAATCGTTTACGCTG